>CM038702.1:57607997-57897997 GCA_021613375.1 Megaleporinus macrocephalus
ATTCAGAAAGAATTCTGGGAAGCAATATCCTATCAGCTTCACAGAAGCCATCACTGAAATGGTGGTTTGGTTGAAAATCTAATTCGCTCAATTTTCCTGCCTAAAGTTGGTCAAAACATTTGGTGTCTTTAGTCTATGTGTTTTCTTAGATTCAAAATGGAGCTACAAGGCTAATAACCAATTAGCTAACTAGCAATGAAAGCCTATAGCTACGCATTGGCACTGTGCACACTGTACATGTAAATTACAATCCCACTATCCCCTTAAACTGTATCATGTTCTTAAAATAGAAAACCATTGGTTGCTCTAAATATCTACATAAACAATTGGTTAAAATAAAGGAGGATGACTAGCATAGGATTTGGAATCAAGCCAGAAAAATATCTTTTTGCAACAGAACTCGAGCAGTCCAGTTTAGAATAATACATAGGTTGCATATTACACCTTATGTTAAAAATAAATTTGACCCAACAGGTTCCCCCTACTGCCCGAAATGCAAGGTTGTAATGGGGGACTACATTTACTGTATTTGGTCATGTTTTAAAATACAACAGTATTGAGCCTCAATTGTATGTATAATTGGGAGAATTTTGAGAACTGATTTAGACGTGGACGGTCTCTCACCAATTCTGGGTATTCCAAGGCTGAAAAAAAAATAATAAAAGATTGTATAGTATTTTGACTTATGCAACTAGGAAGAATATCTTATTGTCCTGGATAACTGATAAGATCCCTTCTGTTAAGAATTGCCATAAAATTGTAAGAGAGCATATACCTATGGAGCTTATGGCTTGCATGCTATGTTCATCAACAGTCATTTATTGATATATGGTCAACCAATCTTCAGTTTCTTAATAACACTGAAGGATTGCAGATATGTGTACTCTGAGTTTCTTTTGCTGACTTGTTATTTATTATAATTGTTTTATTAATATTATTATTTATTTATTTATTTTAACATCAGTATTATTTTATGGTATATATTGTTTCTGTTTTTGAGCTTGTGAGTTTTGATGCTGTATGCTGTAATTATTTGAAAAATATAAAAATATATTTTAAAAAAAGATAAAGCCATTAATTCAGTGGTGTGATGTGAAATGCTCCAATCTTAAAAAGCTTCACCACAGTGTGTTACTACATTAAAAAGGTTATTAATGCCCTGCCTGATGTTGTACAACAATATTACGCCAAATGGTAACTTGACATTGTTGTACCAAAGTTCCCAGCCAGTCTTTGCCCCACGCATGAAGGTACAAGCAAGGCATTGTAAGGCATTGTAAACCGTTCTGATGGGAAATTGAAATTTCTAACATTTTACCATCAACAGTACATAGAAACCTCAGAAAACATGTACAGGCCAGTTGGTAATTTTAGACAATAAACCAAATATTTTATATGTTTATATTTTATGCTATATTTGCACAAACCATTTCACATCAGACCAGATTTCTGTGGTGGGATTATAAATGTGATTAGATCTTTAGAAACTTAAGCAATCTAAAATAACTCATGTGGTTTCAGACGCTGTATGACGTACATTTGTCTATTGTTATGGGTGGTAGTATCTTGAATATCTAGGAATTGTCCACTATTAGCCAGTATATGTATACAGTTTTAGTACCAGCTTCCTGTGCTTGACAGCCGCACAAACTCCAGTGCAAAACTAAAGGAGATAGGTGCTCCAGACACCAGTCACGCCTTCGCTAACTGACTACACTTACGCTGAGGGCAAAACTTTGTACATCTGATTTTTGGTGCATCTTATCTTTAAGGGAATCAGCTGATCATCTCATAGATCAGAGCTTCTCAAGCCTGTACTTAGGGACCCCAAGGAAATCCATATTTTATACTGCAACACATGGGAACATAGCAAATTATGGACAGTCTGGGGGTCCCTAAGGATCAGTTATGGATCAGACCATCTCTGCTAACCCGTAAGTGATCTCTCCTCAGACAAGACCCTCATTCAACAAACAGGAGCTCCTGTTTTTTATAGTCAACTGCAGGTTCTCACCGTGAAGTAGCGGACTCCAACTGGGTCCTCCAGTAGCCGCTCAAAACACACAGCCCAGCTGACCACCCTGCTGGCCGGCCCGTCTGCTTCAGGAGGACCTGAACTTCCAGAGGAGCCGCCATTTAGACTGGGGCTGCTACCTGTGCCTGATAACCTGGACATGTTCAGCTCTTCAGAGAGAGAGAGAGAGAGAGAGAGAGAGAGAGAGAGAGAGAGAGAGAGAGAGAGAGGGAGAGGGAGAGAGAGAGAGAGAGAGAGAGCGCAAGAACAAGAGAGAGAGAAAGAAAGAAAGAAAGAAAAAAAGAGAGAAAGAAAGAAAGAGAAAGAAAGAAAAAAGAGAGAAAGAAAAAAGAAAGAAAGAAAGAAAAAGAGAAAAAAGAGAGAAAGAAAGAGAGAGAGAGAGAGAGAAAGAAAGAAAGAAAAAAGAAAGAAAGTAAAAGAAAGAGAGAGAAAGAAAAAGAAAAAAGAGAGAGAGAAAAAGAGGGGAAGGGAAGGATAAATAGCCAAGTATTTCTATTAAATAGTTACAATATCATTCACAGTGTTTTGATGCTAAATGCATATTATATATATATATATATATATATATATATATATATATATATATATATATATATATATATATATATATATATACACACACACACACATACATACATTGTTGCTTTTGCATTTAAGGCATTGAGCCATCAAACAAGACCTTCAATTTCAGGCTTTACAGGGTGACACACAGTAGTGCACACTCATCATATTTTAACATATATCTTTTCTTTTGCCTAATGCAGCTTTAGGCTGACTTTTAAAAAAAACAGAATAAAACACAGAGACTGCGGCAGTGAGTTCCAGAGTTCGTAGTCTAACCATAAATCACAGTGAACTCCTTCCATCCATTTAGCGGAGCCCATCTTCTGTACCATCAGCCTGCCGCTGAGGGACTTAATGCAGAATGCAGCCTCTCAACACTGAACTTGTCCAAGCAAAATACTCAGAGGACTTGTCTGCCCATCATCTATCATTCCAGCCATCCATCATTTCCCCTGGCTTATGTCACAAATACAGCAGAGTGAGATGTAAACAAATCCTACTCATTTCTTCCCATTCAGGCTGAAAGGAAAGTGCAGTGAGCTCTTTACTTTTCACTGCCACATTCCAGAACTCAGAGATTAAACATGTCAGTCACCAGACCAAAAAAAAAAAGATCAACAGAAGTCACACTTACCCCCTTCAGAAACTGCCTGCGTCTGCAAGAACAACCAACAAACAGACAAAAAAGAGAAAAGTCAAACACAGTTAAAATTCTTAGAGGCCTGAGAGAGAGAGAGAGAGAGAGAGAGAGAGAGAGAGAGAGAGCTATAAAGTGTATGAAGTTGCTGTAGGGGCGGGGAAGTAAGGCGACAACAGCTGAACAGTTTGTTTTTAAACGTTGTTTTTGCACGCTCCATTTTTGAAAGCTGTTTTTGCACTTTGCTCACTGGAGAGTGGCAGATGTCACACAGGAAACGGGTGTTTCATCTCCTCACTCTCATGACTGCCATATCTGAACACCATCCTCATCACATGTCTCCAACACACCTTATGTCAGTCACATTAAATCTTTTACACTCTTGGCTCTTAGAGTGTTGTGGAGGGGTGGCTCATTCAACTTAACACACTGGAGGACAAGGCAACCTAACAGTAGCATTTCCCAAATAAAAAAATAAAAAAACAACCAAAAACACAACAATTACACAAATTGTCACTTAACCCTGATGTACTTGGAAGTCAATGGTCACCAAAACACAACCTTAAAACTTCCATCCAGCCACTCGTGAAGCTCAGGACGTCTTGGTGTGGGTCACATATACAGCGTAACTTAATGTATTCTGGCATCCCAGCACTCAGGATACAGGTACATGGCTGCATGTTTCCATTTCCAGCTATTTGGGTTGCTTCTGTTTATAATCCTATTCAGTCAGATTCAACATTCACCATTATATATAAAATGAAACAGTAACAGTTCTCAATATATTTAATACAATAGTAAGTGATGTGAATGCATTGTGACAAGCAGGCAAATTTCTTTACATCACCTGCTGCCTGTCATACTACATCCAAAACACTGAAACCACATCAACAAGTCTGCATGACCTTCATAACGACCTGGATGTGGCTTCAACAGGTTACGAGAAGTGCTGGGGAAGCATGTGCAGAAAAGATTTGGGTGACTACTGACTTCTAGTGCTTGTCAGCTATGGTTTCCTCATAGATCCCCCAGCTTAGAATAATAATAAAAAGAAGATGAAGAAGAAAAGACTTGTGCACTGAACTCATCTTTTGTTTTAAAAAAAGAAGAAAAAAATTGATAGAATTCCTGTTTTTACCTTATAATGTTCTCTTACTACATTACTCAGCGTGCATTACACAAGCAATAGGAATACTCCCACTGTGATCCTGACAGTGAGCATAGTCACTTACGTAGAAGTTCATAAACACAGACATGTGCTTGTAGCATGTAGTTCCTCTCACCTTCAACATACATCATCAGAAGAGGGGTTTCACACTTTGAACCAGAACAGAGAGCTTAATGAAGTGTTGCTCTGACTGCAGTTGATTATTCATATTACAGCAACACTGGTCAACCGATCACATACAACCGTGTCAGTCAGCTAAACTCTGTTTAACCGAACCTACCACAGTCTATAAATCTACAGTGCTGTGCACCCGTATTTAGACTGTCCTTTAATTCACTTCCAGTCAAAATGGACATTATCAAATCAAATCAAATTTATTTGCATAGCATTTTTAACAACCAAAGTTGTCACAAAGCAGCTTTACAGGAATTTAGTGATAAGACAAGTTAATAGAGCTTAAATAAGCCTAAAAAGAAAATAAAAACAAAGAAGGAATTCATAGAAATCATTAAAAAACACACAAAAACATAGATAACCCCCGGTGAGCAAGCAGTAGGCGACAGTGGCAATGATGAACTCCTTCAGAGCTGGAGGAAGAAACCTTGGGAGGAACCAAGACTCACAAGGGGGGGACCCATCCTCCTCTGATCAAACTACTAACAGTACTGATATAATGACTGTACCACCTTGTACTTCGGTTCAGCTGCTCAGGTGTGCTTATATAATCATAGTATGATATAACTAAGATGAATTATAGTACTGATGAAGAACAGTCACAGTGATGAAGGTTAGTGGAAACTAGAAACCACATCACAAACCAGTTTATAAATAAGGGGAACGAGTGAACTACAAAACTAACAGAACACTACCCAGAAGGCCTAACAACTAAACATCATAGAATTTAATATTCAGTGTGTCTATCTTTACCTTTAACACGGCCTCCGTCCAGCTATTCGTGAAGCTCACATGGATCTCTTGATGTGTGCTACAAAAGCAGTGTGACTTAATGTACACTAACTGTTGTGTAGTATTCTGACAGCCCAGCACCCAGGTTACAAGTACAATGGCTGCAGGATTCCATTTACAATGCATGTTACTTCTGTTCATAGAACCTACTCAGTCAGATTTAGCATTCACTGTTATATATAAAGAGAATCAGAAACAGTTAACATGATCCAGTTATCTAGTTAGCAATGGTAGCCTCATAGATCCCCCAGTTAAAAAAAACATGTAAAGCTGAACCATTAACTGAATGTTATTTTGCAGGTAATGTAATATTCTGTAGCGTAACATTTGACAGAATTCCTGTTTTGGCCTTGTAATGTTCTCTCACTACATTACTCAGCGTGCATTACACAAGTGTGTCGCATACAAAGCAATAGAAATACTCCCACTATGATCCTGACAGCGAGCGTAGCCACTTACATAGAACACAGATTTCGCCGTGTATCTCCATTTTTGTCAATTTTTAGTTTTCTACATCATTTGAACATGCCAATGGTCGTTTACATTGTGTGAAAATGTCATGATGAATGGACCAATAGAAGTGCTCCAAAATAGCTTGGAAAAAACTCTGTTCCATTGACTTACATTGAAAGTAAAGTAGGTTTTTGATCTCTCTTGTAAAGTTGCAATTTTGGAGATTCTTCTTTTGCACTGGACAGTGACGATATGCAACATGAACTGGTTTTCACATATTTCAAACTACCTGCCCTCAAATATCTAAACCAAAGTGTATAAGCTTTAAAAAAGTTCCTCTCACCTTCAACATACATCATCAGAAGAGGGGTTTCACACTTTAACCCAGAACAGAGAGTTTAAATAAAGAGTTGCTCAGTTATAGTTGCTATAGTTGATCATTCAAATTCGAGCAATGTTAGCCGAGCTTATCTGTTAGTTAAACTCAGTTTAACCAAACCAGTTTAATTTATTTCCAGTCTAAACCAACATTAAAAACCTAGTTTAGAAAAGATTAAACTATGAAACTAACAAAAAACTACTCAAAAGCCTTAACAACCAAACACCTTATCATTTTTTTTAAATATTCAGTGTGTCCATCTTTACCTTTAATACAGCCTCTGTTGTCAATAGCGACTCAAACACATGCTTAAATCTTCCATCCAGCTATTGGTGAAGCTCACAAACATAGAGCAAGTTAATATAAACTGTTGTGTAAAGTTCAGTCTTAAAAGCTGGTTCTGCTTTTCAGTCCAATTTCAAAATTAGACACCCCAGTTCATTAAACCTTACTCTCAGAGCTCTCAGATGCCCCGCTTCATTCTTAAAATCACTGCTGGGGCCAATTTTGCATCAACTGGAATGCACTCTGAAATCACTGGCCAGTGCAGGTTAGCCTACATCTGAGCAGATGTCCCCGGAAGGTTCCTGTCCAGACAGTACTGGGGCAGGAATGCTGAAATTCCTGATAACCATAGCAACAAAGAGAGACGTTCAGCGCTCACTCAGTTCATGTGTCTCCGCCAGGCCCCACCCGACACGCACACACAGTTTCTGAAGCACGGTTATGATGCATCAGCAGTCCGAGTGACAACACACATCGTTTCTCACAGCCTGCACAAAGCAAAATGGGGCACAGCAGCTGAGAGTCGACAAAGCAGACCACAGATTTCTTATCAGGCGTCACAAGCGCCAGCGCACCAGCTGTGGCTATCTGAGGATACTTTATCTTAAAAAAAAAAGGGCCCTACGAAAGAGCAACAAGCAGTTTCAGTGCACAATTAACCGACTACAGATGAGTGATAGGGATGCAGCACCAGCTGGCACACAGCAATGAACTCTACATACCGGATAACGTTACTACATACAGCTCTGCACAACCCTATATTAGAATACACAGAAATTACAATGATGTCATCGCTGTCCAAATAAAAACATGCATCTGCATCTTGGCTCATGTTTATTTTTGTCATTTGATCGCAGCAGCTGCTGTTTAAACTGTGTGAAAAGTTCATGATGAATGGACCAATAGAAATTTGGGTTCCATTGACTTGCATTGCAAGTTAAGACGGTTGCTCTCCTGTAAAGTTGTCATTTTTGAGGTACTTGTTTTTCTTTGGGCAGCGACAATGTTACATGCCATGAACTCCTGATCTGGTTTGATGAAGGATTAATTGGATAATCAATGCATTGGATAGTAAGACAAGACTCTTCTCTGTCCTGGCACCCAGATGGTGGAACGAACTTCCACTGGCTGTCCGAACAGCGAACACTCTCACGGTCTTCAAACGCAGACTGAAGACCTGTCTCTTTGTGAAGCACTTATAAGCACTAACCTACTGAAGCATTGGTATAAACCATACTTGCACTTGATCTTCTAGGAACACTGGCTAAGTATTGCACTTCTACTGTATGTAGTCTTGTATTTATTCTCTTCTCTGTAGGTATTCCAGTCTTGCTAGGTATTGCACTGACTTGTTTATGGTAGTGTTTAAGCTCAAGAGTAGTTTGGACTTAAACCTGTTTGTACTAGATGGAGATACATACTCTGACTGAACACTAAGCACTTATGTAAGTCGCTCTGGATAAGAACGTCTGCTAAATGCTATAAATGTAATTGTATATATCGGAGTGCCTTAAGCAGAGCTTTGGGAATGGCTAAAACACCTCACACCACAATGTATTATAAAATCTGCATTGTTTATGCCTGTTGATTTAACAGGCAGAGCAGAACGTTTAGGTGATGCTGGGCTAATGAGCTACAATCTATGCCATTAAGTCTGTAGCTGGGGTGGACTGGCCAGGTTTAAGTGGGGGAGCGCTAGATTTTTTTTTTTTTTTTGGCAAAGAATGCATCCTAAAATATTTGTTTAGATGTGTTTTCACATATTAAATGGTTCATTTAACGCATTCCCAGCCTTATAAGTCACAGGACCTAAAAATAATAAGAGTTGAAAGCTATTATTGTTGCAAACAATAATACTTTCACTGTTTCCTGCACATAAATACCTTTAAACAATAGAGAACCCACCCCCTCCCAATAGAAAAACTTTTTTCTATGCATACAGATGATGTTTTTTCATACATACAGATGATACCAGTTCTGACAAGATAGAACTTATTAAGAACAGTCTAAAAATAATATATATATATATATTGTATTTTATTGTTTTAACACTCAATTTGTTCATGAGCTAACAGATGTTTTCTAAAAAAGTAGACTAACCCCACCACCACAGAGCACCACCTCCTAAAAGTTACTCGTAGTCTGTTGAAATTCCTGTTAACTTACTCAAGAGAAACACAAG
Source organism: Megaleporinus macrocephalus (assembly GCA_021613375.1). Lineage (NCBI taxonomy): Eukaryota > Metazoa > Chordata > Actinopteri > Characiformes > Anostomidae > Megaleporinus > Megaleporinus macrocephalus. The sequence continues at coordinate 57,616,667 of CM038702.1, forward strand.
AATCCAAACATGCCGAGACCATCAATTAACCATTACCTGTCAAAACAACCACTATTACAGAAACAACTGCTGTTATTATGCAATCAAGACTATAAAACTCATTTAATAGATATATTTATATTTAGGTACTGAGCTCACTTAGAAAGAAATTCCAGTTCCTTTAACTGATGTGAAAACTAAATAATCACTAAATAACATTAGCTACACTGAGTAGACCAGATATCCACCACAGCTCAAAGAAAACTAGAAAGCAAAACACCGTAACGACTGTGCAGCTTCCCAACACATTTCACCACATCCCACATGGAACTCTGACACCGGTTACTATAGAGACCAAACGGGGCGGGTTTCCCTACTAAAACAGCCACCTACTTTTCCAATACCTGAACCAGAATGCCATTCCCTCTTGGCTTTCCGGTGCATTCTGGGTCATTTCCACCTGTTTTTAATGCCAATCCAGATTCATCCAGTCTCAATTTATATTATATGTACATAAAAATACAAGATCACAATTCCATTATCAGTGCATCCTATAGACTTATTCCAACATTAGCGTTGATGGTTACTATGCAGATAATTGGCTTGACTTGTCTTCTGATGTGCTGTCATATTCTGCAATGTACTAATAGGGTGTACAATTATAACACATAGGGTTCATATGTATACTTCAATATTCCTGTGTGTCTTGCAGTGTGACAAAAGGCACTGAATCAATAACATGACGCCTAATTTCAGTACAATAACTATCAAAACATCCACAGAAGCATGGATCCAGAACTGTGGTTGGTGAGGAAGCTCAAAGAAGATATCACTATTCAGTTGAGTTTTGCAATAAATATACACAGCAAGTGATTCAATGGGCTCTGCTGCTGTTCACTGAAACAATGCTCTGTGAGAGGATCATTCATGAACACACTGATTTTGTTTTATCAGCTCTGTATTTTTTTTTTAACACCAAACAGACACAATATTTACATTTTCAGATGTCGGGCAAATTAGAACAAAGCCCAACTTTTGAAAATGCTTCCAAAAACTAAACACATTGAGTTTTCTGCAATATTGTGTATACAATAATTTCTCACACTAAACCCAGTTACATTGATTTTGCCCATTGATAAACCCAGTTACACTAATTTTGCTCTCTGCATTATGAAAAATGTGGTTGGTCAGTGTTCTACAAGCAATCTCAACAATATGTATACTGTATTAAAGAACTGGTCATAATAACAGCACACCTTATGTTAATGCTCAGTCCTACTCTCACTTCTCATTAGGTAGGCTTTACAGTAAATCACAGGTAACTCACGTCTACCGTGACTGAATGTTATGGCTAATGACGTGCAAGCAGAGTGAGAAACCAAGGGTGCTGCTGCAGAGTGGGAGAGTGATGACAAAATCTACAGTATATACTTTTTAATAACTGCCCTCCACCCCTCTCCCCCAAGGGCAGTTTCCCCTTCCGGACCAAACTACTCAACACAAGACTGTTTGTATATATAAACCATGACCAAAGCAAGCCAAAGCCAGGCTTGTCAACCTCCACATCCAGACCACAACACTAGACCACGGTTTACCTTCTCCAACCAACCTGATTAACCTCATGAGGGGCTTTTCAAATGAACTAACAGGCTGAATCATCTATACTGGAGGTGGGGAAACAAACAAGCGGTGGTCCTTCATGAATGAAGCTTGCCACCATCATGCTGCTATTCAACCTAAACCAACAATTAAACTGACCTAACTGTACACCAAAGCAGTGGGATACAGCCCACCATCCAGCAAGTCTTCCAGACAGTCACCTTACAGAATGGAGCTCAACAGAAAAGCTCAGACTCACCAGCTGACAGCTCGGCACTGCCAGGTTGTTCCTTTTGTTGGACATGGCTACATCGGTGTAACTGCGATACAGCTGAAGAGTGAGGATGTCTCGCCAAAAAACGAGCACACCCTATGGCAATATTACTTCACGCCCCATTACTTAGCACGCCGTGTCATTTCCTGTTTCAAAGGGAAGTCTTACCATAGCAACACACCACAAGGGGAAGTGGTTACTCTGACTAAAAACCTCTCTTTCTTGACCCTGTTGAGCAACTACACGAGCTGAAGAAACGGGCCCGCGTCTACGCCCCATCCACTCGCGCTGCACCTGGCCTGCATCAAGAGAATCTACCCTGCCAACCACACGCCAGGGCAGAGACCTCCATTCAAAGCAGACATTCACACATGCCTAACTAGTTCTGACATGAACGGCAGCAGCTTTGAAGACTCGTTTCAGGGGAACGTCACAGTGGCCACATCGCGGCGGCGCTGTCGACAAACAAACAACTAACTCTGCAGCAGAAAGAAAGTAAACAAACAATTCTGGATCATTTCTAATCAGTTTATTATGAAATTTTGAATGACAGCTAAAATCCTGAACTCTGATGGGGAATACAAAAACACCAACAGTGGCAGCTATAGAACTGTAGAGGTGTGTTGATGCATATATTCTCACGCTTAACACAATTTTAAATGTTATAATGTTTAAAGTTATAATTTGATTTCATTATTAATAGTTTTTGAGTTACAAAACAAAACTATTCTCAATTCTAATTATATTTTTGCTGCTATAACAAAAGCATGGATCTCTATTTTTGTCTTTTTTTCTTGAATTTTTACTGAATTTGAAATCTAATAACAAACATAGAAATATGCTTCAAATCTACCTGCTAAAGAATCTGGTTCCATTGACCTCCATTCAAATCAGACATCACAGTGTACACATCTATACATCTTACTAGTTCTGACATGAACGGCAGCGGCTTTGAAGACTCGTTTCATGGAAATGGCACGGTGGTCACATCACTGCGGCGCTGTCGACAAACAAACAGCTGACTTTGCAGCAGAAAGAAAGTAAACAAACAGTTCCGGATCATTTCCAATCAGTTCATCAAGAAATTTGAATGACAGCTAAAATTCTGAACTGGAAAAAAAACACTAACAGTGGCAGCTATACAACTGTAGAGGTGTAATCACACATATATATATATATATTCTCAGGCTCAACACAATTTTAATACTCAAGTTGTGATTTGATGTAATTTTCAAGATTTTTGTGTTACAAAAAGACTCAACTCTTGATTCTAATTATATTATTGCACAAAAGCATGCATTTCTATTTTAATCTTTTTCTTATCTTTTTTTTAAGATTTCTTGAATTTTTATTGAATTAGAAATTGTCAAATAAACTGACATGCAGAATCACCTATACTGGAGGTGGGGAAACAAACTGAGCGGTGGTCCTTCATGAATGAAGCTTGCTACCCTCATGCAGCTGTTGTTTTTTTTTAAACCAAAACTTAAACCAACAGTTAAACAGACCTAACTGTACACCAAAGAAGTGAATTACAGCCCACCATCCAGTAAATCCAGTCATCAGCTGCCCTTTGCGTTCAAATTTAATGACAAACGTAGCAATAGGCTTCAAATCTACCTGTAAAAGAATCTGGTTCCATTAAGATACATTCAAACTAGACATCACAATGTACACATCCACACGTCTAACTAGTTCTGACATGAACAGCAGTGGCTTTGAAAGCACGTTTCTGGAAAATGACACAGTGGACACATCATGAGGCTGTCAACGAACGAACAGCTAACTTTGAATTTTGGCTGTCATTCAAATAGTTTTTTTCACTTTCTGCTGCAAACACTAACAGTGGCAGCTATAGAACTGTAGAGGTGTGATGATGCATGTATTCTCAGGTTCAACACAATTTTAATACTAACGCTATGATCTGATGTAGTTATCAAAAGTTTGTGTGTTACTAAAAGACTGAATACTCAATTCTAATTATAATATTGCTACTACAACAAAAGCATGCATCTCATTTTTGTCTTTTTGCTTGAATTTTTACTGAATTTGAAATTGTCAGCTGCTCTTTATGTTTAAATTAAAAAATAATGATAAATGTAGCAATGTGCTCCAAATTCATGTGCAAAAGTATCGGATTCCATTAGCCTCCATTCAAATCAGACATCACAGTGTACACATCTATATGTCTTACTAGTTCTGACATGAACAGCAGCGGCTTTGAAGGCTTTGCAGTACTCTAACAAGTAATTCTGGATCATTTCCCCAATCTCGCTGGACATTCTGTATAATGAGAAAGAGCATAGTGTTCTATCTATTCTATTAATCTGTTTATTATGACATTTGCAATTTGACAGCTGGCATTTTAAATATGGCACTGTTGGGAAAGAAACACTGACAGTGGCAGCTATACAACTGTAGAGCTGCACTGATGCATATTTTCTTAGACTCACAATTTTAATACTAAATTAAAAATCTGAAGTAATTTTCTAAATTACTTGTGTTACAAGACTCAACAGGGCTCTAAATATATTTTATTGCTATCAGAACAAAAAAATGTGCCTCTATTTTGGGGTTTATTTACACCTTTATGCCAAAAAATTAATGACAAATGTAGTAATATGCTCCTAATTTAGCTGACTTCATTAACCCCCATACAACGGTTATGAAGGTTTGATCATTTTCTTGTAAAATTATCCATTTGGAGATTCGACAGCATCAATATACTGCATTCTGGCTCAGAAACAAAAGCATATAGTAGTAAGGGGGCAACACTCCTGCACAAAAAAATGAAAAATATAACATACAACGGAGTTATCCTACAGGCAGGTTTCCCAAAACGATGGCACATGACAGGCTGTTTACATGTTACATCATCATCATGCATTTCTGGTGATCAGATGATGTTCAGTTGCCACTCAAATCACAGATCAGAACACTGGCTCTAGACACTCAGCGTCTTTCATTAATGTAATAGTTGTTCAGAACTTGTGTTCTGTAAGTTTGTTTTATTATGTTTTACTATGGTTTTAAAGCTAATTTAGTCCAGTATGTTGTACACACTCAGCTTAATGCTACTGGTCACAGTCATGCAAAAGTTTGAAATGACCTCATCAGAAACATCCTACCAACGTTACGGGGCAGACAAATGCTGCAGGTTAGGGAACCAGCCTTGTGACTGAAAGGTTGCTAGTTCAAACCGACGAGGCATGACTACGTGCCCTTGAGGAAGGCACATAACCCCTGACTGCTTCCTGGGCACTGTGGCAGGGCTGCCCACTGCTCCGGGCAAGTGTGCTCACTTCCGCCTAGTGTGTGTGTGTAAAAATTATATATATATATGTATATATATAATATATATATATATGTATATATATATATATATATATATATATACACACACAAACACTCACTGCACTGCATAACCCATTCACTGCATGGATGGGTTAAAAGCAGAGATCCCTCTGGGATATCCATCTATCTATTTCATTAAATCTGCAGGTACATCCCTGGTCATATCATACGTTCTATTCTTTTTTTCTAGTAGAACATAAATTACTATACCTTAAAATTCAATATTTTAAGGGCATTTGTTTTGATTGGCTGCTCTGTTTCATATCTCTTTAAACAGAACAGTCCCGTATGTAATGCTCCTCGAGAGAGGGCGGAACTAAACTAATTCAGAACATGAAGATCTACAGTCTGAAGACCTAACATGTTATTACATCACTTCCTTCTGCTAATTTTACTGCAGAAATTATATCTGTTTGCTAAATTTATCATATTGGGGGGAAAAAACACAAAACTTTACCAACAGCCCAAATTTAAATTCCCCAACATGTTCATTCTGCCAAATGCACAGCAATTGGGAATTTAGATGTGCAGATATGTTTTCTCTCTAACTTCTTTCATATAGAAAGCCAACAAACAAACTTTTGCTTGTACAGTTTTAAAGCTGGTAGTACATCTGATAAAGTCGTTAAGGTTAGCAGAATGTCCTTCCTACAGTTTTATGACGGGAGCTTCCTATAAATACGTGCTACTTCCTACACGGTCAGGACGTCAGAACAATGGAACGTGTTTCCTCTATCAGTTACTTCAGTGGAAGCGTCTGCTGAGTAGCACATGGGGGATTAAAGGACACACAAAAGGATGTGTCTGAAAACAAGTGCCTTCTTGCTCTCTGGACAGAATGAAAGCATCTAAAAGGCGACAGGTAATAACAGGTGAGAAACACTGAAAAAAACAGTAACCAGGTATGTGCTGAAGCGCTTATGAAAATAAAGGCTGATCTCATCTGCTTACATTGAGGGTACTTGTTAGTGAATAGAACACATGGGATTCTGCCAAAGTATATCCAGATATCTAAATATAAAATACTGGATTTCTGGTACTCTAGTACTCTAACTGGTACTGCCAGTAAATATTTCTAACACTCTAGTACTCTAACTGGTACTGCCAGTAAATATTTCTAACACTCTAGTACTCTAACTGGTACTGCCAGTAAATATTTCTGACACTCTAGTACTCTAACTGGTACTGCCAGTAAATATTTCTAACACTCTAGTACTCTAACTGGTACTGCCAGTAAATATTTCTAACACTCTAGTACTCTAACTGGTACTGCCAGTAAATATTTCTGACACTCTAGTACTCTAACTGGTACTGCCAGTAAATATTTCTAACACTCTAGTACTCTAACTGGTACTGCCAGTAAATATTTCTAACACTCTAGTACTCTAACTGGTACTGCCAGTAAATATTTCTAACACTCTAGTACTCTAACTGGTACTGCCAGTAAATATTTCTAACACTCTAGTACTCTAACTGGTACTGCCAGTAAATATTTCTGACACTCTAGTACTCTAACTGGTACTGCCAGTAAATATTTCTAACACTCTAGTACTCTAACTGGTACTGCCAGTAAATATTTCTGACACTCTAGTACTCTAACTGGTACTGCCAGTAAATATTTCTAACACTCTAGTACTCTAACTGGTACTGCCAGTAAATATTTCTGACACTCTAGTACTCTAACTGGTACTGCCAGTAAATATTTCTAACACTCTAGTACTCTAACTGGTACTGCCAGTAAATATTTCTGGTACTCTATTACTCTAACTGGTACTGCCAGTAAATATTTCTAACACTCTAGTACTCTAACTGGTACTGCCAGTAAATATTTCTAACACTCTAGTACTCTAACTGGTACTGCCAGTAAATATTTCTAACACTCTAGTACTCTAACTGGTACTGCCAGTAAATATTTCTAACACTCTAGTACTCTAACTGGTACTGCCAGTATATATTTTTAACACTCTAGTACTCTAACTGGTACTGCCAGTAAATATTTCTAACACTCTAGTACTCTAACTGGTACTGCCAGTAAATATTTCTAACACTCTAGTACTCTAACTGGTACTGCCAGTATATATTTCTAACACTCTAGTACTCTAACTGGTACTGCCAGTAAATATTTCTAACACTCTAGTACTCTAACTGGTACTGCCAGTAAATATTTCTAACACTCTAGTACTGTAACTGGTACTGCCAGTAAATATTTCTAACACTCTAGTACTGTAACTGGTACTGCCAGTAAATATTTCTAACACTCTAGTACTCTAACTGGTACTGCCAGTAAATATTTCTGACACTCTAGTACTCTAACTGGTACTGCCAGTAAATATTTCTGGTACTCTAGTACTCTAACTGGTACTGCCAGTAAATATTTCTGGTACTCTAGTACTCTAACTGGCGCTGCCAGTAAATATTTCTAACACTCTAGTAGTCTAACTGGTACTGCCAGTAAATATTTCTAACACTCTAGTAGTCTAACTGGTACTGCCAGTAAATATTTCTAACACTCTAGTACTCTAACTGGTACTGCCAGTAAATATTTCTAACACTCTAGTACTCTAACTGGTACTGCCAGTAAATATTTCTAACACTCTAGTACTCTAACTGGTACTGCCAGTAAATATTTCTGACACTCTAGTACTCTAACTGGTACTGCCAGTAAATATTTCTAACACTCTAGTACTCTAACTGGTACTGCCAGTAAATATTTCTGGTACTCTAGTACTCTAACTGGTACTGCCAGTAAATATTTCTAACACTCTAGTACTCTAACTGGTACTGCCAGTAAATATTTCTAACACTCTAGTACTCTAACTGGTACTGCCAGTAAATATTTCTAACACTCTAGTACTCTAACTGGTACTGCCAGTAAATATTTCTAACACTCTAGTACTCTAACTGGTACTGCCAGTAAATATTTCTAACACTCTAGTACTCTAACTGGTACTGCCAGTATATATTTCTAACACTCTAGTACTCTAACTGGTACTGCCAGTAAATATTTCTAACACTCTAGTACTCTAACTGGTACTGCCAGTAAATATTTCTAACACTCTAGTACTCTAACTGGTACTGCCAGTATATATTTCTAACACTCTAGTACTCTAACTGGTACTGCCAGTAAATATTTCTAACACTCTAGTACTCTAACTGGCACTGCCAGTAAATATTTCTAACACTCTAGTACTGTAACTGGTACTGCCAGTAAATATTTCTAACACTCTAGTACTGTAACTGGTACTGCCAGTAAATATTTCTGACACTCTAGTACTCTAACTGGTACTGCCAGTAAATATTTCTGGTACTCTAGTACTCTAACTGGTACTGCCAGTAAATATTTCTGGTACTCTAGTACTCTAACTGGCGCTGCCAGTAAATATTTCTAACACTCTAGTAGTCTAACTGGTACTGCCAGTAAATATTTCTAACACTCTAGTAGTCTAACTGGTACTGCCAGTAAATATTTCTAACACTCTAGTAGTCTAACTGGTACTGCCAGTAAATATTTCTAACACTCTAGTACTCTAACTGGCACTGCCAGTAAATATTTCTGGTACTCTATTACTCTAACTGGTACTGACAGTAAATATTTCTAACACTCTAGTACTCTAACTGGTACTGCCAGTAAATATTTCTAACACTCTAGTACTCTAACTGGCACTGCCAGTAAATATTTCTAACACTCTAGTACTCTAACTGGTACTGCCAGTAAATATTTCTAACACTCTAGTACTCTAACTGGTACTGCCAGTAAATATTTCTAACACTCTAGTACTCTAACTGGTACTGCCAGTAAATATTTCTAACACTCTAGTACTCTAACTGGTACTGCCAGTATATATTTCTAACACTCTAGTACTCTAACTGGCACTGCCAGTAAATATGAATTCTGAATTGCATAGAATCTAAATATCAAAATATTTAGAAATGCATAGAACATGTTTTAACAATAGCACTTTTGCTTTAAAATAAATAAATAAATAAAAATAGGAGCAGCATCAAACCAAATCAAATACAAAGTGCACCTTTCTTTTGGCTTTTGGATCATATGAAATTAGGGCTTTCTTTGTGTAGGGTGGGCCAGTCATTCTGTCCCCCTCCATCTTGCTGGGCCTACTTGTAAGACTTGTAGGTTTCACAGTGAGTAAATGGGCCGGGAAGCCAGCGTAGAAGCCTGAACCAGACATGAACACAGCTGTTTTACTATCTAACCTCTAAAATATACTTGGACTTACCTTATACACAGTAGGAAACATTTTAGGGGTCAGTCTTCTGCTGACCTCTTTCCTGAAAGATCCTCTGGAGGCCCAGTGAGAAACCAAGGCTTTAGCTAAACTTCTGATTGCCACCATTCTCTGTGTGGGGAGAAAGATGAACAGATCAGCTGAAATGAAGCAGTCTGCGCTACTGAGATGAAGGAGCTCTGTGTGAGGGTCTCCAGATTGAACGGTCCACTTGTCTCAGCAGCAGGTGTCTCGACAAACGGTAATTAGCCAGAGTGGATTGCTAATGGGTTTTCCTGAAGGTTACAGCGGCCTCTGGTGGACAAGTAGGGGAATTGCATTGTCGCCCTCACAAAGCTCCACACATTTCCACAGAAAGAAAGAACTTAAGCTTTTTCTCTTTATGATTTAGAATGAATACATTTATAATTATATTTAGAAAATTATATATATATATATATATATATATATATATATATATATATATATATATATATATATATATATATATATATATACACAACCTCCTTATATGTACATACAGTCTCCATTTCTTCTCTGTATACTTTGTCAGGACCCCCACAGAGCAGGTACTATTAGTGAGATGGGTCATTCTTAGCACTGCAGTGACACTGGCATGGTGGTGGTGTGTTAGTGTCTGTTGCACTGGCATGAGTAGATCAGATACAGTGTTTAAACTCCTCAGTGTCCCTGCTGGACTGAGAATAGTCCACCGACCAAAACAGACCAGCCAACAGTGTCTTGTGACTTCACATCTGCACAGTGGACCAACAAGGTAGGCGTGTCTAATACAGTGGACAGTGAGTGGACACAGTGTTTACATTCCAGCAGTACTGCTGCGTCTGATCCACTCATACCAGCACAACACACACTAACACACCACCACCATGCCAGTGCCACTGCAGAGCTGAGAATGACCCACCACTCAAATAATACCTGGTCTGTGGTGGTCCTTTGGGGGTCCTGTGCATTGAAGAACAGGGTAACACAGTATATAGAGAAGCAAATGAACTACAGTGTGTAAGTGTACAACTAAAAGTGCTCCTATATGATAGGTGGATAAAATAGACAATGTTTGTAGATACAAGGAGGTGGTTTTAATGTTATGGCTGGTCAATGTATATATATATATATATATATATATATATATATATATATATATATATATGCTACATACTATACAGTCTGTGTGTGTTTGTACATTATGTGGTAATGTTGTAATGTTCTAGTGGTCATCTTGAGGGGAAATGTCATGCTAGCATGAAGTGAAACGGTGGTTAGAGGGGGGGTGTTCAGAGGCCTAAAAGCCTGGGGGGTGGAAACTGTTAATGTGTAGTAATCATGTGGTCCTTGATTTCACAGTCCTGTTTCGTGTGCCGGGTGGGAGAAGTGTGAAGGGGTTGTGTTGAGGATGAGCCTATCTGGCAGGGCGGTGTGGCAGTTGGGTTCTCCTCTGTACTTGTTCTGATAATCAGTGAGCCGTTTTCGTCCCTGCCACATGCACCTGGTGTAAGTGGAGTTGTAGTCGTGCTCCAGCTATTGTCTCTTGGCCTCTTTAATGGGTCTACACAGATCATACCTGGCAAAATTGTGTGTCCTTAAATTGCAGTGATGAAAGTCACCTGCCACAATGAACACCTGGTGTTTCGTTCTTGCACGCTTGCACGCGTGATTGTGTCATAAAGACGTCCGAGTGCTGCTGAAGAGATAGCTTGTGGTGGGATATACAGTACTATACAAACGTTTTAGGCACTTATTATATCTAAAAAGCTATTTTGTCCCGACAGGAAGCTTTTATTTACTTTTATTTACTCTTTTTTTAAATATTAAACTGCATTAATACAGTAAGTAGAGCTTTTACATATGTCTGTGTGTTTGTTTAACCCTTTCCAAGCTTCTCCTTGTGGAAACAACCCAGTATTATTTACAGTTCTCATCTAATACCTGCTTTGGCTGCTCAGTACTTCATTAAGCTAAATCAAGATTGCTGCTGAAGGAACTGAATACATTCATACAATGTCTGGGGCGTCCAGGAGAAATCTGGAGGAACTACACTTAGTTCTTCAAACTGGAGCTCTAGATATGATCTACTTCTCTCACAATAATATATTTATGTTACCTTACATTGTATTTACATCTGTTCTAATGATATCTGGTGGTGAAAATACACTTACTGCTAAGATAAAGGCTTTTAAACAATTGAGCGTAGGTGCCTCAGACGTGTAGGTGGTGGTGTAGGTGGTCAGGTGTGAACAGTTTTCACAGAACAAACTCTGCCTGAGGGAACTTCCCTGCATCCAGTTGGAAACAAAACAAAACACACGTGTACACAAGCAGCTATGAGCTACAATAATAAAGCCTCGTCCACCAAGGCTAGTTTGTATGGCCAGTTTCTCACTCTGGACCATCTGATTTCAAATTAGTTCTGCAAGGCCAGTAAACTCTACAGTCCTATGAAAGTAATAGATGGTGAACGTAAATGCATCTGCTAGACATTTGTTTGTCCCAGACGAGCACAGTATGCAAAGCAGGCAGGTCGTAAAGCTGTTTGCTGCTTTAAAAAAAAAAAAAGACTGAAACCTCTGGGCATAGCCTGATTTGCATGGACATCAGTTCATACATCACTAACAGTAACAGAGAGCACTGTGGTCCAAACAGCCCTCATCTGTTTCAGCTGCCTCACCACCCTCATAGCATCGGAACGTGACAGGGACGCATATTCCGAAGGTGGGTTTGCAGCTAACCTTTCACTCTGTTTCTTGTATTTTAGCTGATACCCATAATGCTTTTAGACAAACTGGGGCTGAGAAAAGCAAAAAGGTCCAATATATTGTATGTTGCTAAAGCTATAGTTAAAAACTTTTCAACTTTCTTCATATCTCAGTCATGGTGGTGTAAACAAAGTCATTCGGCATGGATTTGATGTGAGATGATTAATTCAGAGATAAACTTGCTGGCTCAGATGTCTTTATAGTGGTAGTGATGAAAACCAGGAGTTGCCAACACAAATACAGCCCTTTAATTTACTTTTCCAAAATGATGAGTTAACCAACATTACACATAATGATAATATGGTGAAATAGTGTTTCTGGTTTCCGTGGTGCGATTTTGTCTGGCTTGTATTTCTCTAGCATGAATTTAAAATAATAATAAAACGCATTTAGGCTAAATCTTTTTAAAAATCATTGTAAACAAAGGTGTCAAAAGTATTCGCATTCATTACTCAGGTAGAAGTATAGATACTATGGTTGAAAATACTTCTGTAGAAGTTGAAGTATCAACTCAAGATTTTTACTTTAGTAAAAGTGTAAAAGTACTGCTTTGAAACCTACTTAAAGTATAAAAGTAAAAGTAATGTAAGGACAAAAATGCCATTTAGGACAAAAGCTTAGGCCGCACCACAGGGGTCTATAGTACAGATAATGGAGTGTAAATGTAAGAAGTAGAAAGTACTGATAATGGAGTGTAAATGTAAGGAGTAGAAAGTACTGATAATGGAGTGTAAATGTAAGGAGTAGAAAGTACAGATAATGGAGTGTAAATGTAAGGAGTAGAAAGTACAGATAATGGAGTGTAAATGTAAGGAGTAGAAAGTACAGATAATGGAGTGTAAATGTAAGGAGTAGAAAGTACTGATAATGGAGTGTAAATGTAAGAAGTAGAAAGTACTGATAATGGAGTGTAAATGTAAGGAGTAGAAAGTACAGATAATGAAGTGTAAATGTAAGGAGTAGAAAGTACAGATAATGGAGTGTAAATGTAAGGAGTAGAAAGTACAGATAATGGAGTGTAAATGTAAGGAGTAGAAAGTACAGATAATGGAGTGTAAATGTAAGGAGTAGAAAGTACTGATAATGGAGTGTAAATGTAAGGAGTAGAAAGTACTGATAATGGAGTGTAAATGTAAGGAGTAGAAAGTACTGATAATGGAGTGTAAATGTACGGACTAGAAAGTACTGATAATGGAGTGTAAATGTAAGGACTAGAAAGTACTGATAATGGAGTGTAAATGTAAGGAGGAGAAAGTACTGATAATAGAGTGTAAATGTAAGGAGTAGAAAGTACTGATAATGGAGTGTAAATGTACGGAGTAGAAAGTACTGATAATGGAGTGTAAATGTAAGGAGTAGAAAGTACTGATAATAAAGTGTAAATGTAAGGAGGAGAAAGTACTGATAATGGAGTGTAAATGTAAGGAGTAGAAAGTACTGATAATGGAGTGTAAATGTAAGGAGTAGAAAGTACTGATAATGGAGTGTAAAAGTAAGGAGTAGAAAGTACTGATAATGGAGTGTAAATGTACAGAGTAGAAAGTACTGATAATGGAGTGTAAATGTAAGGAGTAGAAAGTACTGATAATGGAGTGTAAATGTACGGAGTAGAAAGTACTGATAATGGAGTGTAAATGTAAGGAGTAGAAAGTACTGATAATGGAGTGTAAATGTAAGGAGTAGAAAGTACTGATAATGGAGTGTAAATGTAAGAAGTAGAAAGTACTGATAATGGAGTGTAAATGTAAGGAGTAGAAAGTACTGATAATGGAGTGTAAATGTAAGGAGTAGAAAGTACAGATAATGGAGTGTAAATGTAAGGAGTAGAAAGTACAGATAATGGAGTGTAAATGTAAGGAGTAGAAAGTACTGATAATGGAGTGTAAATGTAAGGAGTAGAAAGTACAGATAATGGAGTGTAAATGTAAGGAGTAGAAAGTACTGATAATGGAGTGTAAATGTACGGAGTAGAAAGTACAGATAATGGAGTGTAAATGTAAGGAGTAGAAAGTACAGATAATGGAGTGTAAATGTAAGGAGTAGAAAGTACTGATAATGGAATGTAAATGTAAGGAGTAGAAAGTACAGATAATGGAGTGTAAATGTAAGGAGTAGAAAGTACAGATAATGGAGTGTAAATGTAAGGAGTAGAAAGTACAGATAATGGAGTGTAAATGTAAGGAGTAGAAAGTACTGATAATGGAGTGTAAATGTAAGGAGTAGAAAGTACTGATAATGGAGTGTAAATGTACAGAGTAGAAAGTACTGATAATGGAGTGTAAATGTAAGGAGTAGAAAGTACTGATAATGGAGTGTAAATGTAAGGAGGAGAAAGTACTGATAATGGAGTGTAAATGTAAGGAGTAGAAAGTACTGATAATGGAGTGTAAATGTAAGGAGTAGAAAGTACTGATAATGGAGTGTAAATGTACAGAGTAGAAAGTACTGATAATGGAGTGTAAATGTAAGGAGTAGAAAGTACTGATAATGGAGTGTAAATGTAAGGAGGAGAAAGTACTGATAATAGAGTGTAAATGTAAGGAGTAGAAAGTACTGATAATGGAGTGTAAATGTACGGAGTAGAAAGTACTGATAATGGAGTGTAAATGTAAGGAGTAGAAAGTACTGATAATGGAGTGTGAATGTAAGGAGTAGAAAGTACTGATAATGGAGTGTAAATGTAAGGAGTAGAAAGTACAGATAATGGAGTGTAAATGTAAGGAGTAGAAAGTACAGATAATGGAGTGTAAATGTAAGGAGTAGAAAGTACTGATAATGGAGTGTAAATGTAAGGAGTAGAAAGTACAGATAATGGAGTGTAAATGTAAGGAGTAGAAAGTACTGATAATGGAGTGTAAATGTAAGAAGTAGAAAGTACTGATAATGGAGTGTAAATGTAAGGAGTAGAAAGTACTGATAATGGAGTGTAAATGTAAGGAGTAGAAAGTACTGATAATGGAGTGTAAATGTAAGGAGTAGAAAGTACTGATAATGGAGTGTAAATGTAAGGAGGAGAAAGTACTGATAATAGAGTGTAAATGTAAGGAGTAGAAAGTACTGATAATGGAGTGTAAATGTACGGAGTAGAAAGTACTGATAATGGAGTGTAAATGTAAGGAGTAGAAAGTACTGATAATGGAGTGTAAATGTAAGGAGTAGAAATAAAAAGGCTTTGACTTTGAAAAAAAACACAAACAGACGAGTGTAGGTCAAACCAACCTATGCCGTGCACTTTTCCATCCTATTCATTCTCTATGGTAAAAAATCAGTTGTTTTCCGGAATCCATGCATCCGAAAAAAAGCTGTACACAAGCCCGAATCACACACTCAGCCCGGAAAATCTGGAGTGATAACTGTGTTTATGTTTCGAAACTTGTGGGACGAGTTACACAGCAAAGCAAACTACTAATAACAATACAGTTTGTTTTACAATGTGCCACCATAAAATTTGCAAGATATTTAGATTGTTTAAATTGTGTGATTTCATAATAAATGGACCGATAGAAATGGACCAAAATTATTATAGTGATGAAAGAATATCTCTTTTATATGACCCAAGCAAAATGGTGAGATTAACTGGTTTAGACATATTACAACTATAATATTTTTATATAGACCACAGCAAACACATCAGCAGTGTTATTTAACTAGACATTAGTTAGGATACTAATGAGCTAAATATATGTATTTAAAATATAATTTCTAATTTATGATTAACCTTTATAATTATGTAATTTATAATTTACTTTTTTATTGTTAGGTGTCTGTCCTAAACCCTAACTGCAAAATTTCTTGTGAAAATATTATAATAAATCTTTTAAATTTCTTTTAAAGTTTAAAGTTAAAACATTTAGTTCATGAGTTTGTCAAAATGATTACATTACAACATTCATTCAAAAAATGCTGTCCAGTATTTCATCACTACTGACACAGATAAGTTTAGTCTGTGGGCGGAGCTTTATTTGAGCCACACATTGTGAGGAGTTAGATCCCACTGTTCTGAAGTAAGTGTGAGAAGTAAGTGTTAAACTTTGGGTTTGGTCTGGTTTGTTAGAATCCTCTCTATAGACTGGTAATTAACATCTCGCTCTGGCTGGTACTGGTACCAAAAATATATTTTAAATATTTAAAACATTTTAGGAGCTGGAATCCATGTTTAAAGTTTAGCAAAAGTATTCCATAAAGTATAAAGTACAGTATACTTTATGTACTTCATTGCTGTACTTAAGTACTTTTATAAAGTATTTACTCGAAGCAATCAAAGCCTTTAAAGAAACCCCTCCCTATCAATCCTGAATGTTCAGTGATATTTGTTCCGTCCCAGAGTTTTCAAGATATCGACACTGTTCCAACTCCGGAATGTTCCATGTGATCAGGAATGGCAGACTTGGGCTGCATTGTGAGCGAACAGTTTTGTACAGTTATCGGTAACTCACCATTCTGTGCACTCAGCTAACGTTATGAATATAGATGCCCAGTAGTAATCCGTTAAATCTGTAAAATATCACAGCAACCGCCAACATGGAACCCTTAGTAACCATCAGGGGCACCATAGCAACCACCTGGAATATCTCAGTCATATTTCATGCACCGGGGACACCATAGCAAGCACCTAGGAACACCCTAATAACCATATGGGACAACATAGGAAGCACCTAGAAACACCTGAGCAATCATCTGGGGAAAGCACCTGGAATATCTGTCATCTTCATTCACTTGGAATACCCTAACTACTACCTAGCAAAACCCTAGCAAACACCTGGGATACCATAGCAACTGCCTAACAACACCCATACAACCATCTGAAGTCCCATAACTACCTAGCAACCATCTAGGACACCATAACAACCATCCACCAAGCACCTGGAATACATGTCATCTTCATTCACCTGGAATACCACAACTACTACCTAGCAACACCCTAGCAACCACCTGAGAAACCATAGCAAGTTCCTAGAAACACCCAAGCAACCATCAGGGACACAGTAACAGCCACCTACCAACACCCTAACAGCCCTGTGGGATGGCATAGGAAGCACCTAGCAACACCCAAGCAACCACCTGGGATTACATAGCAACCACCTAACAGCATTTTAGCAAGATTGATCTGCCAGTTTGTACAGAAAATAATTTCTTTTTTTTCTGTGTCTCACAGAATCATGGCGATAGTTGGTGTCAGCCTAACTTCCTTTCTAATCTCTACACTGCTGTGTGAGTATCCACTGTCTCTCACAACACTTTCCTACGAGATATTTGCAGTTCTCCATCTTATGAGCTTCTTCTGTTTCTCTTTGTCTCTGCAGACCACGCGCTCGCTGACTCTACTTGCATGCCAATGGATTGCATAAACTGTACTTTGCCTAATTCAGGTAAAGCTGAATGTTAGTACAAGCCTTTATACCTACAGATGCATTCTATCATAGCTGCTGGGGCCATGCTGGATAAGCTTTACAGAACTTTGGCACACATTACATTCATACCTACTGGATTCAGTCTGTAAGCTTCAGTGTTTTGTAGTTTATAATGCTATCGAGCTGGGCTGTGTCATATTAGCTAATCGACTTTAAATTGGAAAAGGTTTTGCCACCATGCTAACAGTAGTTTGAGGCCCTGCACACAAATAAACATAGACTGATGAGTGTTCTCTTTAGGTTGAACAGAATCGTGATAATGTGCTATCAAATGTGGGAGCAGTTGACTGAAGTATGTATTCGGATTATGAACAAGACAGCTGACTTGGGGTTCTGTTTCACTGTTGCATGACTATTTCGTGTTTCTTCTCTATAATAGGAAATTGCTTGCTGTGTTCCAGCAACAATAACAGCAATTCCAGCGTTTGTGGTCAGTAAGTCTTTTTTAACTGTCAAAATGCTGTAAATGTAACGGAGAATACTCATTAAAAATGTGTGTATTGCATAGCATGTAACCAGGCATATTCTAACACTTCATTTCCGTAGATAAAAGCATATTTTCACCTTTATTTTATAGACTTTTGCATTTATTTTAATGCCTATTTTTATTATTGTTACAGTAAAATACTGTGCATCTGAATAAACAGTTGATAAATATTTATTTCTAGTTATCTTGTCTTGTGTTTAGAGATTTTAGTAGGTCAAACTATCTGCATTGACAGATAATCTGGTTTGTTTCCAGCATATTTCAAAGCCAAGTTGTCAGCCAATGCACTGAAATAAATTTCAAGTTCAATAATATTATAATAAGCTTACTGTGCTCCTTAAATGAGACCTATATAGATATATGAGATATATCAACCAGGTGTAAAATCATTTTGCTTACCAGGATATATATTTTTGGCAGTGTAGAGAATATATTTGTGACTTAGGAGACTCAGAAATAGAGGTGAGATCCATATGCAGGTTTTTATTGATAAACAGGGGGCAATTCAAGAGTCAGGGATGAAGCAGAAGCCGAAAGGCAAAGGGTGCTGGTGATGAGGGACAGAGGTGAGAGAGTGAGGGCATTATAAAGGTGATGCAGTGATGAGGGACAGAAGTGAGAGAGTGAGGGCATTATAAAGGTGATGCAGTGATGAGGGACAGAGGTGAGAGAGTGAAGGCCTTATAAAGGGTGCAGTGATGAGGGACAGAGGTGAGAGAGTGAGGGCATTATAAAGGTGATGCAGTGATGAGGGACAGAGGTGAGAGAGTGAGGGCATTATAAAGGGTGCAGTGATGAGGGACAGAGGTGAGAGAGTGAGGGCATTATAAAGGGTGCAGTAATGAGGGACAGAGGTGAGAGAGTGAGGGCATTATAAAGGTGATGCAGTGATGTGGGACAGAGGTGAGAGAGTGAGGGCATTATAAAGGGTGCAGTGATGAGGGACAGAGGTGAGAGAGTGAGGGCATTATAAAGGGTGCAGTAATGAGGGACAGAGGTGAGAGAGTGAGGGCATTATAAAGGGTGCAGTGATGAGGGACAGAGGTGAGGTAGTGAGGGCATTATAAAGGGTGCAGTAATGAGGGACAGAGGTGAGAGAGTGAGGGCATTATAAAGGGTGCAGTGATGAGGGACAGAGCTGAGAGAGTGAAGGCCTTATAAAGGGTGCAGTAATGAGGGACAGAGGTGAGAGAGTGAGGGCATTATAAAGGTGATGCAGTGATGAGGAACAGAGGTGAGAGAGTGAGGGCATTATAAAGGGTGCAGTGATGAGGGACAGAGGTGAGAGAGTGAGGGCATTATAAAGGGTGCAGTGATGAGGGACAGAGGTGAGAGAGTGAGGGCATTATAAAGGGTGCAGTGATGAGGGACAGAGGTGAGAGAGTGAGGGCATTATAAAGGGTGCAGTGATGAGGGACAGAGGTGAGAGAGTGAGGGCATTATAAAGGCTGCAGTGATGAGGGACAGAGGTGAGAGAGTGAGGGCATTATAAAGGGTGCAGTGATGTGGGACAGAGGTGAGAGAGTGAGGGCATTATAAAGGGTGCAGTGATGAGGGACAGAGCTGAGAGAGTGAAGGCCTTATAAAGGGTGCAGTGAGTGAGGGCATTATAAAGGTGATGCAGTGATGTGGGACAGAGGTGAGAGAGTGAGGGCATTATAAAGGGTGCAGTGATGAGGGACAGAGGTGAGAGAGTGAGGGCATTATAAAGGGTGCAGTAATGAGGGACAGAGGTGAGAGAGTGAGGGCATTATAAAGGGTGCAGTGATGAGGGACAGAGGTGAGAGAGTGAGGGCATTATAAAGGGTGCAGTAATGAGGGACAGAGGTGAGAGAGTGAGGGCATTATAAAGGGTGCAGTGATGAGGGACAGAGCTGAGAGAGTGAAGGCCTTATAAAGGGTGCAGTAATGAGGGACAGAGGTGAGAGAGTGAGGGCATTATAAAGGTGATGCAGTGATGAGGAACAGAGGTGAGAGAGTGAGGGCATTATAAAGGGTGCAGTGATGAGGGACAGAGGTGAGAGAGTGAGGGCATTATAAAGGGTGCAGTGATGAGGGACAGAGGTGAGAGAGTGAGGGCATTATAAAGGGTGCAGTGATGAGGGACAGAGGTGAGAGAGTGAGGGCATTATAAAGGGTGCAGTGATGAGGGACAGAGGTGAGAGAGTGAGGGCATTATAAAGGGTGCAGTGATGAGGGACAGAGGTGAGAGAGTGAGGGCATTATAAAGGGTGCAGTGATGAGGGACAGAGGTGAGAGAGTGAGGGCATTATAAAGGGTGCAGTGATGAGGGACAGAGGTGAGAGAGTGAGGGCATTATAAAGGGTGTTGGTGATGAGGGACAGAGGTGAGAGAGTGAGGGCATTATAAAGGGTGCAGTGATGAGGGACAGAGGTGAGAGAGTGAGGGCATTATAAAGGGTGCAGTGATGAGGGACAGAGGCGAGAGAGTGAGGGCATTATAAAGGGTGTTGGTGATGAGGGACAGAGCTGAGAGAGTGAGGGCATTATAAAGGGTATTGGTGATGAGGGACAGTGGTGAGAGAGTGAGGAAAACAGGGCAGGGTGTGATCATGTTAAAGACAGTAAGAGACTGTAATGAACTGGTTTTGTTGCTGGAATTTGTTTTATCATATGTTATTTGTGTAGCATAGCATTACAAAACTCTTTCCATCACTGACCGAACTCTCTTCTCTTTTAGATGATTCCAGAAACTGCTCTATAAGAAGTAAGTCTTATATATGCCTCATATTGTCTTCTGTGGTCTAAAACGTATGAGGTAGCACTTTAAGAGCTCAGTAACATCATAACTCAAACCATTTTCATAATTGAAGGTTCCACTTTGCTGAAGATCAGACATAGAAATGCTGTTGTGAGCTCCTGATGTTAGTTCTTAGACTGTCTATCTACTTTACTCAGGGAGGAGCTTCTTAACACCTACACATCCTTTCAGACCCATAGCATTATTTTCTCACAGTGGAAGGATGAACAGAAACATCTGTGGATGATTTCAGATTTAAAGCAAGAGTGGAAGCTTGATGTTCTTCTCTCTCTCAGATATATATATATATATATATATATATATATATATATATATATATATATATAGAGAGAGAGAGAGAGAGAGAGAGAGAGAGAGAGATAGATAGATAGTAAGATAGATAGATAGATAGATAGATAGATAGTAAGATATATATATAGATAGATAGATAGATAGATAGTAAGATATATATATAGATAGATAGATAGATAGATAGATAGATAGATAGTAAGATAGATAGATAGATAGATAGATAGATAGATAGATAGATAGATAGTAAGATATATAGATAGATAGATAGATAGATAGATAGATAGATAGATAGATAGTAAGATATATATATATAGATAGATAGATAGATAGATAGATAGATAGATAGATAGATAGATAGATAGATAGTAAGATATAGATAGATAGATAGATAGATAGATAGATAGATAGATAGTAAGATATATATATATAGATAGATAGATAGATAGATAGATAGTAAGATATATATATATAGATAGATAGATAGATAGATATATAGATAGATAGATAGATAGATAGATAGATAGATAGTAAGATATATAGATAGATAGATAGATAGATAGATAGATAGATAGATAGTGAGATAGATAGATAGATAGATAGATAGATAGATAGATAGATAGATAGATTCACTGCACATTCACTGAACGGGACAGTAATGATGTAAATACTTAGAAGACCTGCTCAGTAACCTTTGGCCTTTTGTTTGTCCCTTTTGCAGACTTTTCAGTTAAACTGAACGCCAGCTCCTTCACAGTCGACGATGGAACTACACTGACCGTGACCTGTGTAAATGATCTCCCTCAAACCCTGAGCTTTGATTGGTCAAGGGACAATCAATTGATTCCGGGCGAGAACACAAGTGTTTTGGTTACGAAGATTAAAGAGAAGGTGACGCTGGCGTGTACCGTACGGAGTCCATGTGGAAATTTCAGCTCTGCTGCTCAGGCAGTTAATGTAAACGGTGATTAAATTTACATCCTTTTTTAGCTTCAGAGAGACGAAAGATCAGATACGCACTGAGTTGCAAGTTTGTTAGAAAAGAATAACAGTGTTGGCCACTTTATCAGAAACACTTACCATTTCAGTTCTCGTTGTAGAGTTATAAGCCCCCTGTCCATCTCATCGGCACCTATATGAGCATGAAGGACGTCCCATACTAAACCATGCGCATTAACCCTTTTTTAAGATCTACAATAAGAGTCTTGGAGCATTTAATCATCTAAAATGTCTTTGTATGCTGTAGAATTAATATCACACTTCACTGGAACCAAACCCTGAAGACCAACCCCAGACCCATTATTCCTCCTCCCCCAAACTTTACTGCTGGCACTACGCTTTCCTGTAGGTAGTTGTTTTCCTGTCATCCTCCAAACCCAAATTTATCCATCAAAGTGACAGATTCATGCATAATTCATCACTGCAGAGAACAGATTCCACTGTATTCAGTAACGGCCACTTTCTCAGCCCTGGTCCTGGAGGTCCTGAGCTGTTTATTTGGATCAGGGGTGTTGGGAGCTCGGCAGTGGGTCTCCAGGACCAGGGTTAAGAAACGCTGCATTGATGCAGGGCAGTAGGCATAGTGATTTTGGGCTTGTGTGCAGCTCCTTGGCCATGAAAACTCATTTCATGAAGCTTCTGATACTGCTTTTATTTATTATTTCAGTGGCAACTCAATAGTCTAATTAATTAGGATTTTAAAAATGCTAATACGTTGATCCTGACTGATTCATGTGGGGTATTTTCTGCGTGCTGTTGCAGATCAAACAGGCATCATTCTGTTAATCTGTGGAGTATCAGCTGTGGTCATCATTGTCCTGCTCGCCATCACTATGAAAATTCTGATAAAGAGAAGCGAAGGTGAGCTCAGCCTGACACCCAGTTTACTGTATGCTAAAGGACAGATCACAATGTTGGTACACTCTGTCTCTGACTGCTTCTCTCTCTCTCTCTTTCTCTCTCTCTTTGTCTCTTTCTCTTTCTCTCTTACCCTCTCCTTCTCTTTCTCCCCCTCTCTGTTTCTCTCTCCCTCTATCCCTCTTTCTTTTTCTGCCCCTCTGGCTCTGTATCTCTCTCCCCCTCTCTCTATCTCTCTCTCCTCTCTTTCTCTGTCTCTCATTTTCTCTCTTTGTGTCTCTCCCCCTCTGTTTCTATCTCTTTCTGTCTCCTCTGTCTCTTTCTCTCTCTCTCTCTTTTTCTCTCTCTTCTTCTCTCTCTTGATCTCTTCCACTCTCTCGTTCTCTCCCTCCCTCTCTGCCTCTTTCTCTCTCTGCCCCTCTGGCTCTGTATCTCTCCCCCCTCTCTCTTTCTATCTATCTCTCTCTCTCTTCTCTCTTTTTCTCTCTTTGTGTATCTCCCCCTCTGTTTCTATCTCTTTCTGTCTCCTCTGTCTCTTTCTCTCTCTCTCTTTCTCTCTCTCTTGATCTCTTCCACTCTCTCTTTCTCTCCCTCCCTCTCTCCCTCTTTCTCTCTCTGCCCCTCTGGCTCTGTATCTCTCCCCCCCCTCTATTTCTATCTCTTTCTGTCTCCTCTGTCTCTTTCTCTCTTTCTCTCTCTCTCTCCCTCTCTCTCTCTTGCTCTCTCTCTCTTTCTCTCTCTCCCTGTTTCACTATCTCTCTCTGTCTTTCTGTCTCCTCTGTCTCTATCTCTCTCTGTCTCTCCCTCTATTCTCTCTCTCTCTCCCACCCCATTCTCTTTCTTTAGCCCAAAGGGAAGCCAGGAAACGGCAGAGGCAAGCAAACTTGCAAAACATCTCTGGCACCACCACCACCACAGGCTACTGGTAAAAAAAGAAGAGCGGGATAGAGAAAGAGAAAGAGAAAGAGAAAGAGAAAGAGAGAGAGGAACAGAGTGTTATTGTACAGACCCATTTATTCAGCTTTAGAGTAAAAAAGTCCTATAAACTGTATTTACTTGTTGAAAACTGTTTCTATTCTCTGCTGTATAATAACCGCTTCACTGCTGACACATACAGGCTCCGCCCACAAACATGTTGTTCTGTAGAAGCTGTTGTGACGTTTAATATGTTTAACAGAACGGTTGTACATTTTTATACACACTTTTAACAAATGCTGTAGTGCAGGGGTGTTTAATTAGAGGTCAGTAAGGTCCAGTTAGAGGAGATCTCCTCAGGCCACGGGCCAGACCGTCATCATGTCTAACTTGTGTTCTGATTCAGTGGTGTATCCTGTTTACTGCAGTAGTCTAGTATCAGTATCTTATACCATCAGCTACTGAAACACCAACACATCACACATACCGTTCAGTATAATTCAGTATATTTAAATGCTGAACTGAATGAATTATTTATAAAGCAGCATGCTTTTCAAAAGTGCATCTTAAACTGTTTATTTATAGAAAGAGTAAATAAAACGTGCACTTCTTTCACATCTTAAAAGTTTATTTATGTCTTGTATTCCTCTCTCACACTTTCTCTTGCTTAGTAAGTGAAGCTCTTGGTTGTCTTTAAATCTGGGCGGAAGTGGTGTGAGGGTCGTTCTCATACACATATGAAGGTGTTTGTTGGCGAGCCTGGAACGATATTTGTTCTTAGTAACGTCCATCGTGGAATTAGCCTTTCTCTGACTCACTTTACACTCTGACTCACTTTATACTCCGACTCACTTTATACACCGCCTGCTGCGTTTCGCTTTGTACCTCGCCTGTGTGCACGCTGCACTCCTGAATCTGCACAGATCCGATTGGATCTGAGGAGCACCTTTGGAGACCTTACGACGCGTATGATTGGTCTGTGAGTTTACTGCACCCCAAAGAATTAAATCCTTCTCAACAGTCTGGGTCCAGATCTGGACAGCGGCCCGCCTATTAGTGACCCCTGCTATAGTGTATGTGAGACAGATGGCCAAAGAATGTTGCAAATCTAGCAGGAAGGTCAGGGCTTTTGGGAACCCCCACCATATAGGGCTTCACACAAACCCTGGACTTATTTTAGAGAACGTCTGTTCGAGAACCACTGTCCACCCAGAGAATTACGACTGGCCAGGTGTACCACATAGGCTAGAAGGAGCAGGAAGGTGGGCCTATAAAGGACAATGCAGCTGAGACACCATTGAGACCACGGCTTGAGAGCTCAGATAACGTTGGTACTGTAGTCCTAAGAATAAAACTTATCCTCTGAACTGGTCTCCATCTTCATTCTGACGGCAAAAACGAAGTTACAACAGAACTTTGGCAAGAAATGAGAAATGAGACATTGTAGTGCACAACCCACAACCACATACCGAGAGTTAGGAATGAAAAACGATGTGTATTTTGTATCTGGGTGAAAGGTCACTCTGCTAGAACAGACCTACACACGTTTTTTGTGTAAACTCAATACATTTCTGCATCATCTCTGTAAAGTTTCTGCCTCATTTGTTAAAATGTGAACAATATCACTCAGAGTGGGTTTGAAGGAAACAGATCTATTGTAGAGAAACTTATTGACTGATTTCTTTACAGTGGTGATGATGGGAACCAAACGTCGCAATGTCCACAACACAAGTATTGTTATCTAGTTCAGACCATAACATTACTGAAATGGTGTCCGTGCCCTCCCGGTTCCCCCAATAGAACACCACTCAATTGCAATGATAACAGAGATGTTTATTAACTTAAATTCAATTAACAAGTTAAAGTACACAAAATGAAAAAGAGAGGAGGGGGGCAGAAAAGGGAACAAAAATAAAATAAACAAACCAAGCTAACTAAGGGTTAAAGGAAAAACTAAACTTGCCTAACACAAAACAGAAAACCAAATACAACAGCTAACCTAACTCCCTAAATAAGCAAACCAGGAGAAAACATGATCAATCAATCAAAAAAATATACAACTTAACTATATAACATAGCTCTTTGTGAGAATCTCAATCAACACAACATTAACCACATCACCAGTTCACTCCATATTTCATCACAAACAAGTAGCTCAGATAGCTCTTCCACAGCACGTTTCATCAGAGAACCGGAAACATCTCAGAAGCAAAAGCACCACCCTCTTCATGCTATATATATGCTATATATAGTGTCCCCTGGTGGTGGCTTAGCGCATCTTCAACAAAAGAAAACACCACACACACTGATAATTATGAATCTACCCCCTAGGTTTGTAACGATAGAGTCATTTTATTTGATATCTAAACCCACCAGTGAACCTACACAGGTCTTCTTCTGGGACTAGTTTTGACTTAGAACACCCTCCATGTACCCCTTCACTATAAATGGATCAAAAACAAACAATGCACAACAATGTTTCAGTTCATTTGTAATAAATTCTATGTGATACGTTTAAAGACATCAAAAGCTTCAGACGTCTGGTTCCTATCACAGCCACTGTGAAGTTTGACTAGATAAGAGCAAAGCACTTCACGTAAGTATGATTTGGTTCACATTATAACTGTTTAATCGGTAAAACAATTGCTTTGAAAATTGAAAATTCTCCTTCGCATTTGCGCCTTAGCTAAGTTAATGGTGTAGCTTTGTTGTCCTTATTGCTGGTGGTAGCATTAACGGCTACATGTTAGCTGAGCTATATGTTAAAATTTCTCATAAGGGTCAATTAAATTTTTGTCAGTATTCCATAAACTTTGTCCAACCTCACAACAGTATATTATTCATTTAGCAAATAACCTATAACGGTGTATTAACATGTGCAGAAGTATGTTCTCTGTAGAGGACGTGTTTACCTATTCTAAAATAAACAAAACACATCATTTGATTGGCGCACCCAAACTTTTGCATACGACTGTACTTAGACTCAATATCACCGGTTGAATGTGACTTGTGGTAGCCAACCAGCCAGAAATACAGAAGAATATCTGTCTGCTCAGAGGGAGCGGGATATTGTTATTTTGAGATTGCCTTTTTTGTTATATGGTCATTTGCCCTCTTAATAAAGATGAGAACTGTTACCCCGGTTCCATTATTGGTGCAAACGCTTTCTCACCACTGCAGACAATCAGGAGCCTCTGCTTAGCTACAGTATCTGACAGTGAGCGGTGTTTATGGCAGTAGCTGCAGCAGGTACATTGCACAACCCGTGCTAAAGCACACCTAACCTACAGTACGATACCAGGAGTTTGCAGGTTAGTAGATAACCCAGAAACACCTAATCCCCAAACAGGACAGCTCTGCTCAGAATAGACACAGCAACAGCATGACTGCACTGACCTCAGAGCCAAGCAGTCACCAGGAGGTCTATCTCCTGTAGAAATCAATTTCACTTACTGGCCACTTTATTAGAAACGCCTACCTTGTACTTTCACTCACTGGCCACTTTATCAGAATCACCTACCTTGAACTTTCACTCACTGGCTACTTTATTAGAAACACTCACCCTGTACTTCCACTCACTGGCCACTTTTTTAGAAACACCCACCTTGTACTTCCACTCACTGGCCACTTTATTAGAAACACTCACCCTGTACTTCCACTCACTGGCCACTTTATTAGAAACACCCACCTTGTACTTCCACTCACTGGCCACTTTATTAGAAACACTCACCCTGTACTTTCACTCACTGGCCACTTTATTAGAAACACCCACCTTGTTCTTCTACTCACTGGCCACTTTATTAGACACACCCACCTTGTACTTCCACTCACTGGTCACTTTATTAGAAACACCCACCTTAAACTTCCACTCACTGGCCACTTTATTAGACACACCCACCTTGTACTTCCACTCACTGGCCACTTTATTAGAAACACTCACCCTGTACTTCCACTCACTGGCCACTTTATTAGACACACCCACCTTGTACTTCCACTCACTGGTCACTTTATTAGAAACACCCACCTTAAACTTCCACTCACTGGCCACTTTATTAGAAACACCCACCTTGTACTTCCACTCACTGGCCACTTTATTAGAAACACTCACCCTGTACTTCCACTCACTGGCCACTTTATTAGAAACACCCACCTTGTACTTCCACTCACTGGCCACTTTATTAGAAACACCCACCTTGTTCTTCCACTCGCTGGCCACTTTATTAGAAACACTCACCCTGTACTTACACTCACTGGCCACTTTATTAGAAACACTCAACCTTTACTTCCACTCACTGGCCACTTTATTAGAAACACTCACCCTGTACTTCCACTCACTGGCCACTTTATCAGAAACACCCACCTTGTACTTCCACTCACTGGCCACTTTATTAGAAACACCCACCTTGTTCTTCCACTCGCTGGCCACTTTATTAGAAACAACCACCTTGTACTTTCACGTACTGGCCACTTAATTAAAAACACCCACCTTGAACTTTCACTTACTGGCCACTTTAATAGAAACACCCATCGTGTTCTTCCACTCACTGGCCACTTTATTAGGAGCATAGCACAGTAGATTAGAATAGTCTGTAAAACTGCTATAGAGAGCAGTGCTGGTCAGTCGGGGTGATTCCTCACAGTAGCAGCTGGTAAGGAGATAATCCAAGTAAAGCTTCAACACATACAGAGAGAGAGAGAGAGAGAGAGAGAGAGAGAGAGAGAGAGAGAGAGAGAGAGAGAGAGAGAGAGAGAAAGAGAGAGAGAGAGATGAAGGCTAATTCTGTCCTTCTAATCTCCTCACTCTCCCCTCCTCCACGCTGCATAATTCATCAGTACTAACTGACCAACACTCAACTCTCAACTCAAACCACAGCCTACTTATAGATATACCTACATATTGACATATATATTAAAAACCTATGATAAGAGTGTTTGTAAATAGGCAGCAGAAGTCCTAAAGCACCACTGGACTTTACTGGACTCATCTGTGGTGGAGCCACATTGGCCTTTGGACTAAAGCAGAGAATGTAGATGCACCTGGGACAGAAGACAAGATGGGAGAAGCTCAAAAGGTACGTCTGCCAACCTCAACCTTACTGACACTTTAACCTTAAGGCCAGAGATTAAAGCTGTTATTACAGTATTATACAGTGTATGGTAGAGATGGCATAAGGATATTGATGGGTATCAGTTTTCACTATCAGGTGGACATCGGAGTCATGCGGTTAGCTGAGCAGTTCTTTCTGTGGGATAATAGGCTGAGCATAATAGTCTACTTGTAGATGCTATTCTTAAGTGAAGTGTTTAACATCAGTACTGATATCAGTATAAAAAACTGGCATCATGCAATATCTGATGTATGACTTCTACAACGCTTCTGACTGAATGTATGGTTGACCTCCAGGATCCTCGTTTGAACATATGTTCATTAATAAAAGCTGTGTTGGCCAGAAATGCATCACAGTATAACAGAACTCCTCAGTAGCTTCAGAGTAGTTGTTTTACATGTGACAGCATGTTTGGTAATCTGAGGTGTGCTCAGGCTGCTCGGTGGATTAATTTTAATCCACTGCATTTAGCTTTATGGTTAAGTCCCCTTCCGGCTAGCCGGCTAGGTGTCGCAAGGAACGAGGCTGGGCCCCTGTTAATCTAATAATGCTAAACTGCTAACTATTACATGAATGAACCTCTCCGCTTAATTAGCACACCCTTCACACCAACAGTAACGACACTTCATTCTTCTGCTTAGCCAAGCTTCATTTCACACTCACCATGAGCAGCTGAATTCACAGCTATCCTTCTCTATGAATGCTTGTGTAGTACATGGGAGGCCTTGGTGTGCTGTTGGTGCATGGGTACTTGATTTAGCATGGCTAGCAGGCCAGGCTGCGGATAAGACAAAGAGCTGAGGTAAGTAGTGCTAATGTGGATGTAAGGAAGAGAAGAGTAATTCTTTTTGGCATTTTTAGCAATTTTGGATAAAAATAAAATATCAGCATGGTCATTCCATCAATGTGGTGGCAACGTGGGTATGAATGTTGATAGTTAAAGTAGAAACACCTCTAGAAAATGACTAGAATCTGAGCTTTTCCAAAAAGAAAATACGCCAGTTCTCTGAGAAATAAAGAATTAACAATACAATGTTTTTTTTACATATTAATGTCACACACATGCTTATAATGAAGGCCCAGCTCTGTGTATAGGTTTTAAATGCTAAATCAACATTATATTGATAAAGATATGAATCCAAAAGCTGATAACTCACTCACGTCTTCAGATGACTCCATCTCATTGAATTCATCATCTCTTTAAATACAATCTCAAAACAATCACAAACATCAGATTCATCCATCCTCACCATGTGCCATCCAGGCATCCTCGCCATCCTCTGTCAGCACCTCTCTTAGCACTATCCGGCTTTGCTACCAAGCCTTGCTAAGTTGTTTCTTTCATCATCTTCAGGCAAGCTTGGTCGTCTTCAGCATCAGTGCTTGAGTTTCCCACTTCTGACACCAATGTAGTGTCAGCAAAGAAAAAGACCCTGGAGTTGAACACCACCCAGCGCTAATGAAATCCACACATAAACACAATACATCTTTACTTCACAGTTGACATACATACTTCCACTATCTCACCAACAGCTCAGTATAGCACAAGTATCATGTAAACATGTAAAATCGTAAACAACCCACAACAACCTAAACAATATCAATTGTTTCTCCTTCAGCAAGTGTGGCTCCTCCTGAGAGCCTCTTAACATGGTTGCTTTGCATGGCCATGCCTCTTGTGCTCCTACAGCAGCGCAGCCAGTGGTGGGATGCCACAGCATATATAAAATAGTGCTTTAGCGTCTGTGAGGTCAGTGCTGGGAAACATTCATAACATGACTAATAATCAGTGAAATACACCTTCAAAAGAAGAATGATCAGCGTTCTGTTGCTTGATTTAGAAATGGAACAAGGTGCACACACAAACATCAGCCTTCTGTCCTTTATCCTCATTATAAGCTCATTTTCTTGGCTTTTGTTATGCGACACCACTCGCCACTACAGTGACACAGTGACTCAGCTGCTATGAGCAACAACAGCCATCACTGAGAGCGAGAATGTGGAGTCTGGGTGATGGTTTCTCTTTCCCTCAGGGCTTGCTCTCAGTTATTGAGAAACTGAAGGGTTCGTCAGAGCAGGAAGTGAGGATACTTCTGCTCGGGCTGGACAACGCAGGAAAAACCACCATCCTAAAGAGCCTGGCCTCAGAGGATGTCAGCACTATCACACCTACGCAGGTAACGTATAAACACACAAGGTACAGTGTGTGAAGCATTCTCTCCAGTACAGAGCCAAGAAGATCAGCTGACTCTAACAGAAGTACACAGACAACTAAAGCACAATTTTAAAAAGAGACAGAAGGATGATATCAGGCGTGGGAGATGTGGGACAAATGCAGTGTCATGAGATCAAATACATTAATCCAGTACAAATCTGCAGTACTTACAGGTTTTGTATAAGATTTAGTCTTCATCTAGGATTCATCCAGCATTTCTTCAGAAATCAAGAGTATTTGTTTGTTGCAGCAGCAGCCTCTACTCGTCTAGATATCTAGACTAGACATTGCTGTGAGGATTTGACTGTATTCTGCCACAAAACCATTAGTGAGGTCAGGTATTGCTGATGGATGATTAGTTCTGGACCACTTCAGACAAAGATGTCAAAAGTATTCACATGCATTACTGAGGTAGAAGTATAGATACTAGGGTTTAAAAATACTTCTGTAGAAGTTGAAGTAACAACTCAAGCTTTTTACTCTAGTAAAAGTATAAAAGTACTGCTTTCAAAACTACTTAAAGTATAAAAGTAAAAGTAATGTAAGGAATAAAATAGCATTAAGGACAAAAGCTTAGGCCACACCACAGGGGTCTATAGTGCACTAGCCCACCTCCCCAAAAACCTCATTCTTCTAAAAGTCATAATGACTATAATGTTATATTAAAATGTTAAAGTTGATAAATTTGGGATGCGCTAGGCTTCCTGTTTCAGACTCATATACACACATTGAAAATGAAAGTATTTTAGTAGAATGTAAACTTATTAAAGAAGCATATCTGTGACTACTGAGCATTAACATGTGTTTCATGGAACAGAAGATATGATGACTAGTTGTCTATAAGTATTGTAATGAAGTCAAACTTCAAAGACATGTTATTAATAATATTTACTGGAATGTAAATGTACATTAATGAAAACAAGCTGTAATGAAATAGGAGTAACGAGGCTATGTTTAAAATGTAAGGAGTAGAAAGTACTGATAATGGAGTGTAAATGTAAAGAGTAGAAGTAAAAAATTAACTTAAATATAATATTACTCCAGTAACGTATGAATAACCAACATTTCTAATCAAGTAAGGTAACCAAGTATTTGTACTTCGTTACTTGACACCTCTGCTGTCAGAATATGTGAAACCTTATGTCAAGAATCTTGGTGTGATTTTGTCCAATGTTGTTTCTATCAACTCAGGTTAAATATCAAAATGAAATCATGCCTTATGATTGGGAGACTGTTATATAAGTCCTTAATTAATTTCCCTTGGAACACTGCAATGGAGTTTACACTGGTGTCAATAGGACTTCATTAGCTTATTGACAGACGCAGCTGCAAGATTGTGCACATGTTCTAAGACAAGAGAGCATATTCTTTCAGTAATGTTCCTTACAGGTTTCAGTTCATGGTTTTTATTAGTTTTTCAGGTCTAATGGAGCTGCACCTTCATATCAAATCTCTGAGTTATTAAAACCTCTTTCCCATTTCAGGTCCATGAGGTCTTTAGATCAGTTGCTCTAAGCTGCTCCAGAGTCTTGGCTCTCTGTTAGCCTTGAGCTTGAGCTCTGTCACCCTTGAACATGTACACTAAAACACAAGAAAACACACATCTAATATCCAATACTAGGCTGTTCCACAGTCTCAGCTAAAGCTCAAGGGTAACTGAGAGCCAAGACTCTGGAAAGAAAACTAACTACTGTATGTTAGATATGTGTGATTACTTATCTATTAGTGTACATGTTGTAGGCTTTATTCACTTCCAGCCCACTACGACGGACATTGGTCATGGTGACCATAGGCTCATGCCTGGCTGCCTTAGAGTGCCCATCGGTCCATGCTTTACAGTGGAATATCTGTGTTAGCTATGGGTACACACCGTGAAGTAGCTGAATCCCTGAATTAGGAAAGGGTGCCTGGATACCTTCGAGCATATCATCACTGTCCAATGAAAAACAAGTATCTTAAAATTGCAGCTTTACAGGAGAGCACAAAAACTGTCTTTACTTTTAATGTAAGTCAATGGAACCGGAATTTTTTCCAAGTTATTTTGAAGCATTTCTATTGGTCCAATCATCATGAAATTTTCACACAATGTAAACGGCAGCTGCTGCGTTTGAATGTAATGGAAAAATAAAAATCGGCCAAAATTGAGATTCTTTGAACAGCAACGATATGATGCATCATATTTGCCAGTTTTTACATGTTCTTGTATATACTAACCATTTTTCTATATTTTTATAAACTACATCTTATTCTAATGCTGCTTGATTACAGAGAGCATTATATTGTTGAAGTTACTGTAACTGCTATTTCACTGATTGCCGTTTTGTGTTTGTAGGGGTTTAATATAAAGAGTGTGGCCTCTCACGGGATGAAGCTGAACGTGTGGGACATCGGTGGACAAAGGAAGATCAGGCCTTTTTGGAAGAAATACTTAGAAAAAACAGATTTGCTGGTGAGAACAGGATCCCCACCTCTGTCTCTGCACCTGTTTCTTTTCTCCACTAATAATGTTCCACCTGTATTCGGACAGCTGTCTGGTTTTGAATAAGGCAGACTACATTAGCTGCTGACTCACAGGCTCCTTTGTTTTTAGCATGAGATATTTGCATGTTATTTCCGCTGTTTGGCATCACATAGGAGTCTCTCTCTCTGTCCTACTATCTCTCTCCCGCCCTCCCTCCTACCCAACAGCCCCTCTCTGCCATCTGTCCAGTGTGTCTTATTCAGCATGATGTCTTAGAAGTTTAATACTATTACTGTGTCCAGCTTATCTATAGAATAGATGCTTTGTATGATTGCAATTGTACTGACATCATCTTCAAATATCCAGTGAAATGCAAGTGTTTATCTGCTTGTTTGTTTGTTTCCAGATCTACGTAATAGACAGTGCAGATAAGAAGAGGTTTGAGGAAACAGGAATGGTAAGAAATGAACTGCAAGTCTGTGCAAAAGTCAGAGACCACCCTTTCGTTCATTTGATTTTCAGTCAAAACATTCATTCATTTTTAGCCTTGTGTATTAAATAAAAGCCAAGTATTATATTTAATCTGTCCTTTCTTTGCTTATATGCACTGTTTACTGTCACTTTAACTCTTATATCCTTCCCATTCTAATAACCAATCAGCTGATTCCTCCCAACAAACTCACTGACATGATATTCATCTAAACAGACATAAATGCCACTACCCAAACTCACCTCTGCCACCTTCAAATGTGTTTCTCATGAGTTTCTAAACTGACTATTCCTTAAGAGATTGAATATAAGATTATTTACAGCTGTAGACTCGTGCAAGAAACAGTCGTGCAAGGTCTGGGGCAGGTCCAGTCTCAAAGCACTGTGCATAGTTTTGCTACAGTTTCCAGATTGAATGACATGTTTCTTCAAAACCTGTGCAATGTGCTTTAGAGTACATACATCTTCTCTTGTATGCTTGGCGTGTCAGAGGTGTTAACCAATCAGCAGTGTGTGTGTATATAATGTTTATA
Source organism: Megaleporinus macrocephalus (assembly GCA_021613375.1). NCBI lineage: Eukaryota > Metazoa > Chordata > Actinopteri > Characiformes > Anostomidae > Megaleporinus > Megaleporinus macrocephalus. Next base: position 57,651,436 of record CM038702.1, read on the forward strand.
TAAACCTTAGTGTTCCAAAGAGGCAGCACACACAGTGTGTAGCCATGAAGAAGAGCTCACTGAGAAAAGGAAACATAAAAGAAGAACATTTGCACTAGAACACCAAAACTAAACATTTCTAAATTTGCTATTGGATATATATAGATATATATCTATATATTTTTTTAGTATATATTATAATGGCGGCACGATGGTGTAGTGGTTATCACTGTTGCCTCACAGCAAGACGTTCTGGGTTCAAGTCCCAGTCCTGTTCGTTCTGTGTGGAGTTTGCATGTTCTCCTTGTGCCTCCCACAGTTCAAACACATGGATGTTAAGTTGATCGGCCTGTAGGTTTGAGTGTGTGTTGGTCATGTGATGGACTGGCCACCTGTCCATGGTCTACCCTGCCTTCACCGGCTCCAGCCCCACCGTGACCCCAACTAGCAGGATAAAGCAGAAGATAATGGATACATGCATATATTGAGTATAATAACATTGTGGTGTTTGTGCAATTCCCTGTTCTCTACAGTTTTCTGAGGCTGTACTTGACTGTACAAACAGAACTAAAGTAAATGAACTATGTATAGCACTGTACACCAGAAAACTCCCTGTGATGTTTATCTGATATTTATGAAGTTACCACAGAGGTCCTGCTGTAGACAGACCACAAACACTGCAAGATCATTTACATACAAGGAAAAACTGACATGTTATACTAGTAACTGGAACATAACACAATGCATTACAGACTTCTGTGTGTTAATATGGGCTCCAAGAAAGACAACAAGTCTGATTTTAACAGTGTGCAAAGTCTTTGACACTCTTTTAAGACATCAGCAAGTAAAAGAATTCATTTTGCGTGTATGTGGGTTTGTGTATGTAGGAGCTGTCTGAGCTGATAGACGAGGAGAACCTGAAGGGCGTGCCTGTGCTGATCTTCGCCAATAAGCAGGATTTGGCCACAGCGTCTCCGGCCAGTGAGATCGCAGAGGGACTGAACCTGCACACCTATAGAGACCGCGTGTGGCAGATCCAGGCCTGTTCAGCCGTGAGCGGAGAGGGAGTGCAGGTGACTGACACCAGGGGGCACCACAGGTCTAACTGTGTCTAGATTCAGTTCTGCACTCACACATACTATATATATATATATATATATATATATATATATATATATATATATATATATATATATATATATATATATATATATATATATATAGGTAAACATGAGCAAAACGGGCTGTAAAAAACATTATTTATTGCTTATCTTTTTATCTTTTATCAAAAAAATTGGCAAATATTATTAAGTAAATCATTAAATAAATACTTCTCATAGTGTTTTCTACACTGTCACATTACCTTGACTATTAAAGTCATCACTGTCTCCACCAAACACCACCTAGTTTATTGCCCTCAGCCATTTAGCTTGTTCTGCCTTCAGGCTGCCGCAGTTTAAGTTACTGTAAAGCTCTGGTTGCAGGTAAAACATGTAACTCAGTGTAATTAAAGGTGATTTTTTTTCTAGTACAGTATGTCGTTTTCTACCTATTCTACCCCAATTTTTAAAAGAAGGTTGTCATCATCAGTTTTGTGCATCTTCGGTACTTACAATGCCCTTTAGCCCTTTGAAAATGTCCAAACAAGCTTCTAAAATTATTAATACAATGAAGTAAAACAACAATTACCCATTTTTCATGCCCACTGTGGCAGTATGCTTTAGCCTAGGATGATTAGGTGTAGGTTTAAGTTTGCAAATGTAATCAACTAAGTTATGTGTGCAAATGTGCCTATAGTGAGCTGATGTATGATTTTCTATAGTGTAGGCTGTGTTTATGTGATTTCAGTTTTATGATAGCCTGCTATTGTTGTCATGCAATGCATGTTGGCACCCCCGCTGGGAAGCATGATGGTGGGTGTGTGATGTTTTGAGACTTGTCTGGAAGTTTTATGTTAAATTCTTCTTTCCTGGGTCAGGACATTTAGGCTGGGTTGCAGTCTTGCAGTAGGACAGTAATGGGTTTACTAGCCAAGTGATCATCAATGCTTTGCAGTGGTCATCTGTAGCTTCAGATCTTCAGAAGAGTCCCTAAAAGATGTGGAAAAGCTGGTAAACATATATAGGTATATATAGGTAAACATGAGCAAAACGGGCTGTAAAAAACATTATTTATTGCTTATCTTTTTATCTTTTATCAAAAAAATTGGCAAATATTATTAAGTAAATCATTAAATAAATACTTCTCAAATCTGCAAAACTGTTGACACTCCTTTATGTAATACTTTTGCAAAGATGACAGTTCTATGTTATCTCCTATAGTACTTAACGAGACTGAAGAACACAAGGCAGATCCGCCCAGATCCTTCAAAATGCCAAGGTCCATGCTTCTCTCAAACTCTTCTCTACAGCTCATCTCACAAGCTTTCTATGAGGTTTAGGTCAGGGGAGTTAGGTGGCCACGCCAAGACCAAGATTCTGTGGACAGAGAATAATTTTTGTGTTGGTTTAGAGGTGATGTGGATCACTGTCCTGCTAAATGACCCATTGACCCATTGTAACTTTCCTGTCTGAGGCAGCCAGGTTGTGATTTGCTGGAACTTTGTAGAATCCATTACACTATGTGTCCAATCAAGCTGTTAAGGCCCAAAAAGCCATAAAGTGATCTGACCAAAGTTCCACTGACAGTTCTGGTCTGGCAAACTTGACTTTGCTGGTCTTTGGAAGAAGATGCTTTCTTCTGGCGACCCTCCCAAACAATTTATGGCTATGTTGGTGGCGTCTGATTGCAGTTTGAGAGATGTTACGATCCCAAATCCCAAAACTAATGCCTGCAGTTCACAAGCTGATGATCTTTGTAGAGTCTTTGTGCACTTAAACCATCATCCTCACTGTGTGTGAGGTCAATCTAGAACCTTTTCCCAGCAGATTCTTAACATCTCCAGGTTGTTTAAACTTCTTACTTGTTGCCCTGGTAGTGGAAACGGGCATTTTCAACAGTCTTTTAGTTTAGCTAGGGGAATTTATTCTGTGGGTCACGTCACACTCAGGTTTCTCTTTAAAACACAAAAAAATACAACACTGGTGGCATACATAGACTTCAGAAAAATGTTTATTTCATGGTAAGATTTAATCATTGTACTTTAAATACAGAATAGATGTTTGTTGTTTAAAAACTGTGATGACTTGGCAAAGAAGAATACATGGAAAACATTGCACTTTTAAACTAGCGCTCTTTATTGACCACAGCAGCAGTGTGGACCGCTGCCCAGCACTACTGCACAGCTGGGAGGTCATCAACAGCCACTTCAACAGGACAGTAGACGGCAACACTGCACCACTACCCCACCACACAGCCTAATGTACACATCCCCAAGCCACCAGTTCCTCCAACCCACCAACTTTCTTATTGCTGCCGAGATGTCACCAGTGGTTTTCAGCACATGCCGCTCTGCATGGCCATGTCTCCTTCGTGTCCACAGCAGAGCCTGCTGAAGGACGTCCCATAATGTTTTAAAAGCCCGTTTTTCTCATGTTGCCAGTATTTGTGAACAGCACTTTATAGAAAACAAGTATATACATTATAGAAAATTTACAGCATATGGCAACCATTATTTCTGTTTCTAATTCTGCTTATATGTACATATTCCCAGGACGGTATGAACTGGATCTGCAACAACATCGTGAACAGGAAGAAATGAAGAAGCCTGTTCTTCCACACTCACATAAACAGCGGCCTGATCCAGTCCAGCTCAATGAAGCATGCACGGTTCCATCCAGAGCACTGTGCACTGCCCATCTCTGTACGTAGCCTTTCAGTAACCATGATTATGATTTACAACACTGGTTATGTTTTAAACCCACTAAACATGTAGAACTCTCTTCTAAATAAAAGAAGAACCCCTGCTGGACATAACTAACCTGACTGACTGGACATTTACCCTCCTGTTGCTTTTGAACTGAGTTTAACAGGGTTGGTACCACATCCAGCATAATCTAGTGAAGTGTGTTGTGAGTTAGTGGAATGAGGTGATCGTGGCCTCAACTCTTGGTTTGTTCTCAGGAAAAATAAAGTGTTTTCCTTTAGCCCTGCTGTCTGCACTGTACTAACTAGCTAATCACCATCTCAGTGAGTCTGACTGTGAACTGTAGAATTCGTTATTAGTGTAACTGGATTTTGTCATTAAAATGTTAGCAATTCTTTATAATTTGTCCTTTTTCATTATTTCAGTTTCTATCTGTCTATCTATCTATCTATCTATCTATCTATCTATCTATCTATCTATCTATCTATCTATCCATCCATCCATCCATCCATCCATCCATCCATCTATCTATCATGGAGCAGGCCCAATCAAATGGGCAAAGAATATTTAGTAAGCCAACATTTATAAGATAATTACAATTACATGTGTTTTCTACACTGTCACATTACCTTGACTATTAAAGTCATCACTGTCTCCACCAAACACCACCTAGTTCATTGCCCTCAGCCATTTAGCTTGTTCTGCCTTCAGGCTGCCGCAGTTTGAGTAAAGCTCTGGTTGCAGGTAAAACATGTAACTCAGTGTAATTAAAGGTGATTTTTTTCTAGTACAGTATGTCGTTTTCTACCTATTCTACCCCAATTTTTAAAAGAAGGTTGTCATCATCAGTTTTGTGCATCTTCGGTACTTACAATGCCCTTTAGCCCTTTGAAAATGTCCAAACAAGCTTCTAAAATTATTAATACAATGAAGTAAAACAACAATTACCCATTTTTCATACCCACTGTGGCAGTATGCTTTAGCCTAGGATGATTAGGTGTAGGTTTAAGTTTGCAAATGTAATCAACTAAGTTATGTGTGCAAATGTGCCTATAGTGAGCTGATGTATGATTTTCTATAGTGTAGGCTGTGTTTATGTGATTTCAGTTTTATGATAGCCTGCTATTGTTTTGTACCATCACCAAGGCATAGGTAGGGTGATGACTGCATGGTAGTCAGGAGCCAGTTATAGGTTGAAATAATGAAAATATGAAATATTAGTGCACTTGAATCTTTCAAGTTGTCTTACCCAGTCTTTCTTAGGCCAGTTTATTGTCTACACCACTGCCATGCTGCTATGTGGCCATAAAAAAAGGCTACGCCAGTTAAAGCAAGAGCCTCTACGAGCTGCACTTGGTGGGGCACTTTGGTTAAGTATGTATGTCGCCATTAAAAACGCCAGTTTCTCTGCATTCTAATGCATATAACTATGAGGTGACACACAAACCAAACCAAAACCTCAGGTCCTGTCCTAAAAGGCACCTTCACCACTTGCAGTCCTCCTTAATGTTGTACTTTCATTACATCTACAACTTATGGAGGTGGAGGGCGAGATACTCCACGGGTGCTAATTTTAAAAGTATGCTTTTGGGTCAGACTCATGCATCACAGGCGATTCATGTTCTGCACTCAGCGAAATGTTATCAATCTTCTTTTTAAATTAGCTTATTATCCACAGTGTCTCAATAGAAGCTACAAAAAATGCAGTTCGATTAATAGGTTAATTACATGAAGGCATTTGAAAGGAATCTTCTTCCCTGACATGTTGGTCAGACAGCTGTAAATAAACCCCTTTCACTTGAACTAGTCTTCCATGCAATCCTCGACAAAAGGCCATCAAAGTTTAAAAAGACAAAACATTCCCTGTTTATCACATAAGAGAATTATTTGTGTCACCAAAACTACCTGCGTACCAACAAACCATCTGGAAGGTTTGCCAGAAGGCTATGATAGGGCTTCTTGCTATGGTAAAATGAGATAATATAGAGGTTACAGTAATAAGCAACACAGGAGGTTATGCAATGCATGTTGGCACCCCCGCTGTGAAGCATGATGGCAGGTGTGTGATGTTTGATGTTTTGAGACTTGTCTGGAAGTTTTATGTTAAATTCTTTTTTCCTGGGTCAGGACATTTAGGCTGGGTTGCAGTCTTGCAGTAGGACAGTAATGGGTTTACTAGACAAGTGATCATCAATGCTTTGCAGTGGTCCTCTGTAGCTTCGGATCTTCAGAAGAGTCCCTAAAAGATGTGGAAAAGCTGGTGCATGCCTTTATAACCTCCAGGTTAGATTACTGTAACAGTCTTATAGCTGGATGCTCTAATAAGTCTCTAAATAAGCTCCAGCTGGTCCAGAATGCAGCCGCTAGAGTCTTTACGAAAACCAAAAGGTTCGACCACATATTCTGTCATCATTACATTGGTTACCTGTTTAATTTTATGTTGAATACACGATTCTTCTCTTAGCATATAAATGTGTTAATATGCCCCCCAGTGCCTTAGTGAATTAATTCAGCCTTACAAACCCACACGCACACTCCGCACTTCCTTTTACGTAGCCCCCAAATTGTGGAACCACCTCCCACCCTCTGTTTGGGACTCAGACACACTCTCTACACTTAAAACTAGACTCAAAAGACACCTGCTTAGCATTCTGCTACTAACAGCTGTATTGTTATTCTATGCCATCTCCATAAATGGACCACAACTGCTTGCCCCTATCTCTCTCTCTCTCCCCCTCTATACTCTCCCTCTCGACATGTGCCTGAGTCATCACTCGGAAGCAGAGGTGGTAAGTAACAAAGTACTTTATTACTGTACTTAAGTACTTTTTTTGGGATCTGTACTTTACTTGAGTATTTCTGTCACCTAATACTTTTTACTTTTACTCACTACATTTCAAAAGAAAAATCTGTACTTTTTACACACTACATTTTGAAAACAGACTCGTTACTTTAGTTTCAACAATCTTTTATCTCCTTATTTATGTATTTTTTAATCAGGCAATACTATTCGGGGGGGGGGGGGGGGGTGATTGGCTACACTACTTTGACAGCTTTCAGGCCTCAGCAGTGAGCGCTCGTAAAAGAAAACAAACAAACAAGACACCTCTTGGTGAATGAGATGCATATTGTGTCTCCCAAAGAAGCAGGAGCTCAAAGATACCCTGTTAAAGAAATTTGAGTTTCTTAAGAGAATCATTTTTAAAGAAATACTTTTACTTTTATACTTTAAGTATATTTGGGAGCCTGTACTTTTATACTTTTACTTGTGTAAAAAATGTAGTCATACTTCAACTTTTACTTGAGTATTTTTCTACTAGATTACTAGATTACTAGTACTTTTACTTAAGTAAGGAACTCGTGTACTTCTGCCACCTCTGCTCGGAAGTTACCAGATCTGCTAGAAGTCACCAGAGCTCCATCCCCACTGGCTGATCATCTGTCCCTCCTGTCTGACCAGAGGATGCTCTCCTGCTCATCAGCCTGACTGACCGGAACCACTATAGTAGAGCCGCCGCATCACTTCCTCCTGAACTAGAATATTTATAAAACATGTTCAAGCCAAGCTTCTTATTGTTTTCTGTCTTATAATCTCATTAGCTTTGTTGCTCTCTCTCTCTCTTTCTCTCTCTCGCAAGGTTTCTTCCTTTCATTATGGAGTTCTTTCTTGCCACCGTCGCCTCTGGCTTACTCTAGGGGGGCTTGGACCTCGAAACCCCTTCTCACGTTTTGCTATGCATGGACTCTTTTCTTACCATCCTCGTCTTTGATTCTTCTTTTTTATAAACTCCTTTTCTGTAAAGCTGCTTTGAGACAACACTGATTGTAAAAAGCACTATATATAAATATATGTTGATTGATTGATTGATTGATTGATTGATTGATTGATTGATTGAGTCCTCAAAGAAGATTCAGTCCTGTGATCTTTGCAGGGGACGGTACACAAAAGATTAAAACAGGAGAGCCAATGACTCTGTGGAAGAATGTAAATGTTTTTAGAACTAATAAAACAATAAATGGCTTAATTCACATACGTTAACCATATTATGCTGCAGAATCACTGTAAGTCATCATCACACAGCTCTCTGTCTGGAGCAGGTGGGCTCTGGCCTGGTGTTAGCAACTTGGCTTTGTTCCAGGTGGAGATGTTCATTAGAAAAGGCAGCGGTATAATGATGTGTTCCACACAGATAGAGAGAGGTTGTTATTTAAAAGAGACCCAATTATAATGATATATAAGATGTTTTGATGAACTAAAATAATCAGAAAAAAGGTAACTGAAATATATAATTAATGTAATGATAATTTTCTTAGTTGAATATGTGGACAAGGTGTAAAATACAGTATATTGGCCTGTGGTCTAAGGTTATGATCAATGTGATTAGTTTTAACTATTACTCATTATTAGAACCGATCAGTAGTAAAAGCTTTAATCTGCACTGGTCGTTATTTGAGCACGCAGCAGTGAAAATCTATAACAAGCATTATGCTTTGTAGAAGTGTAGAGTAAGGATAAGGAGGATAATAAGGAGACCACTTGTTGCAGATAGAGCTGAAAGTAGGATATGACTCTGGCTTTACACCCAGAACTGTGGCTGATATGGTTGTTATGCTGGTAGAACTGTGGCTGATATGGTTGTTATGCTGGTAGAACTGTGGCTGATATGGTTGTTATGCTGGTAGAACTGTGGCTGATATGGTTGTTATTAATTAATAACACATCCCCTGGAAATTAAGGTGTCTCCTTGTTAGCGTAATAGCTTCTCAGTGGGAAAATAAACTGTCATTCAACAAACTCAGAAACCCTGACTGTATTTCCCACAGACGGTCCAGTCCGTGGTCTCTTGTGTTGGTCACTGGATGGAATAGGTCAGATATAATGTATATTCACTCTTCCCTCCTGTGTCTCTCTCTCTCTCTCTCACCGTCACCCTAAACCAATGTCATGTACAAGCTCTCAGCCCCTCATCGAATGTTACTATGGCAACATTGCCGGAGAGAACAGCTTCATCTGTACCTCCTGCTCTCCTGCTTGCAGTGGATCACTGCAGATGTGAAGAGGAGAGGAGAAAAAAGGGGAGAGCAGGAGGTACAGAGCACCGACGTGTGTGGCAGTGATTTACTGAATTCCGGGTGAGTACCACCGTCTCTGGGATGTGGTTAGGGTGTCGCCAATAAAGAATTTATTTCATTGCTCAGACTTGTTAAAGATTTCAGAATTAGAAACTAAGTTGAAATTTTATTCGTACACATGACATTAATTGCTCAAATTTTGAAATTCCAGGATTAGATTGATCTTGTCTAAGAGAACTCATGATTCATGACTTTGTTCATTATCTTGGTCAGCACATATTAAATCCTTGATTTATCTTCCATGGTGGCATGTGCAAAATATTTATTTATCTATCTATTTATTTACTTTACCTTTTCATTTACAAGAAGCAAAAAGAAAAGAATACTACTCTTTAAAAGTTCAGTAGTCATATTAACAACTGTTATACATCAGTTACCTATGAAAATGTAAACCAAGACTCTGTTTATCATCGGCTTGTTAGAAATTGTTTTTTTTATAGAATCATTTTATACAGTCATCTTTAAAAACGTTGGGGCTAACAAAAGGGCGGCAACAATCTCTCTCTCTCTCTCTCTTTCTCTCTCTCTTTCTCTCTCTCTCTCTCTCTCTCTCTCTCTCTCTCTCTCTCTCTCTATATATATATATATATATATATATATATATATATATATATATATATATATATATATATTACTGAGACCACTCAGTAAAGGCACAAGACCATGTTACCAACACTTCGCAAAAAAAACAACAAACAGACAGGTTTATATAGTTCAGGTAAGATTCTACACAGGTGTAGCATATAATCTGATAGCACTGATAGCACTGATAGACTGGTTACCTGTGACCAAGCTGTCAGATACTGGAGAATTCTGGGAGTTGTAGTGAGTGGACTCAACAGTGTGATGTGTTCAGTGAGTCTTGGTTTTAGTTTTCAAGTTTTCAGTTTATACTGAATAAATTACTTAATAACAGTTCTTAATAAGACTAGTGACCCCAAACTTTTGAAGAGTAGTATATATATATATATATATATATATATATATATATATATATATATATATACTGAATAACTTTATATATATAGGTAAGATTCTAAACAAGCGTGTCCTTAGTAGTTAGGTGTTGAGGATCTGGGGTCTCTGATTGGTTGACTGGTTACCTGTGACTGTGCTGTCAGACACATGAGGATTTTGGGAGTTGCAGTGAGTTGACTCATACATATACATTATATATATATATATATATATATATATATATATATATATATATATATATATATATATATATATATATATATATATATATATATATATATATATATATATTGTCACCGGTGTGTAGCCTGTAGCCATCCTCTCATTAGCCCCAGGTGTTCTTGTTTGATTCAAAATAGTCATCCCAAAAGGCAGATAACCACTCAGTCAAGGCTACCAGTCAAGGTTACCACACAGGTTTATTTAGTCCAGGTAAGATTCTAAACAGGTGTGTAGTTAATAGTGCGGTGACAAGGATCTGGGGTCTCTGGTTGGTCTGGGAGCTGTAGTGAGTATTTGTACACAAAATGTAGAAATAAGCCCAAACCTTTGAGTAAAGACTAAGATCTTTCAGTCTTAAAACAATGTCTTAGGTATATTCACATCACTCTAAGTCCAAAAAGTTCCAATCAGAAGTTGTATTTGTTGTTGAACATGGTGTGTATTGTCATGTCCTGTCTCATGGCTTCTGTTGCAGCTAAAAAACCACACACACACACTCCTCTGTGCAGGTTCTGAGGTGTATCTACATTACTGTGGTTGGTACGAACCAGACAGGTCACTACCTTCACCCCCAGGCCAGGCCACTGACATGGCAACCTCATCGTGCGTAGGGCAACCCGCCTCTGTTGGCTCAGCTTATGAAAGTGGAGGCATGATCACCCCTGCTGCTGTCCTCCCGAGCCTTCCATCTGGGGAAGCTTACATGAACGTTCACAACATCATCATCGTCATCATCTTCTGTGTGGTGTGCTTCCTCTTGCTGGTGGCCTTTTTCTTCGCTTTCTGCCTTCGCTGCACGCTGCAGCCTTCAGTCAAAGACAGCCGTCCCAACACGGGCTGCAACATGGAGAGAGAGGACGCCACCTACAGACGCAGTTCCTCCAGCCCTTCCCTCGGAAATATCCTCTGAACTCAGCAGCCTGTCATTGTCCTCTGTCATCAATCATTCCTCTATTTCTCTGTCCGTGGAGAAAATGTTAACACTGGAACCACCGCTTGGTATGCTGTGATATGCTGATAGAATTAACTGGACTACATGTCCCATCATGCAACAGACTGGCTGATCTCATTGGACTAACTTCCATTCTCAAATTTCATCATCACCATCATCTGTAGCCTATTTTCACTCACAGGAAAGTGGTAGATAAGACCTGGCAACCACTTAATCTATGTACAAATGAAACTTATTTATCTGTTATTTCACATTGATGCAATAGCTTCTCTACCAAAGTAAGCACTGGTCTCAATGTCATATAAGGACACAGCTGAAGTGACACCCAACCCCCAACTGCCCCCCCGGGTACTGTGGATAGGGCTGCTCACCACTCCAGGCAAGCGTGCTCTCTACCCTCCAGTGTGTTTGTTCACTAGTGTGTGTATACGTGGGTGTTTCACGAGTCTAATAAACATCTGCTGTATTTCACCATATTTCTCTCCTCTGTATGTAAACTGGTTGGTTCTAATCTTGGCTAATGTGTCTATAAGCATTCCTAACCAATCACAAGGCTGACGTTCCTGAGTCAGCCTAGCAAATTAAAGCTAGGTCAGCATAACCAGAAAGCCAGCAAGCTAGACTAGCTGTCTGTAGCTGCCTATCAGCATTTATTCTTTTATCCATATGCCAACATTGTTCATTAATTTATTCGTTTCTTCTGTGATATGCTACACGACCACCTTCCCATTGGAAAAACTTGCCCTTGATCCAATATGATGGCTTTCAAGATGGCGGCCAGGTTCGGCACGTAGCCTAAAAGATAGGCCCACTCACCCATTACTTTACTGTAATTTTCCCTTTCATGCCTGAAATAAAAAGGTGTCCTGAGACTTTTGACTCACCCTGTAATATACATATATAGTTAATCTCTTCACAACTACCTCCTGAAAATGTATAGCTAATAACGGACATTTGGATATGAGATTTTGTGAATGAAGGGTGGTCTCTGACTTTTGCACAGCACATTGAATGGGGTAGCCCAAACTAATAACCTCGAGTATAGTAACCTCTTATATATTGTGATGGAAAAAGTTGTCATAGTTAAGCAGAGCCGCAGCTTTTGTTCTATTAATTATTCATCAAATCAAACAAGGGCTGTAAAATATTTAGCTTTGTGTTGGGACAACGTATGTCCATACTGGGTGGCCATGTAAAAATGATATCCAAGTAACTGGACAGTAAGATTCCAAGTTGTTGTTTTTTTTGGTCCAGCTATGTTAGCTTATGAACATCTGAAGGACCAAATAAACATAGTTGTCAGTAAAGCAGGCTATAGCTGCAAAATAAATACATTTATAAAACATGTGATAAATGGCCAAAACTTAAAATTCACTTTTTACCTATTAAAGAGATCAAAACATTTTCTGAGTGTCCCATGAAGAGAGTAATATATCTGGTAACATCAGAGGCTTTCGCATAACATTCAAACCAACAGTAAGCCTTAAAGATGGAAAGGACACTGCACAGATCACTAAAGTACTTAAAAATGATTGCCTGAAACACAAGCTTAGAAAAAATATAAGTTGCCAGAGTCAAAAAAAGAAACTTATCTTAAATCTTAAATTTGAAATAGTACATCTAAGAAACATGGTGGCAGTAGTATCATGGCTTAAACAGCTGTCAGGGGGCTTGACCTGCTCCTCTTCACCGGCAAATGCAAACTGAATTTAATAAAGTCAGTAACTTGCAGAACACAGGACAGAAGAAAATCAGAATAACTTGCTAAAACACTAAAAGACGAGGAAGGTGGTCTTCGACTTCTGCACAGTGCTGTATGAATTTGGTGTATGAGTTTGTGGTTTGTCTTCTGCAGTGAGATTGCTTACTTAATCGTGTTTGCTTATTTCCTCTCGGCATTGAGACAGTCTATCTGGTGTACAGAGGGAAATCAGAACCGTAATACACAGACACAGCGAGTGGGAGAAAACTCATCATGGCAGCTTTGGGAGCCATTAGCAGAGAGAAGTCAATAAAGTGTGCACTGAAGATTCTCCTCAGGCATTTAGAAGATAAGAGCAGACCAGCTAGTCAACTGGAAGTGTTTTTAATAAAAGGTGAAATTTACCCTAACATCAATAAACCGGGTCTAAAACTTTGTGGACAAGGGCTCAACTTTTTTATATCAAGGATATAAATAATACGTTTTTCTCCCTTTGTTGCAGGAACAGTCACTTCTGCTCTTTGTGGAAGGGTTTATACTAGATGTTGAAACATTGCTGTGAACATTCAATGGCATTCAGTCAAAAGAGCACTAGTAAGGTCAGATACTGATACTGGATGATCAGGCCTAGATCACTCCAACTCATCTCAAAGGTACTGGATGGAGCTCCATCGCTCCAAAGCTTCACAGTGCAGTGTGGTGAGGCTTTATACTTCTCTAGCTGATGCTCTGCACATGAGCTCAAGGTCGCCTTGCCCAAAGTCAAGCATCAGCAAGAGGCGTATTAAATCTAACCACACTGCACTAGTGAGGTCAGTTACTGATGCTAGATGTTCAGTTCTGGATCAATTCATCCCAAAGATACTGGAAGGAACTCCCATCACTCAAGAGTCTGCAGGACCAATGCTTCACAGTGCAGTTTGGTGAGGCTTCATACTTCTCTAGCTGATGCTCTTGCACATGAGCTCAAGGTTACCTTGCCCAAAGTCAAGCATCAGCTAGAGGGGTATGAAGCTCAACCACACTGCACTAGTGAGGTCAGGTAGTGATGCTGGATTATCAATTCTGGTTCACTCCAACTCATCCCAAAGGTACTGGATGGAGCTCCATTGCTCAAGAGAATGCAGGACCAATGTACATTGTACTGGTCACTGGATCACTCCAACTTCAGAGCAGATTTACTGGCAAAGAGTGTGAAGCATACAAATGGACAAGTTTGGCCAAGAATTTATTTATATATATAGCATCTCATGCAGTGTGACATAAGACCACTGTAACTGCTCAGTGTAAAGCAAGTTTTACACTAATATGGGCCCTTAACCTCAAGTATCAATAAATATCACAAAGAAAAGAGTATGAATCTTATACATACCATGACAATCCATATGTAAACACAATATAATGTAGTAGATCTAGTCCTACGAGTTCATTACCTTTCTAAATATTTCACAAGGTGCCGTATGCAGTACTAGTCCCCCACAGTGGCTGATCATGTAATCATGATATTTTGGCCGACACATTTAGAAACGTTAACATATGTCACTCAATTTTAATTCATATATATGTTATAGTTTCACAGTTTCTGAGGAGAACTTGACAGTAAATCCCACACAAACACGGTAACACTCTACCAACAAAAGTAAAGTATTTAAACATAATACCACAACACCTGTAGTATATTACACATATCAAGTACAAAGCAGTCTAAGGCACTGGTTAGTACATGGTGATCTGGCCTGGAGAGTTTAGTTCCAAGTTCAACAGAAGGCTTTTTAGGGGCATCTGAATGTTGGTGTATTTAAATTAAAGGAGCAGTGTGTAAGGTTTAGTGGCATCTAGTGGTGAAACTGCAGATTGCAACCAACTGAACACTGTCCCTCACACTAACCTTTTGTAAACATGGCCATCAGCTGTTAGTTTGCGTTCTGTTTGGTTTTGCTTTTTAACCAGCATTGGCTGCCTTTAGCTTTAGCCTAAAAACATGAAAGGCACGGTATGGTATGGTTTGTCTGTACTGGGCTGCTTTAGACACATGGTGGTACAACATTGTGGCGATTGTTGGAAGACTATTCATTCCTTTGAAGATATAATAGGCTCTTTCTAAGCTAAGTAAGACACCATTTGCAGTTACAGGTAATTATACACTAATGAAAACATAGCTTTGTCTAATATACCCCCAAAACTTACACATTGCTCCTTTAAACTCTCTGGGGTGGTAGATCTTTAGGACCAGACTCCAGTAAACCAATAATTCAGCAACAACCTGATCACTTTCTGCCTCATCAGTAGCACACAGCTGATCAACACAAATACAAAAAATTACAAAACAAGATGTGTTTCACTGTAAACTCAGACACACAACATGCTTTTACTGGAAAACACTGGAAAGTCAGCCAAGCAGGATTTCAAGTATGTGACTATTTCACACGCATTTAAAACTACACCCACACTTCAGGTGTGGACGCTAAAGAAGGTCTTAAGAAAACACTGAGCAGCACAGGACGGTTAAAACGTGTGTGCTGTTATCCATAGTGATCAGGAAACTATGCTGGTATTTAATTTCTTCTTTCTACAGTCCCATCTGAAAGAATCAATTAATTCTATCCAGTGAAATCATCAACAATCTAGCCTACATATTTATTTTCTTATTTTGAGATCAAAGAATAAGATATTTGACCAGAGGTTTGTACAGTAGCTTAAATCAGTACTCATGGAACAGTATTGATACTTGAGTGTAATATTAACACAAAAATGAAACAAACTGAGTAAAAGTAGACAAGTGCTAGGCCAGAAATGATGGAATAACTTATACAACTACAGTGGAAACTCTTAGTAACCAAACATCTATCAGCACATATGAACTGAAGTTTGTAATGTTTGATTTTTCTACTTTTTAAATTATTTTTGTTCTAAAATGAAATGCTAAAAGTCAAAAATGTGACCATTAGTAGATAAACATGAATGAAACTATGAATGAGTGTATTCCGTTACTCACTGATATACTGAAGTAGTACTTAGCAGAGTACAAATCCATTTACTTTTCTTACTTTAGTGCATGTACTGGAGTAAATGGAACTAGTTACTACCCACCTCAGTATTCAACTTCAGATTATTTTAATTGTCTTAATTAATGTTATCCAGTGAAAATGTATTATACCATTAAAACAGTACTATTAAGACTGAACTTTGGGGAACTAAGAGTTAGTGGACACACTAAATACTGACAAATCAGATAGTATACTTAGTTACTTCTGTTGAATTTGCTGTTAAATTTACAGTTTCCGGTTTTTTCCAGATGCTGAAAAAAATATTTGCCCGTAGCAGCATTTGAAAGAAAAAAGAAAAAAAGAAACATGTGGTCTGTAACTTTGGCACTGTGGTTTAGGGTTACAGTTTAATCTCCAAATATCTGATTGTAAATGTCTTCAATGAGTATGTACTGTTTAGAAACTGCTCGATAGCTTCTATTATAAATGTAAAGAGGTTTTCTGTTCAGGGAATTGTATCAATAAGATCGTCTGCAGTAACTGAGCATATGCTTCTGATGTGGCAGATAGAGATTAGACTGGAATCAGCTGGAGTATTCATCCAATGAAAGAATACTAAAGGAAAAGCTGTAGTGTTTCCATAACATCAGTCTATATACATCATAACTCACTAACATGGAACAAAGAGCATCTTCAGAAAGCAACATCTGCAGGTCAGTTCTGCGTGTATCCACTGAGAAGCTAAGGCTTTGGCACACGGAGGTCATATGGGAGGCTATAGGACATCCAGAGGGCAGAGTCGGTAGGAGGTTTAAGGTCTCTGCCGGCGTCTACTTCAGGATATGGAACACATGGTGCTTTTTTCTGAGCAGCGTGAGTCACATGACCCTTCAGGAGACTCCATGATGGAATCCCGGCCATCAAACTCTGGTGAGTCCAGCTCAATGTGGGGGTCCTGGAGGCCACCGTCCTGCAAGACACCTTCATAATGAGACTGAGATAAACACAGACACAGATGAAGTTCATGTTTGTATACATGTACAAGCTGCTACAAATGTCTAGACCACATTTAATGTTATAGTGATTTACAGTCATTTGCACACGTTTGGGAACTCCTGGTCACATCACAGGGTAGATAAAAACAACCCCTAAAATGTGGCCTGTGCAAAAGTTTATATTCTACATTTACATTGTTGCTCTCCAAAGAAAAACATGTACATCCAAACTAGTAACTTTACATGAGACAACAAAACCCTTCTTAACTTTGAATGTAAGTCAATGTATAGAGGTTTCATTTAAAGCAATTCTAAGAAAAAGTCAAAACTGAGATACATGTTTCTTTTTAGGAGAGTGACAATATATAACATGGTACTAGCACCCCTCCTCTTTCACCTGTTGTTCATCGCCCTTATTAAGACAGACTACTTAGACCTGCTTTGCCTCCTTGTGAGGTATTGGCACTCTCTAGTGGCTTTACTGAACCGTTAACTCCTGTTTATGCTGACTTTTCCAGAATTTAGACCTCCTGGACATCTCGACTGCTTGCTTTCTGAAGTTAGCTTCTCATTCGAGTTCCCCGTTCCACCTTAAATGGTGCAGCAGTCACATTCTGGCGCCAGTCTGAAGCTAACATCAGCTACGTCTTTCTTCAGGTTTACGCTCAATAACAGCTCCCCTGGCTAGTTCAGGTTTATAGTAGACTTTGGACACTGTGTATGGTTTTCTCTGGCACGTCTCCTCTCATTATTTTCTCTTTGGGTGCGTCCAAAATCGCCTACTTGCCTACTACTCAGTAGGGGAAATCAGTAGGAAAGCAAGGCTAGTATGTCCGAATACCTAGTAAGCATTAAGTAGTAGGCGAATGGTATCCAGGTGACCTACTGAATCAGCAGCCATCTGTATGTAGACGAACACAGCACACTATGCTATCCCATGATTCACTTGGAGCTACGGATGAATTCAAAGCGGCTGTGTGTACGTAGCTACGGCTAGTAACTTGCCGCTACAGCAGTTAGAGCTACTTCTGAGGTAATAAATTATTATATTTTTCAAGGGGAATACGGAGGGTATTGGGGTTATAATGACACATTTTTGTTCTTGTTCTTTTTTAAAACTTTCTACTCACTTGTTTGTTCTTACTATCTATTTTTCTTTCTTTCTTTTGTATATATTTGAAAGATACATAGAGTATGTTCTTTTTCTTTTTGTTGTATATGTACAATGCATGTGTGTGATTAATGTTGATGGACCCCAGCAGGAATAGCTGCTATCTTTATAGGAGCTAATGGGGATCCAAATAAAATAAACAATAAACAATATTCCCCCCGTTTTGTCTTATTCGAGCTACAGCTCGACACACTGACTACATATTCAGACAAAAACACAGATCAGTGTCACAAAAAGTCTAAATCTGTCAGTAAACAGGGCTTTTAAATGAATAGTGGTGGTCTGACGTCTTGTGTCACAGGACACTGGCAAGATGGCGGACATAGTACGTCTGAGATTCTAACGTAGTACCTACTGACTAGTAGGCGATTTCACAGTTCGCTGTATAGAGCTGTATTGATTAACGAATTTTTTTGCATTGAAGACTTTTTTTGTAATCTAATTACTCAAATTACTTTCAGTCCTAATCTAAACCCTGGTGTCCGAGTGTTACAAGCTGTAAACTAAAGAGGCACAAATCAGATATTAAACATGTCTTAGCTTATCACTGCAGCTGAGCAATAAGTAAGTCTTATTGGGCACATATGTATATGTATATATATATATATATATATATATATATATATATATATATATATATATATATATATATATATATATATATATATATAAATTGTAGTAGACTTATTTATTAGACTTTTTATTTGATTGTTTTGGGGGTTTTTTGCAATAAATAAGTAAATGTCGTTCATCTTACCTTACTAACAGACATCTCCTCCACTCTGCCCTCTTCCATGGACTCCTCCAGAGAGTTGCCAGAAGTTTCCATTTTGATGCGGTGTGAGCGGATAGACTTCACATCATCCTCATCCTCGCCTGCCACAGAGGGGAACACCTAGAAAAGGAGAGTACATCAAACAGAAAATGGTCACAACCATGTTTTAATAACTGTACACTGCAGGGGAGCCCTCAATGAGGATGCATAGCATTAGAAGGAAAGCGTTATGGAACTGGGTCAAATGATATGACAAGATGTGATTAATTATTGGTCTTGGGCATGTAACATTAGTACTGTAGCGGAATTAATTTAAGTAGCTAATTTGTACAACTTAAAATAGTATATATATCTCATTCATTCAACAGGCACCATACCTCAATAACAATAACAACACATCATAAGGGCTGGTGTTTTTAAAAAGGTTTGGTCATCCCATTACCATGAAGTCAATTAAAGGACTGCTTACTGAGCTAAGGTTCCTAGTACTGAATGAGAATTGCAGAGGGCAGTGTACCAGTACTTCCTCGTCGATGGGGGGTTCAGGAGGAGAGATTGCAGCCTTGCTGATGGTTTGAGCCTCGAACTGAGGGCAAGCTGCCTGCGCATTTCCATCCTTATCCCTCTTTCCCTTCAGCCAGTAGGTCTCAATCTCCACGTTACCCTGCAGAACAACAAATGTTAATGAATAGTTATAGGTTTTCAGAATACTGAAGGATGTTACAGATGTGTGTTACACAAGTCTGCAGGTTTGTTTTTGTAGAGAGCTGTAGCTTTGGTGACAAACCAAGAATTAGCATGTATTGATTATCAGATGTACCAGTACTATTCACAGTTGATGATTGAATATCTAGAAGGAAAGATTTTTCATGAACTGACTTTATGGCATCCAATTACACTACCACTCTAGAATACAGTAAGCTCTTTAGAATCACCAATTCTTTCATTAATGTTTGTAAAGGCAGACTGCATGCATGGCTAGGTATTTGATTTTATACACCTGTGGCAATGGAACAAAATGTAACACCTGAATTGAATAATTAAAAAGGGTGTCTCAATGTTCATATAGCATATACAATAAAACGTTTTTCAACCCCAACCTTAATCTCCATTTTCGTAGCTCTTAGCTCTTTTGTAGCTCACTCACTGCCCGCACTCAGTTGCCCCCTCCCGCTGCTGGTCATTAGTGAGAAATAGCAGGCTAAAATCTATAGGCCTTTGATGAGAAGAGTGTGAGTCATCGCTGACCTCTTAAAGGTTAATACCTTATACAAACAGAGCTGTAGACGTCTTTCTATCCATAGTGGTCCTCATGATCTGGCCAGCTAGATAAACCCAATATATCTTCACCAGACATGTTCCATCTTTATATTACAAACATATGTTCACAAAGCACCTTATCGTAAACCCCTCCCTCACACCTCCACCTTGCTGATGTGTAGTTACAGACTCTATCTCTTCTGTCGATGCACAGTTTGTGTTACTTTTGTGTTGTGTTACTCATCCTCAAGTCCTTCATCAGTGGTCACACACTCATACCAGCTCCACACACACTACCACGTCAGCATCACTGCTGTGTCTGATACACTCATACCAGCTCCACACACACTACCACAACAGCAGCACTCCTGTGTCTGATTCACTAAAATCCTTTCCACACACACTACCACATCAGCATCACCAGCTCCACACAAAATATCTGGACTTCTTTTAATTTAACCTGGAAATAAACCACAGAAGCTTTCAGAATTTTGAATGTTTTGAAATTAATATTTTTTCTAGGTCACTATTTAAATGTGAGCACATTTGTGACATTTACTTTATGAAGATCTATGTACAAAAAGATTTTAGTCCTATCTTGTCAATTAAGTTTGTGTTCAGATGGATTGAATTTTCTCATCTGAGGCTTTTGCTCTTGAGGAGATCATGCCAGCATGATTATATTCCATAGAGGTTTTTACTGGGTTGTTTTTATTATTCCTTTGGTCTGTAGTGAGGCCAAAGTTTTATTCATCAACATGGGATTTTTTGTTATCCTTATTATTGTAATTTTAGTCTTATCTTCCTGTCTGTCTCTGCTTTTGTTCACATTGTCTTGTCACATTCCATGTGCTTATTTTGTTTTGGTTATTTAACCTTGGATTTCTGTATTTCTTGTAGTTTTTGAAAACTATTCGGCTTTGCACTTGCGTCCTGCCTCCTCGTCTCTCCAAGTGTGACGATTATAGTCCCTTTTAGTTTATTTATGAATCTCCTAAGTTATTACAAGTTATTCAGTTCATCAAGACTTCAGGAGCAACTGATTATTATATGAATTCCACATTTTTTTAAATTTAACTAAACTTCTGCATAATTAAATTGTTAAAACATAAAATAGTCTGATTGACAAATATCGACTTCCCTTTAAAGAATCTGTTATTGTTGCAGACCTTCAGTCAAACCATTTGTTTTATGCTGAGCATCTGGCTCATTGTGAGTCGGTCCATATGCTTTTCTATGCACGGTGCTGTTGTAATAGCTCACCTTGATGGTTATAGTTCCACGCCTCTCGAAAATGAAGTGACTGCCCTTCAGGTGCTCATAGGTGGCGCTGCTGAGCTGAATGTGCATCTCCTGCGACCAACGAAAGACTGTTAATTGTGGGAATCAGCAGTGGTTGTGACTGTTATGGGTGTCATGCTTCTCTTAGGAATGTCTATGCTTTGTTGATGACATAAATGAATGAGACTTTATACAAAATACTGTTATTGCACCCTGTGCTAAATAAAAAGGTGCAAACTTTTCCATGGAATGTCACTAAATTCTCAAATTACAAGAAACACTCTACATTTCTACAACTATATGCTAACAGCAAGATACTACTCTTGTGTACTGAAATTAGGTTGCATGAAACAATGTGATCTGCATGGGTTATTAAGCAAAGACAGTGGCTCTATAAAGAACTATGTAGACTCATAGAACCAGACGCATGATTAAAAGGTTCTTTGCATGGTGAAATGGTTCTTCAGATGAATGAATATCATATATGTCTATATATAGCAGCAAAAAGGGTTCTGCTGTTGTCACAGTGGCTATGTTTACATGCAGAGATGTTCTCCAATCCAATGAAATAAATTCAGATTATAGATTAAGACTGAGGTGTTTATATGATATTCATTCACCCTACGCAACACTCTGACGAAAATCTCCGTTTACATGCACACGACAAGTAATCGGATCCAAAATTACGCGCATGCCTAGAGTACGGCTTGGTGTGAACGTTACCATGACAACAAGCATCAAGCTAGGTCAGTCAGCGTGCAACCAGCAGAAGTATGTTACCTGAGTTTTAATTAGCGTGCTCATGGTTTTTAATTTTTTATATGATGCAGACTCAGAAAAAACATACTTCACACTTACTTATTAAAGAAGGGCAGAGAATAAGACCTCACGTCCTGCAACACCGTTTTTATCCGGGTTAGCAAGGACTCGATCTCCCTGAATTCATCCATAATTTAGGAACAGATTTTGCCATTCTGTGTTTTAGCTTTGTAATATGCTGATCTAAGAAATTTCTCTTTTTGATTTTAATTTGCTCTATAGTTCATGTAAACCCACCGTCGTTCATTTGCTCATATACTGGTATGAACAGCTCGTTATTGCTTTACAGCCATCCATCCTGCTAGCTATTTATAAAGGTTTAAGGTTTGAATCATGAACTTTTTCTCTTCGAGACCAGTTTCTACCTCCCGCCATGTTGAAACGTCCTCTATGATGCTACTCTACATGAGCAGAGCGTATTTAAACTTTCTAATTGGGAATGTAATCAGATACAGGCATTTACGCGGCTATTATTCTTCTATTAAACAGATTATTTACAGGACTACCCACCTCCTTCAATGGGATAGAAACTGTAATCGGAATGACCTCAATCGGACTAGTCTATTCGGATTGATTTGTATACATGGGCGTATTCTATTCCAATTGAGCTAATAGTCAGATTATTAACGGATTATTAGGCTGCATGTTAACATAGTCAGTGTCAGGCTTAACACAGTAATGAACCCCTTTTTAATCCTGTGTATACACATTGGCTTGATCAGCATTAATTAGACTGCACATTCTCAGTTCCTCATAATAAATCAAATAGCAACAGCTCAGTGGAACAACAGGCTGGTTGCAATTAGCAGACAGGCAGTGCACATAGTAGACCTGCAGACAATCAGCCCAAATTAATATAGCACTAAAATGCATTTCTAGTACAGGTTAATAAAATAATATAAATGTGTCTACACAGTCAAGTCACATTATTATGACCACTTCCAACTTTCGATGGCGCCAGCGTGTGGTCTGGTGAATGTTGTCATGGCATTCTCATCCATGTGGAAGACACTCTCAACAGATTTGGTTATGAATCCACCCTTGCAGATCACGTACACCCATACATGCTGATGGTCTTCACTGGGATGGATGGGATCTTCCAGCAAGATGATGCGACAGGTCACACGACTAGAAATGTCCCACACTGGTTGGAAGGTCATGACCAAGACTTCCAAGTACTACCCTGGACCTCTAATTCCCCAGACTTGAACCCAATTGAGCATCTGTGGGACCATCTCTATCACCATGTTTGCTCTATGGATCCTCACTCACGTGCCCTCCAGCAGCTGTGGGATGCATTGCAGTCGGCATGGCTCCAGATACCTGTGACCACCCAACAGGATCTTACTGGCTGCTGCACACGGAGGTTACTCTGGATAATAGCTGGAAGTAGTAATAATAATGTAACTTGACTGTATACTTGTTGTAACGCAGTAGAGGATCGATCTATGATAGTAGTATGAAGCCCAGCATCTTCTCTTCGTTTACTTTATGGTTGTGACTAAAACTGCATGTTTAATTGCTTGTTAATATTTTCTGCCCTGAAACACTCGACCTCCATCTCACACCCTCATGAACACAAACACAAACCTTTCCATTGCTTTCCATGGCTGACGCTGTATGGACCGTATCACCATGGAGACCATAACGAGGCATTTTGTGACCCACGACCCCAGCAACGACCATTCCAGAGTGGATGCCTAAAACCAGAATCAACAGAGGTCAAACCCACATCACAGCAGAGGTTAACCTGCAGCAGCATCATGGGCAGTAATGCACCAGCACAAAGCCTCTTCTCTCAAGTTTAACAGTGTCTCAGTATGTGTGTGTGTGTGTGTGTGTGTGTGTGTGTGTGTGTGTGTGTGTGTGTGTCTGAAATACAGACTGTTGGAGCTCAAGGTGCTAATTACGTGAAAATCAGGTGCAATGAAACGGAAAACGTGTTCACTGGAGCTCAGCTTGCTCTGTTATTACCTGGAACACAGACTGCAATGCTTCAACATTGAAAATCTTGCTTATTATATCGTATATAAATCATATTTAAAGGTGCAGTATATGACTGCAGTACAAATATTTTTTTATCAAATTCAGTGAATGTCACGTCACAGTATGCTAGCTGTCTGTGCTGTGGGCGCAGTGGAAAATATCTGGTGTTGGTACACAGTCCTGACTCTGGTAGAGCATCAAAACACTAATACAGCCAATCAGTAAACAGTGCCTTTCAAGAGTGATGGAGTGGAGCCACGTGCTGAACTGCATGCGTTGTCACCTGCAGCATCATTTAAGGTGGAACTGGAAACTTTTAACAAGAAGCTGGTAAATAAACTGAGTTGTTATTTAGTTCACAGAATTAACAGGTCAGGGAGTAGTGTTTTGTCCTGTTTACTAATGTTTATAAAAGCATCGCAGCAGCTGTGACAGTTTGCTAACCCACAACCTAGTTAACGTAAGTTAGCTCTGTCATTGTTCCCTCAAATGTTCTATCTTAGTATTTGCTTATACAGCATCCATTAATTTGGTGAGAAAATGAGTTCAAATATTTTATTTATGTTTTTAGGAACTCTCTGGTAGCACTATTGTATGTATGTTTGCTCTTGTCTATTTTTAATCCGATACAGTTTCCAACTACATAAATGCATAAAAGGATGATGCTTTTAGCTAGTAATGCGCAAAAAGATGTGACACAATCATTACAACGATTATTTCTGAAATAGCTCTAATATGACAACAGCATAGAGAAAGCATGGTACTATAGGTGCTGTAGCAAACTTCAAAAGCATGGCCATAAAACCCTTCATCTATTGTACAAACAAATAACAAGATGTAACTTGATATAACTATTATTAGCCTGGTTGTGGGTTAGCAAGATCTTGCTTCAATTGATTGACAAGTTGCTATCACAAACATTAACAAACAGGACAAAGCGGTGCAACCTCCTCATCTCTTTTCATGCCTTTGACTTCTTCAACAGCCCTTGTCTGATGTAAGAACTTCTGTCTCGGCTGTTTCTCATGTTTTTACATGGAGTTCAGCATGTAGCCCTTTCCCTTCCCCCTGCCCTGTGCACGAGCACAAACACCCTTCTGTTACTGATTGTCTGTAATAGTGTAGTTTGCTACAGGTTAGGCTACTCTGTTTATTTCCCATTTACAGGGCTTCGTACAAGCACCAGAGTTTTTCAACACACACAGAATGGACAGCTACTGGACCAGAATACCCGGAGGAAACCCACTTAAGCACAGGGAGAACATGCAAACTCCAAGCAGAACAGCCCAGACTGGGAATCCAACCTGCATACCAAAGATGTTCACTATATTTGACTAATCATGTATAGGTTTAAAATCCTTTACTGCACCTTTAATGGACAAATGTAGATTAGAAGGCAGGAATAGACGCCTACGTGGCTCAGCATTGAAGCGGGTATGAGCCTGAGAACGACAGAAAGAGAGACAATCCACATACCCACTCTGATCTGGATGTTGTTGCCGTTAGACGGGTCTTTGAGGTGGTCGATGGAGCGCACCATGTCCAAAGCCATGTCACAGATATTATGGGCGTGGTACTTAGTCTTCTCTGGAGCTCCGGCTACAACCATGTAGGCGTCCCCAATAGTCTCGACCTGAAACAGACACGAGCGCACACACACACTGGTTTATAATCCTGAATAACCAGGTAAACACAAAACATGCATCTCTGTTGACGTAAAAGCCCACCTTGAAGACCCTGTGCTTCTCACTGAGAGTGTCGAAGAGAGTGTACATGGTGTTAAGCATGGACACCACCTGCATGGGGGTGATGTGGCTGCAGATCCGAGTGAAGCCCACCACATCGCTGAACAGAATGGTCACATCTGGGAACACCTGGATAACACGCATACAAACTGAGATGAATTAACCTCAAGCTCTGATACATACAAAACAAAATAATACAATATTATTTCAGATATTCCAGATTTTAAACCAGCACAATCAGGAAGATAATGTTTGTGATTCTTGTAGGAAAAGAGGTGAGGATGCTGTCTTTGAAACTATAAAGCAACCCCTATAAATATGCCTATATAATCCCACCTGCAGCTGAAACCCCAAATGAAACCAAAATATCTGCAGTCACTAAGACTTTCTGCAGGTTTCTGTTGTTTGTATCAGTTCAAGAAGAACTGACAATTTTCAATGATGAGCTCACTGTCATATCAGTCAGTAATAGGACTGTATTGATGTATCATGATACAGGATGTGCAATTCGATTTATTATGATATATTGTAATACTGTAAGTCAATATATATGTATCGGCCAATTTTTTATAAAATTTTTACCGTTATTTCTCCAATTTAGCCGATCGATGGCGTTAAACAAATGAGCCTAATTTCTGTTTTTCCAGCTAGCGTTTCATCCAGGAAGAGGAGCCCTCCAGCCAGCTCTCTGCAATTCCTATCTAAACCACTAGGTGGAAATAAACACCCTTTCATTTTCCACAGACTGACTAAAGCAGCAGCGTCGCAAGAACCGTTTACGACGCTCACCGCACGTGCAAATAGCAAACATGTCGTCTGTCTGTGTATGTGACTCAGACATCTGTAAAATTTGTGAAATCATCGAGTCTCGTTGAGAAACCAAGACAAAGACATTTAACACTAATAATCTGATACAGCACTTAAGAGTACACCACGCGGCTGAATACAGTGAGTATCAGTAAACAGCAGAGCTAGCACGCGCAGCTAGCACAAAACAAACAACCCAGAACACCATACAGACCAGCAGCAACAGTCAGAGAGCTAAAGGAACCACAGCCAGAGTGATAGAGTTTATAGTTCTAGATAAGCAGCTCTTCTCACTGTAGAAGACGTTTATTCTGCTGCTTAATATACCACCTGGATCCACGCTATGCTGTTCCTAGTAGAGATACTTTTCAGATGTGGCTCTTCTGGAGCTGTATCAAGCTCTTTACTCCCACATAGACCAACTTCTAATTTAGTTACAAATATCATACTGTTTCACATGAGCTCGTTAAAAATGGTAATAAACCAGTTTAGACCATGTTTATGACTTGCTTGCGCTAATAATATGTAGCCTTGTCGTGGCATATAGCCCCGCCCTCGATCGGTATCAGCCAATCGTGTTAAAAGGTGATTGGCGATCGGAATCGGCCTCAAAGACGCTGATCGGTCCATCCCTAAAATATATATATCCATTCATTTATCTATTTTATTCCACTTTATCCCCGCTGGTTGGGGCCATGGGGGTCTGGAGCCAATCCTAGGTACACCATAGACAGGTCCATCACAAGGCCAACACACACTCACACCTACGGGCAACTTAGAGTGACAAATCAACCTAACACGTTTGTGTTTGGAAGTGTGGGAGGAAACCGGAGTACCCAGAGAAAACCCACTCAAGCACGGAGAGAACATACACACTCCACACAGAACAGCCCAGACCGGGAATCCAACCCAGATCATCTTACTGTGAGACAGATTTTAGCAGCCAGTAGCAGTTACACAGCACAAAACAAAGTACAAACACAGTACAAAAAACAATAAGGTATATAAAGAAGAATAAAGAACTCCAATAGTAAAAAAGAATATATACAAGAACATGAATATATACAAGAACATATGAATACAGACGACAGTGTTAACCACTACACCACCGTGCCGCCTCCTGATACATAGTGATTTTTTTATATTTAATTTTAGGAAAACTGTCATTACATAAAAAAGTCACTAACGTATGTACAGGTTTGCTGATGCTACAGCTAACAGTGCGCTCGTGCACTACATGTTTGGAGTGGAAGAGTCTAATGGCTTAAGACTGCCATCTAGTGGTCAATATGAAAATCATTTTGGGGCAATTCTCATCAAAATTGTAAGCTCCTTAGAATAGACACTGGTGACCAAGAATGGAAGCCCTGGTCTGTGGCATGCAGGGCTTATACAGTGTGTGTGCATCCTGACCTCACAGGTGTTGACTGCAGGCTCTCCCTTGCGCAGTCTCTTAGCGACAGGTTTAGGGATCATCCTGTAGAGCAGGTCATCGGTCTTCTTCATCTCATAGTCCAGCATTTTCATGCTCTCCTCCAGTTTACTGGACTTCTTCTGCTCCTGTGAGGGGGAGGGAGGGGGCAGTGGAGTAATGTATTCCTGTCATGTGTCGAATGTCGATACAGGAAAACACAAAGGTAACCAGGCACCAGAGGAGTGAAGATATCTGCATTTACTAAAGCTGTCTCAGGTACCTGCTCCTCAGAGTGCGTGATCTTTCAAGGAGCCCACTACGACTAGCATATACTTAACGGATAGCTGTGTGAGTAGTGCGCTTTGATTGAATGTTTTATGTGAAATGGATTCTAATAAGTACAGGGACGTTTCTCTGGTTACCAGCAAAACAAACACACCTGTATGAGAGCCCTCTTGAGCTCCTCAGACTGCTGCGTTCCTGCCAGCACCAGATCTCTGCTGGAGTCGTGCATGCTGAGGTCATTGATGTAGAGTCCAGTCTTAAACATAGCACTCAAACTCTCCATTCTAAAGTAAGGGAACATAAACAAATGCACAAAATATATTAAATAAATATTAAATATTAATATTAATATTTTTTCCTTCAGGTTTCCAGACAAAATGATCAAAACTAGCATTAGCTAATGAATACATTAATTAATTAATTTAATTTAATTTTAAAATGTTAATAAAGTGTTAAATAAACTGAGAAGTCAATAGCATTGTGTTATATAAATGGAAACAATATGTGAAATTAAACTATATATTTTATATTGCAAATATAAAATACAAAAAAAAGATAAAGATCAATATAAAAGCATAGAATTTTAATAAATGCTAAATTAAACTTATACGTTCACGTTATTAAGTGTGTGCTGAGCTTGACTGTCTAAATAATGTGGAAATTAGTTTTACAGTTTAAAAGCATAATAAACTCCTTCTTTTAAATTGTGAATTCAGTATAACTATCCAAACTATCAATCTAGTGAACTGTGTGTGCGAGTCAGTCTTACACAGGCGTCCCCAGAAAGATAATGGACTCCCATTCGGGCATGTATCTCATCTGGCCCTTCAGTTTGAGGCAGCGGCTCCCGTCCCCCCAGCTCTCCATAGCATTGGCACTGTTTCCATCTAGCAAAGCAAACCAACACCACCAGCCATTCATTCACCCACTGTCAGGCAGTAACACTCACTAAATGCTGTCTGATATGCACCATGTATGCGAGAGATTGTTTGACCTTTGTAATCATCTCCAATGATGGACTGGAAGGCCATGAGCTCCACGTCTACATCAGCAGAGCGATTAGCGTTCTCATAATCAGAGTCTGTGATGAAGAGACATTACAATCAGTTCAGCACCTTCAACCAGGCTTTCAAATCTCTACGTCTTTAATTTGATAGAAGAGGTACACGGTCAATAGGACCTTCCTTACTCTGGACTCTATTATGAAGGTTCCGCTCTCTCTTCACGGGCTCCTTGGACATGATTTCAAACAGGTTGTTGGGGTGCGAGATGATCTGTGGAGAAGAGCCAGTCTCTCATTCCAGCAAGTAAACTGTAGATAGTTTAAAAGCACCATTCCTAATTTTCAGAAGCAGGTCCTACGTACCATGTTCCAGGTAAACTCCACCAGAGGGCGAGCCAGGAGGAATGCATCGTTAATCTTCTTCCCGTCCAGATCAGGGAAAACTGTGGCCAAACCGGAGCCAACGTTGTGCACAACCATGTCCTGTGGGAGATAATAAGCTTTGTATTAGAGGATATTCAATAAAAATGGAAATAAGAGGAAAAGGGGAGTGGCTTTACCTGTCTGAAGACAATGTTGAAGGGAAAGACCTCAAAGAAAAAATCGCTGGTGATAGGCAGAATCTCTTGCTCCTCTTCGTCCTCTTTCTGGATATAGCGATAAGCAGAGTTATCGAAGTTCAGCCTGGAAACAAGAGACAACATTCACTAAACAGTGATGAAAATAAGGTGAAGGCATTCAAGAGATCTCATATACACAGCCGAGTCACATTATTATGACCACTAGCGGACTGTGAGACTCCATAAAGTCCTTGTAGGTGGTTCAGGCATCTAATTCATACTGAGTCATACTGATTGCAGTGCATCCAACAGCTGCTGGAAGGAGAGTGGGAGAGGATCCAGAGAGTGAACACTAAAATTTAGGTGGTCCCACAAATGCTCAATAAGGTTCAAGTCTGGGGAATTAGTGATCTACAGTCTTGGAAGTTCTGGTCAGCTCCTCCAAGCACTGTGAGACATTTCTAGCCATGTGATATTGTGTTGCATTGTCTTGCTGGAAGATCCCATCCACCCCTGAGAAGACAATCAACATGTATGTGTGAACTTGAATATGCAAGGATGGATTCAGACCCAAATCGGTTGAGAATGTCTTCCACATGGATGAGTGGGTCCAGAGAATGTCACGAAAACATTGCCCAGACCATAACACTGCCCCCACCAAAAGTAAGAGTGGTCATAATAATGTGACTCGACTGTGTACAAATGTTAAGATTACTTATTCCTGAGTGTAACAAAACATAACATGAACAGAAATATCTACTGAACCACTGAAGTATGTTGTGCTCTTCTGTGGTGAATGCGGAGTTTCTACTATACCTCATAGTGACGTGTGAGTAATCTCCCACCAGCTGCTCAGAGAGAACCTCTACGTGGATATCTGTATCATAGAACTGCTTCCCCATCTGTCTGAGCTGACCCATAGCATAGTGTAGGTAGCCCTTCCGCTTGCTCCTGCAGTCCAGAGTCACACAAACCACATATACACACGTTATTCAGGCTATTCCCCATGACAACACTGGGGGCGCCATCTTTGTTTACTTTGTGTTAGAACCTCCGGTGCGACCGCGGATACGTTGATACTGATTACAAGCAAAACGACAACAAACATATAAAATGACTAGCATAACATGTTCAGTTAGAGGGAGTCAGTAATTGGAAGAAGAGGAAAACTTGTCTTGAACAACAGAGTTACGAAAACAGCACATAAAGATCAGAGTGTTGGGGGGCCGCCTTTCAAAGAAGAGGACCTGCGTCTCTGACTGAAGCTCTAAATTTAAAACATCCACCCAAACAAACCTCCGTATGTCTGTTCTTACTATTCTGTGGAGGAGAACCAGCACCAGAGCATCCTTATCCAGATAAATGTCTCGGTTATGAAGCTCAGAGGAAGCAGACACGCCGGGTGTTTGTGAGTCTAAGTAACTGTTTTAACCGGCTTTCAAAAATATAAACTCACCGTCTTTATGTAGGAGTACACGACCGACCTTCCCTTCAGTACTTGTATAGTTTTTCATTGCCAAACCGTCTACACCAGTGCTATTTAATTAGAGTTCATTAAGGTCCAGTGAGAGGAGATTTCCTCAAGCCGAGGTCCGGACCATCATCATTTCTAACTTGTTATTTAATTTCTACTTAAGTAAGGTAACAAAGTATTTGTACTTTGTTACTCGAGACCCCTGTTAAATGTGCTTAATAAAACCATAACAAAGCAAAAAATGGCCAGTGATGACTTTATTAACCCAACATACAGAAAACAAATAGTAGTGTCTGTTTTTTCCGTCTGTCCTGAGTAGTGGTCTCCAGCCAGTAGACCTCAGTGTCACTGAAGAGAATAGTCCCCCAACTAAAACTATCCTGTGGGCAGCACCCTGTGACCCCTGATGAAGGACTAGAGGATGTGCAGCAAAATGTGCAGCAACAGATGAGCTACTGTCTCTGACTTTACATGGACACAGTGTTTATAAACTTCAGCAGTGCTGAGATGATCCACTACCCTAATAAAACCTGCTCTGTGGGGGTCTTGTGGAGGTCCTGACCAGAAGAAAAGGGTAAAAGGGGGATAGTAAAGTATTCAGAGAAACAGATGAACTACAGTCTGTAAGTGTAGAACTACAAAGTGCTCCTATATGGTAAGTGGAGCTGATAAATTTAAATATATAAATTAAAATCTAATGACATCTAAATGCCACTCAGCTGGCTCAAAGACCCTGCCTAACAAAATATTTATTCAATATTTAAAGAAAATATTTTTATTCAACGTGACGTTAACACCTTACCTGTGTGAGTGAACGAGTGTGTTTCTTACCTGTAGTGCAGTGTAACTCCGGTAGCAGACTCCTCTTGGCAGAAGAAGGTGGGGGGCTGCACTTTGGGGTAACTGAAGCGCAGGTACTCGTGCAGGTTATCCAGCCCATTCACAAAGTCACGCACATGACGGCCCAACACCTGACACAGGTACGTTCACAGGGAGGAACACTATTCACTATTAAGTCTGATACGCACACACATACAGACCTGTTCTCTGTGAATGACGATCTACAAGAATTACTAGAACAAAACTGAGCAGCACCTTAAGGATTCTGTCATAGCCGTACTTCCCCACAAAGCCCAGGAAGTAAACACCCCAGGAGTTCATCAGCTCATTATAGGGGGTGCCTGTAACACCGCTGGCTGCTTTCGCTATGCGAGGGATTACACTCTCGCTGTAGACCTAAACACACACACAGACACACACACCCACACACAAACATACATACACACAATTAATTTTTTTTGTTAGTCTACTAGAAACTACAAATTCATTAATTTACTTAATACTGCTAGATATTAGCCTCAATACTGCTTTAGATTCTATGCAAACATGGCATTACATCATATATATATAAAATATACATACACACACAACACACACACATACGTTAGTGTATGTATATATATATATATATATTAAATGTTAAAAAATATATATAATAATAATAATCCTTGTCTACAGTGTTTGTGTAGAAGCCCATTCTCACCAGGAAAAGGAGAAAAAAACACCTACACTTTTGGTTTCTGGCAGCAGTATGTCAAAATTCTGGCTTTCCTATGTCAAATTAATGACTTGTTTTCTCAAAACAGTGACTTATGATAATATAATCAGTGATTCCTTTGAAATATTGACTTGGAATGTCAAAATAATAATTCTGGCATATAAAAAGTTCTCTGGGCTCAATCCTATTTGACCGTATAAACATGTATCTAAAAAGTACTTACTTGAATGTGTGTATATATATACAGGTTTTTAGGTTTTTACAGTCAACATATCAAGAAACAAGTCCGTATTTAGAATTTTTCGTAAAATAGTCATGAAGAAAAAAAAACATTGGTCATATTTTATCTCCACCTGTCTGGAATGGCCTTCCATAAATGTCATAGCAACCATTTCAGTGACTATCAATATCTGTAACACTGACATTTATAGGTACTAAGAGGAAATGAATGCGTTAATTGAATTATAGAAAGTAAGTCATTAATTCGGTGCTACCTGAAGTGATACTAAGAGATAATAAGTGAATGAATTCAGTGCTGACCAGTACATAACAGGTTAAACTAGACAGGTACTAAGAGAAAATGAACATTAATCCTACCTGATGTGTGACGAAAGAGTGGAGTCTAACGTCTGCTCTCTCTCTTACCAGCTTCCACACGTCATCCCCGTACGACTCCTTGATGAAGTCGTGCAGACTCTCACACAGCAATCCATACATGCTGAGTGTACAGAGATAGCATAAGTTATGCAAGTGTTTTAGGTGATTATTTTGATTATTATTTTGCTAAATTTCTTTCGGGATCAATAAAGTATCTATCTATCTATCTATCTATCTATCTATCTATCTATCTATCTATCTATCTATCTATCTATTAATAACAGTCAGTGTTTAACAGAGCCTTTTGAAGAATACTTTGCTAAAAAAGCAATACAAGTCAGGCAGGCTGCAGTAAAACCATTACAACTATGCATTATCAGGGTATCTGCAAATATTAAGCCCATTCCTTGAGAATGTAAATGATGTACATATACATACATATACACAGCCCGGATAATGTGCCCACACACTCAAAGCTTTAGTCTAATCCACACTCACGTCTCAAACACTCAGACTCTTCAGCAGAGAGCCTGTGGCAGCTTCAGTTGAAATCCCAAACACCTGTGAAGAGAATACACCAACAACAGGCCCAGTGGTAATCAGCATAGACCCAAGCTCTGACCTAAACAGGCCCAGTCTAGATGAAGAATGTTCCAAGGAAAGCTATTGGTTCCCCTTAAATCTCCTCAGTTAAAAAAAAGCCACCCAGACTCTTCGGACAGTGGGCCCACAGGTCCTCCACAGCTAAAATCCCCCCAAAGTGTTGTGCACAAATGAAAAGATCTCAGAAAAAAAAGTTCTGCTCACAAAGTCTTTCTCTAGACCTTTTTTACCCTTTCCTATTAATCCAGGACATGAACTGATGCTACATCATCAGCCCTGGCTTCTTCAGTATGAACTGACCTGGCTCGAGCTCCTTCTGAGACGCTGGCACGGCCGAGAATCTTCCAGGTGGGTCAGCATCCTTACTTTTGAAAGCTGGCCCACTTATGTGAACTCTCGAGTGGGTTGAGTTGAGCCATTGTTCTGAAGTCAACTGGCAGTGACATGGCTGGGAGGCTGCCAGCAGCAGGTCATCTCTCAATCACACATGTTCCTCAGCTGAAGAGCCTCTTCTCTGACCAGTCTGAGGGGTGGACAGTATCAGGATAAGGCAAAGTAGCTCCTGCATGTATGTATGAACACAGGTGTCAAAAGTATTTACATTCATTACTCAGGTAAAAGTATAGATACTAGGGTTTAAAAATACTTTTGTAGACGTTGAAGTATCAACTCAAGCTTTTTAGTAAAGTAAAAGTGTAAAAGTACTGCTTTCAAAACTACTTAAAGTATATAAGTAAAATTAATGTAAGGAAAAATGCCATTAAGGACAAAAGCTTAGGCCGCACCACGGGGGTCTATAGTGCACCAGCCCACCTCCCCAAAAAAAACATTTTTCTAAAAGTCATAAAGACTATAATGTTATATTAAAATGTTAATGTTAATGTTAGTGTTTCAGACTCATATACGCCCATTGAAAATGAATGTATTTTAGTAGAATGTAAATATATTAAAGAAGTATATCTGTGTACTACTGAACATTAACATGGAGCAACATGGTGTTTCATGGAGCAGAAGATATGATGACTAGTTGTCTATAAGTATTGTAATGGAGCAACAAGTCAAACTTCAAAGGCATGTTATCAATAACTTTTACTGGAATGTAAATGTACATGAATGAAAACAAGCTATAAATGAAATAGGAGTAACGAGACTATGTTTAAAATGTAAGGAGTAGAAAGTACTGATAATGGAGTGTAAATGTAAGGAGTAAAAGTAAAAAGTCATCTGAAAAATAATTACTCCAGTAAAGTATAAATAACCAAAATTTCTACTTAAGTAAGGTTACCAAGTATTTGTACACCTATGCGTATGTATGAATGCAAAAGTTTGGACGTCCCTGGTTTTCTGAGCGAGTATAAGTGAAAACATCCTAAACAGGGAACAAACTTACATTACCACTCAAAAGTTGGGGTCACTGAGTTTATTCACGAGTTTCTTTGTAGATGCGTGTATGAAATGCTCATTCCTTAAAAGCTTTAAACAGTTTGTAGGAAGCTGTATTGGAAGATATATAAGCTGTAAGTGATTGTAAGTGTGAAATCTATGCAGCATTGAGAATGAACTGACATCCACAATGCCTTATATTTGAAACCCATAACCAAATTTTACTAATCATAGCATTTTTGCACACTGTTTCCTCTGCGTTTAAGTCTCAGAGCCTTTAAAACACACTTTATGTCCATGAGATTAGATTTAATCTAATGCTTTGAGATTTTATCTCAGGCTCAGATTTATACCACTGAAAATAATAAATTCTCTATCTGTTCGTTTCATAACTGGTCGGAAATCACTGGAGTCCTTCTATTGAGACCTCTTTAGCAAACTCTTGCACCACAATCAAAAAACAATGGACTGGCCACCCCAGAGGCCAGACCTCAACATTCCTGAATGTATTTGGGATTGCTTGGAGGGTGAGAAGCAGAACATCCAACCAACCAATCCTGAACTGCGGAATGGTTGAGGCTCCTGTGTCTTTATCCATTAAAGAAAAGTTGTTCTCTTCACACTGTAAAACGAGTGGATTAGTTGGACCACATGGCTGTTAGAGTAGGGGGGCAGGGGGACTCCAGGGCCAGGGATAGCTTTGTGATGGGTCTGAGGACTGCATTCAAATTCTGTGATCGATTCTCTCAACAGAAACACGAGCAGGCAACACGTCGAAGGTCCTTTAATCTTTCATTTTTAAGCATGACTCAAACTTCAGACCCACCTTCTTGACTGCAACACCACATACAGGTCATGTCCTTGTGTACTTTTTCTTGTATACACAGTCAGGCAGAGACACACACACACACACACACACACACACACACAAAAGAATGTCTGGCTGCCATCCTGAGGTGTGTCTGAAATGTTTACCACTCTCCATTTCAGATGAAGCAGTGACAGTCTGGACAAACTCAGCTGTTCCGCTTTACACACACACATACTCTTACACACACATAACCATAAACGCTCGGTGTTATGTGTGCACACACACACACACATATATATAAACTGACAGGTTTGGTTTTATGTAGTCCTACAACATGTTTTCTGTACAGCAAAACATTGGCAGTACATTGGATACAATTACTCATATAGGGTTTCCTCCCATTTCTACATTTAAGAGCAACTTCGAAGACATCATAACTATAAAATAACACACACAGAAGTGTGATTGGTCCTTGAAGCTGCTTCATTAAGAGCTACATGAGATTTTTCCCCCAACCTGAGTAAGAAAGATATACATAAGCTGAGAAGTTGGTATTATTTATCATTACTTAGTATATGAACTTGAGTGACATCCCATTCTTAACCCAAAGGGTTTAATATAATGTTGGCCCGTCTTTTGCAGCTATAACAGCTCCAACTCTTCTGGGAAGGCTCTCCACACGGTTTAGGAGTGAGTTTATGGGAATGTTTGATCGTTCTTTCAGAAGCACATTTGTGAGGTCAGACACTGACCTGGCTTGCAGTCTCTTCTCTAATTCTATTGAGTTCAAGTGTCTGTTCCCAAACTGGTCCCACAAAGTGGGGAGCATGAAACTGTCCAGAATCTCTTGGTCTGCTGAAGCATTAAGAGTTCCTTTTACTGGAAATAAGGGTCCAGGCCCATCTCCTGCAAAACAACCCCACACCATGGCAACCACCAAACCCAGACTTGTCTATCTGATTGCCAGACGGAAAAGCGTGATTGGTCACTCCAGAGAACACATCTATGCTGCTCTAGAGTCCAGTGGCGGCGTGTTTTACACCACTGTATCCAACACTCTGCATTGCTCTTGGTGATGTAAGGTTTGGATGCAGCTGCTCGGCCATGGAAACCTACTCCATAATGCTCTCTACACTCTGTTCTTGAGCTGATCTGAAGGTCACATGAAGTTTGGAGGTCTATAGTGATTGACTCTGCAGAAAGCTGGTGACCTCTGTGCACTATGCGCCTCAGCATCTGCTGAACCCCACTATGTTATTTTACGTGGCTACCACTTTGTGGCTGTCGTTCTCAATCACTTCCACATTGTTATAACACCACTGACAGTCGACTGTGGAATATTTAGTAGTGAGGAAACTTCATGACTGGACTTGTTGCACAGATGGCGTCCTATCACGGTACCACACTGGAGTTCACTGAGCTCCTGAGAGCAACCCATTCTTTCACTAATGTGTGTAGAAGCAGTCTGCATGTGTAGATGCTTGGTTTTATACACCTGTGGCCATGGAAGTGATTGTAATACCTGAGTTCAATGATTTGGATAGGTGAGTGAATACTTTTGGCAATATAGTGTATGTGTGTGTGTGTGTGTGTGTGTGTGTGTGTGTGTGTGTGTGTGTGTGTGTGTGTGTGAGAGAGAGAGTGTGTGATTGTGTTTTTGTGTGTATCTATATGTAATATATTGTCCCATAATGATATATAAATATAGGTTTGGTTTTGGGATATAGGATATCTAGGATATACTTTTAAAAACATATGTCTTGGCCTAATTCCAGCCTTAACTTAACTTTAGTATGCAAACTGAACTGAAGTAATAAAAAAATTAAAAATAAATAAAAGGTCTTTACCTCGTCTCAACCCTTCTGTTGACATGTTAGATCTGTTTTTCCCTGGTTTTGGAAGTTTTTGTCCTGAAAGTATAGAAAAACAAACTAACAAACCACCACACACACACACACACACACACACACACACACACACATGCACACACACAGAATGAGGATCAGGTTTTTATTATGGTGGATACAGGGTTGGGTTTGGGTGTAAATCCCTGCCCCATATAGCCTGCTGCCCCCTTGGCTAAAATTACTGTGGTGATGTAAGCACAAGGACAGGCCAGGAGTCCAGGGCCAGTCTATACAAGCACTTTCCATCTCCATCCACCCTGAGATCCAGCCAGAGTCTCAGCAACATCACAGCTTCCTCTTCACCACCCACACGCAGGTAAGCTGCAGATACTCTCTCAGACCCAGTCAGGTCGAGTGAGGAGCCGGCACTCTGCCTGTGTGTGTGTGTGTGTGTGTGTGTGTGTGCAGTGTTCCTCGTCTACAGGACACCTGCTGACAGACATGCGGTGTGAATGGCTGTGAGCATCTGCTCGTCTTTAATCTGGGCTTTCACCCTGACATAATGTGTCCTGGTGTTGATAGCGTACCTGTCAGACAGGGCGCCAACATTACAGACTGAACAAGATGATAATGAATTTGGGCTGCACACCAGCTAATAGTCTGGTATTATTCTCAAAGGTACGATGAGCAGATAATTGTGGTAAAAAAAAAGGTTTAAAAAATTATATATATATATATGTATAAAAAGTTTAGGATCACTTTAGAATTTCATTTTATACAATTTTCATGCAATTCACAAACAATACTGTCCATTTCACAATTAATGTAAGTGTATCAGATGATTTTTAAAGAATAAAAATGTTTGTATTAAAGTCTATTTTTGTATAGAGGCTTATTTAGCATATAGTCCTATTATCAGTAATTCTTAGTCCTCTGTCTAAATCTCCTGGTACGGCCGCCAATCCAAGTTAAGGATGTTGTTGGGCTAATTGGTTGTTAGGACACTCTTGCTGAATTGTGATGCACAGCTGAAAAACATTCTACTAATAAGTGAGTATAAAAGGGAGAACAACATTCTAGGTTAGTTTAGTATCTGAAGCATCAGCAGTTGATGGCTTGCTGACCGACTCAAAATGACCAGAAAGAAACAGCTTTCTTTAGAGACCCGTCAGTCCATTGTTGTGTTAAGGAAGGAAGATACTCCATTAAAAACATGACAATTTCACTGTGATCCCAAACATTTGAGCTGTAGTGTATATATATATATATATATATATATATATATATATATGTATATATATATATATATATATATATATATATATATATATATATATATATATATATATATAAATTTCAATTTCAAACATACAAGTGAATGATTTTTTATTTGTTAGCATTGACAATGATGATGTATTATATACATGCTTTACAGTGAGGGTCCTGGAGAATCAATGTCTTGCATATTGCATTGCTTTCCTGGAGACCTATTCCACTAAATGACTGAGTTGAAGTGAAAGTGTTAGTAAATCCCTAAAACACTAAAAAGGAGGCTTAGAAAGCTGCAGACTTTCCAATTCTTGCATTTAGTACCTGCTTTCAGTTTCCGCCGCTGTAAAATAACATGTGTGTTTATTCGTTGTGTGTGTGTTTGTGTGTACAAAGGGGAGATGATGCAGAATGCACACAACAGTCTCGCCAAACAGCACCAGCGGCAGGCACTGGCCCTCAGCAAGGAGGCCAGAGGAGGTATGATACACAAATACATCCACACAGACACTGTATAGTCAAAAGCATGTGCTCTCCTGACCACTCCACCCACTTGAACTTGTTGAAGGCTGAGCTCACAAACAACATACTGTGCCAACCTGGACATATATATTTGTCTTTGTATGCTGTAACATGGATATTACTCCTCAAACCCTGAAAGATAGCCCCAGACCATTATCTCTTCTCAGCCAAACTTTACTGCTGGCTCTATCAGATTGTCAAATCTGAGGTAAGTAGCCAAACACACCCACAGTCCCCAAATCAAATGACAATCACAGAACCTGTAAAGCTTTTCACAGTTACTTCTTTATTTATTTAGGTACAATTGTGGGTTAAACAGCACAATTCCTAAAGGAATGAAGAAAAACAAAGATTGGTGTCACTGGGTTCTAACATTAACTAGTCTAGCTACCATTAGCACACACTGGCAAAATCCGAACAATGGATCGCCATGATATCGGCTATGGGTTTTATGGTGTATCTTTCTATGAACACACATCTTCATGTTCCAGTTTGACCTGTTTTTATGTGCCCGTTAGCTCCACCTTGGCTGAACATCTAGCAATGTTTGTCAGCCCTTCTCTGACAGACGAAAGAAGCGAAGAAATGGCCTCATAGCAAGAAACACCCTAAAAAACCCCATAGACTACATAGCAGAGTAGCATAGCACATTGCAGCTAAAAAACTCCCAGTTTTAATTTAATGATACACAACTTTAAATTTTCCTACTGTTTGTACAGTGTCTACAGCCAGAGAGGGACATAGCAGAGATTGAACCAGGTCTTTGAACCAACTTTTCAGGTCCACCTTAATTAATGCAGCATTTACCTCATTAGTGTGTCATAATGCAACTGCAGCGCAATTCAAGGTGGACCGGAATTTGAATGAGTAGCTGCCAAAAGAGGGCAAATCTCAGCTTCATCCTTTTGACCAAGTTCAAAAAGGGGTGAACAATCACACCCTGGAGAATGAGACTGAGATATTTTGTAGAAGTGGCACTCCTGACAGTTACAGTTCTTAAGAAATATGATTTTATCTGGGACAGACATATTCTTACTTATTGTTCAATATCTGCTAAAATAAAAATTATTTTTTTCTTTTTAGGAGAGATTCCAACAGTGTCCATCTTAAATTCTTGTAAAGGAAATCCATGTTGGTGCTCTAGGCGAGTGGATTAAAACTAAATTTCATGCATGTGTACGTCTAACCCCTAATTCTCAATAAAAATGTATTTAGAAATTGAATTAGAAGTTATTTTTAAGGTAGTACTTTTTCGTTTAGGTACATTTCAGAGCACATGCCTTTATAATTTTGCTTGAAAACTGGGTCATTTTGTTTTACTAGATTATCAGTACTTGTACTTGAGTGTACTTCTGCCATCTCTGGGGATTCCTCACTCCAGAGAACATGTCTCCACTGCTGCAGACACCAGTGATGGTGTTCTTTACATCACTCCGCCCACTCGTGCTATTGCACATAATGATCTTAGGCTTGTGTGCAGCTGCTAGTCTATGAAAACCCATTTCATGAAGCTCCCAATGCGAGTGATGCAACAGAGGATTCAGGAATTCCCCTTGAACAAGAAGTTGGAGGTGCTGCACATGATGTAATTGGCACTATGTCACTGTTCCAACATATCATTGAGAACAGAAATACAATTTTATGGATGTCAC
Organism: Megaleporinus macrocephalus; assembly: GCA_021613375.1. Taxonomy (NCBI): domain Eukaryota; kingdom Metazoa; phylum Chordata; class Actinopteri; order Characiformes; family Anostomidae; genus Megaleporinus; species Megaleporinus macrocephalus. Next base: position 57,693,011 of record CM038702.1, read on the forward strand.
ACATCCCAATCCAGTAGGTCCAAATGCATGGGTCTTTAGCAACAAGACTATAAAAGGAACTCCAGGTCTAATCTGTTTTTCTCTATGGGTAAATCAATTCCATATTTAAAGTCACTAGTATTATTGGTCCCAGATAATGGCAGCTATCATAGTCTTTTAGCCTAGCTAGAGATAAAACCACACTTTCTCTGGTAGTGATCTCACGTTGAAGCAGAATTACTATAATGTTTTGGGGTTTTTTTTACATTTTTACATAATTTAGTCACTTCAAAGTGATCCTAGCAAGGTTGCCAGATTGATACTATAGTTTATATAATGTCTAATATGTGCCAGAATGCTTGAAAAAGTCCCCAAAGACAATTATATAGCTATAATAAGAAATATGAAATAATACATAAGATCAGAACCGACATAAGGTAAGCAAAAGCTGTTTACATGATTTTAGTGTACCTGTTAAACATATAAGCAGCACCTGGACAGTAACAAACTTTATCTTGCTAGTCGGGGACACTGGGGGGGCTGGGTCAATCCCAGCATCATTGGGCAAAGGCAGGGTACACCATGGACACATTGCCAGTAAAACTATAAACCATTTTAATGAAATAATAAATTATTGAACTGATGTTTATGTGATCTGGGTTGTAATCATGATAAGATTTTCATTTGGTTTGGCAGAGAATCCAGATTCTAAAGACACGTAAAGTGACCAGGTACATAGAACTCATGATGATCTGCAAGACCAATTAATAGCAGTAAAGTTGCAAGCGTAATATTTCCAGAAACACGTTTGTAAAGATTTCCTTACCTCCGTATATGTACAGATTGCTGACTATTCCAGTTTCCTATTACAGCAGAGGGAAGTTCGGTGCAGTAATGCATTTTATTTACTTCTTAAAAACGCACCAAAACATTGAGCCCACCCACTAAAGCTATTTGCCCCCAAAGAACCCAAATAGCTTAGGTTTAATGGGACACTTCTCAAATTTTCTGTATAACATTCTGCCAGCGATATGAACCAGTGGTCATGATGTTAATACTCTCACATTGCCAGACTCTGTAAGGACTTTTCATGGCTGTGTTTGCTAGTCATGTACTGGCTGGTCTCTAACTGCCTGACTCTAGAGGGAGAGACTGGCATCTTTTGTTACCTGAACCTTTACATCAAGAAGCGCCCCCTAGTGCAGGAAAACTAAATTTGACTGACGCGCCAAATGACCAGTCACAAGCCTGCTGTCTGGCAACATGTACAGGGAGGGAGGGATTCTTGAAAATGGAGTCACGACATAAACAGTCCCTCAAGAAACACAAGTATAGGGTGGGTGGAGCATCTGTAACTAAGACTAGTCAAGTCAAGTTTATTTGTATAGTCTTTTTTACAGTGATGTCACAAAGCAGCTTTACAGGAGTTTGAAAACATGAAAACATAAAGTCATAACATGCATCCCCTTGTGAGCAAGCCAGAGGTGACAGTGGCGAGGAAAAAAACCCTCAGAACTGGAGAAAGAAACCTTGGGAGGAACCTAGGAATCTCACAAGGGGGGACTCGTCCTCACCTAGTCAAACAGTATTTATAGTTCGTTAAGCTAAATTCAGAATAGAACTCAGAGAATCTGATTCTGGATGGTAAAAGCTTTAGAAACCGAACAGGTCGAGGCAGCCTCTGAATAAACAAGTCTCTGACTGTCTCAGTGGGAGTGAGCGGTAACAGTCCCATCTTAATGCCGGTACATCTGGATGACACAGTGGTGCAGTGGAGGGTGTAGCAGTTGGCATGAATAAAGAGGAGAACTGGTTGGTGTCGGGTGAGGAGGAGGTCCTGATGGTCAGGCCCTGATGGACTACTGTTTGCCCAGCTGAACTCAGCTGAAACAACATAACCTGGATTTACGTTGGACCAGTGCAAAACAATACACAGAATATGTGTGTATATGTGGAAGTGCTGACAGCCAATCAGAATGCAGCTGGCATTAAAGATATCAGATCTACGTGTAGGCAGAGCGGTTGTAGCTGAGACTATGTGTATAACATTTTTTTTAATTTGCTATATTTTTATATTCTATGCAATGTTGAAAATCCTAAAATAACGACAAATTGTAAAAAAAAAAACTATTTTGGTACTGTGTTCCTTGTAGCGTTTAATGGATTAAAAAATTATATTTATTTTAAAACTCTCAAAAAAGTACAAATATTTCACCAGTTCATGTAATAGTGAGGTGTGAATTAACTTTCAGAGGCCCAAATGCTTCAGAGGATTGGCTCCTTTCACCTATCACAGAAAAAAAAAATAGAATTAAAATTATTATAAATGTTTATAATGGTGCGTTTCACATCCAACCAATCAGAGTTTTGTTTACATATTAGTCACTGACAGATTTTTGTTTGTATAAAATTGTTGGAATATTTTCTCGTAGCAATGTAACATAGTGTGCAGTAAGTTATCTTAAGTGGATATTCCTGTTGCTGATTTGGGAGTAACAAGGATCCTTCATGAGCAGGTGTATTACATTGACATGGAATATTATTTTGTTTCAAATGTGAGCTAAAGTGCTGCAAATTTAAAAAATCATGGCAAAAGTCACACGGCTAGTGAAAAATCTCTTTGGGTGACAGATTTCTGTTACATAAGCCTGATTACTTTCACTGCAAAACTAAAGAAGCAAACCTGGAACACCAGACGTGTCTTGGCTAGGGGGAAATTATGTACAAGGGCTGGTTGGGGCGGGTGGAGGGGGGTGTATTTTGTATATTACTGCTTTAGAGCTGGTGTCCTGGGCTCAAGGCCCTGGATTCTGAGCTATCTGACTGACAGCAGCAGCAGCTGATCAAAAGCGTTCTTTATAGTCACGTGAGCTGGAAGTTCAACACACTGCGTCACAGTGATAAATAGAGATGAGCCACTGGACCTCCACCACTCCCACAGAAGCTGTCCACTCAACGTGTGTATGCTTTTTTTCCGGTGAGCTCAGCTGTGTGCATGTTTGGCCCAGCAGCTCCTCAAGCTCAGCTAAATCTGACTCTGGGTAAGAGTTTCTTCATCCAGCTGCCTGTTTATAACCACAGGCATATTGTAATATGTATAAACTCAGGACCTTGTCCTTTAGCTCAATCTCCATAGTAAAGACATTAGATTAGGGTTAGATTAGCTAATCTCTAATTATTGGAAAGGAAAATATTATTTTAAAGATTTCTCACTTTCTAATATATCAGCCTGTTTCCTAGTCCAGCCATCAGATGAGATACTGTATAGGTATTAGGCTGGCAATACGATATGTATCATGATAGAGGTGTCACGATTCAATATATATTGCGATACTATAAGCAAAATAATATATTGTGGTTTTTAAAATATAATTTCAGGAAAACTCATAGTATTAGAAACACACCACCATTTGCATAGGTTAGCGCCCTTACGCTACTTGTTCCTTTTGGAGTCTACTGGTGAAGAACACTGCTGTTTAGTGGTCTGAGGTTTAAACACAACACAAAATGAACCACTGTCTGCCACACATCTTTGATGGTGAAGCATTAATTGAAACTGGTACTGAGTTTTTAACACTCAACACAGAGTCACAAAACATAATATATTTGATATTTTTGATATTTACTTGCACCCCTATAAAATACTATGAGAGACCAGCATTTGGGAGAACAGCCATCATGTGTTGTAATTTCAGAGGGCCTGAATCTTGGGAAGAAGGTCAGTGTGCCAAGAGACGTGATGATGGAGGAGCTAAACCTGCCGTCAAACAGAGGCTCCAGAATGTTCCAGGAGAGGCAGAGGAGAGTGGAGAGGTTCACAGTGGAGGGCACGCCTGAAGCATCTTCTATCATATATGTAAGACATAAAATAAGACTCATTACTATCGAAGGCGAATCTCAGAGAGCCGTGTCAGTAGAATAAGCTTAAAAAACACAGAAACACCAGTTTCTCTCTTATTGCTGTGAAACATACCAGGAACACAAACCAACAAATCAGTGGGTTCTTTGTGTACAGCTATTACATTGGACTTCTAAACATTTGCAATCAAGCTATGGGCTGCACTATTTACTTGATGCTGCTGTTGCCTCAGTGCCTCCAGTTCTTTGATGGCGAGTATATAACTATTCAATCTTCCATTTCTCAAAATGTGGGCTCTCAAACTTCTGTCAACGCGAAATAGTTCACCAGCACCGGCGTACTAGCTATTCATGCTGCCCATCAGGCGGTTCTACCTAGCATGCTTATATCATTAGTACAGCATAGTAACTCAAACGTTTTCTTGTGTTTTTATATTAAGTCTGTTCAGATTTTGATAAGCTGATTTAGGCTATCAGAACATCCTATTTATCTCTTTAATGCTTGTAAAATTCTCCGATTTCAAATTCTCCAACTTTAAATGGTGCTGCGGTTACATTCTGGCACATGCAGCATTATAATAACTGCTGGAAATTGCAGTGTACAAAGCTGAATATCAGAATGTAACTGCTGCCCCATTTAAGGTGGAACGAGAAAACTTAAACAGGAAGCTGCCGAATAAGAAGCTGACTTCAGTCTTGTAGTTTTAATGCTGATATTAATTTAAATAAACAGATTTAACTGAAGTTTTATACACAGGGCTAAGATAAGGAAAACACAGCAATGTGTAGATTATACACTAACAACAACACAGTTTTTTAAATTATATTCCATTTCTTATAATATATATATACCTCCCTAATTCTTATACACTGCAGCTTTAAATGCAGAGGGTTGTGCTGTTTTGTGTAGGTTTGATTGTACTGAGCTGATGAACAGTTGAGTCCAGAATCTGAAAGAAATGAACATTGAACATTGTTCAAAGAAATCACACCAAAAACACTATATCGTCGCCGTCCAATGAAAAACAAGTATCTCAAAAATGGCAACTTTACAGGAGAGGCCAAAAACTGTCTTCACTTTTAATGTAAGTCAATGGAACCAGAATTGTTTCCAAGCTATTTAGAAGCATTTCTATTGGTCCATTCGCCCTGAAATAGTTCTACTTGGTGAACATCAGTTGCTGCATTTAATTGATGTGGAAAAATAAAAATCAGAAAAAATTGGACAGCAATGATATGCTAATAATCCACACAAAGACAACAGACAAACTGAAAGCCTGTGAGATTACTGACTTCTCTCAGTGCTGGGAAAGTTTCTACTTAGTACGTCACCAGGATTTTATGAAGCTCTGAAATTCTGGCTGCATTTTGACCCCAGCTCAGTTCTCCTCAGCAGTGCTGCAGAGAGCTTGGAGAATGGGAAGGACTCGGAGAATGCCTGGTTTAAATATAAACATGAGCCCTCAGCTAAATGCAAAAGGACTTTGTGTTAGAGGTCATGAACGATGGATGTATTTTATTAAAATCATACAACAAAAGACCAAAACACAAAAAATGACACATTAGTTGTTTTTAGTTGTTGAATTTGTGGAATTCAGATGAAGGTTCTAGCTGTGGTGACAAGCTGTAGAATCAAATGGACACTCTGGGATACTAATTGTAATCAGTTGTATCATTTTTAGTATCTGATATGTACATAATATTAAAATCTTTTTTTTTTCTCAGGATAACCAGCATTACAGCCAGCTCCAGAACCAGGGCCAGAATGATGCACACCTACAGGCAGGAAAGGAGAACATGGCGTACCCCGTACCGGGTAAACACAGTCTGGTTACCACTCTGAAGAAAACTGTGGCCAAGAAAGGCAGCCCCAGCGTCCTTGCTCCAGGTAGAGCAATGGATCGGGATTGACGTTAAAGAATTGCTCCACTCAGAACTGCTAACAGCTATCGGTGGGTGAAGGCGAGTAGGGGGGCTGGTTAGTATGAGGCCTTGACGTACTGATACCCACTACTGGCTTTCATTCGTTGTTAGCAGTGTTTGCAGTTTTGGGAGAAGTATTGCTTTAATGGTGTTTCAGTCCCTGGGGGTCCACAGGACTGACATTAGAGAGTGTTTGGTATGTTCCTCTTTACTCGATCAGTAACAATACCTCGTTATAACTGATACTGTGGTATCACTATCAATCATATTAATTAATATAGTTTTGTAAACGTCAGTGATATCGTGTTAGCACAGCTCGTTGAAGGAAATGGTTACGCGTGTACCTTTCAAGCTATGCAGACACTTATCAGTTAGTGTTCGCCCAAATGCATCTCACTCAACACCCAGATTCAGAGATGGGTTCTTGATATGCGAGCATGATTACTTCGTTGACGGACAATGTTAATTAATGTTCTTTCCCAAGACCTCTAAATAAGCCCCCCATGTGTCCGTAACCATATTTGGTCCCACAGGGGGCCTGAATGACTCACTCGAAACCTATGAGCTAAGACAGTGCAGCAAGAAAACCCTATCTAATGCATCTCTGGACGTCAGAATGGGCTGAACGGGGGTGGGCACGGGGGTTGTTTCCAGGAACAAATAGCAAGGAGTCCTTAACTTGCTTCCAGACTGCAGTCCAGTCCTATCACTCAGTTTACATACAACCTGAGTCCATTGCCTGCTTTTAAAGCTGTGGACTGACAGCTGCTGACCTTATAGGTCTTTGAACAATGCTAATGCTGCATCCACTAAAATAGTAGTGCTAAAAAGTAGCAAGCTCAGCATAGGTCCTGAGCGTTACTGGTCGAGCATTTAGAAATATGTGTCATGGGGTTAGTTTGTAGTGTTTATAGACACCATTTTTGGTTATTTTTATTTTTCTACATCATTTGAACGCAGCAGCTGTCGTTTACATTGTGTGAAAACTTTATGGTAAATGGACCAACAGAAAAGCTCCAAATAGCTTGGAAACAAATCTGGTTACATTGAAAATAAAGACTGTTTTTGTCCTCTCCTGTAAAATTGCCATTTTGGAGACACTTGTCTTTCTTTGGACAGTGACAAATCACCAAAACAGTAACTTTAAAAAGGCTAAAAACATTCTTGACTTTAAATGTTAACCTAAAGAGTTTTTAGAGCACTTCTATTGGTTCTATTGGTCCACTTCTATTGGAGCACAGGATATAAAGAGCAGCTGTCTTGTTCAAATAATATAGAAAAAAAATAAATGGACAAAAATACCTGAACATGTTGCAAATGTGCTTCTCACATCTTTAGTTTTTAAAGGAGAAATCTAGCTTAGGCAAGGCAGGTTTATTTGTATAGCACCTTTCATACACAGTGGCAACTCAAAATGCTTTACATAAATAAAGAAATAAGAAACAAAGCATTCAAATGAATCAGTTAAAAGAAATAAATTTGCTGAGGCTGTTTTTCTTGAGTGTAAAGCACTTAGATGGTTATAGCAAGCTAGAAGTAGGAAATAAGAATAAGGTTTAAAAGTGCTGTTGGACTGTGTGCTGAGAAAATATTTACAAAAAAGAAAAAGAAAAGAAAAAAGAAAAGAAAAAAACCTAAACTTTAACTTAAAAACTAAACTAATCCAACTAAACGTAGTTCTTGAAACTAGTTTACGTTATCTACTTCTTTCAGAATAAGATATTGATGCTACTGTGCATAGGTGTCCAATACATGCACAGTAGCATACATATATATATATATATATATATATATATATATATATATATATATATATATATATATATATATATGTGTGTGTGTGTGTGTGTGTGTGTGTGTGTGTGTGTGTGTGTGTGTGTGTGTGTGTGTGTTACTTGATGATGATTTTGTGTTTCACTGATTTTTTTCTACATATTGATTGGTATTGATGTATACAAAAACAAAATAATTGTAAATTGTGTGAATAAAAGGTTGTGTCCTAGCTGGGCAGTTCTGTGGCTGACGACATTAGATTAGGTATCACACAAATTAGGAAACAAACACACACACATTCATTATGTATATGTGTATGTGTGTGTGTTTCCTAATTTGTGTGATATATATACATATATATATTTATAGATAGATAGATAGATAGATAGATGGATAGATAGTTAGATAGATTATTACTGTTGGAACAAAACCTTCAACACAAAAATGTATTTCAGTTACATTGTTTATGTTTTTCGGTTTGTGGCTGTTCTTGTTCCTGTAGATTGTTACATTGTGTGTTACTTTTATGATGTATGGGCCAATAGTGCCCAAAATCACAACATATGGTTCCATAGACTTACAAGAAAAGTCAAGTCAAGTCAAGTCAACATATATCCCCTAATGAGCAAGCCAGAGGCAACAGTGACAAGAAATACTCAAGAAATACAAGAAACCTTGGGAGGAACCAGACTCACAAGGGGAGACCCATCCTCCTCTGAGGATTATGTTTTGTCCTTTTTGTTACTCAACACACATATAAAAATGTTCTTTATTTGTGTGTTGTTTTGGGCCCAGTGTGTAGACACATTGCACACTGGCATTCACAGTATACAAAAACATGTGTGCACCTCTATTCCTTAATGTTACAACCACGTAGGCCTAGAATGTGCTGAAAGAAAGACACTGACAGTAACGCTCAGATAATCATTGCTGTGCACTTCCATGACTGCTTTTTAAATGTTTTCTTGTTTCTTGCGTCTGCAGGTTATTCTGGCCCTCTCAAAGAAATACCTCGAGAAAAATTCAACGTGACAGTAATTCCCAAATCTTACTGCTCTCCGTGGAGAGAGGCACTGGGAGGCAACGAGGAGCTCCTGGTCTCCCTGAACTCACAGCTACCTCAACCAGAGAAACTCCAGCCTGCTAACTACAGATGCTTCAACAGGTGAGGGAGCGAACACAGTCACAATACAGCAGCTGCCCGGCAGCAAAGCCCTAGCTTATTTTTATGCGACCTGCTTAAAATTCACTTAACAGGAAACCCCTCACAGCGTAAGCGTAAGATATGAGCGACAGGTGGGTCGGCCATGTTCCTGAAACCCGAGCCAGAATTCACGTGGATTGATTGACGCTTGCAAGCATAAGGACGGAGGCCCAGCGGGACATCAAACTCCTAAGAGAGTCCAAAAAATACACTGCATTTTGCCACCAGCCATGTAGGGCTGAAGAATCTGAAGCCATTGAAACGAAGCTCCTAAAATAAAATATCCTCAGAGGAGCCTTACAGCAACGCGCTAAGGTTTATTCTCTGCAGTAACAAAAGCCGAAGGCAAGGCGGCGCTAAGATTCCTCACAGCAAGGGTTCGCCTGGAGGTTCACCCACCAGCACGTCATCCTGGGTGATTATCTGTTCTAAACAGACCCACCGGAGACCAGAGCTATCAAATTATCATCTCCAATTATCTCTGGAGCTGTCAGCTCTGTCATCCAGGGCCGTGTTTCCATGGTGTCTTCCCATATAAAATCATATCCTGGCTTTGGCATCAAGGCCCCCCGGAGTGGATATAGTGACGAAGGACCTATTTAAACATGAAACAAGAAAGAAGAACCGTCGCAGCCCTCTATGTGCCTTTCACAGCCTCCAGACTGATTGCGCACGGAAAGGCATCAGGTGTCTCTGTCCCCCTACCCAAATTGCATCACTACTTCTATTTAGTGTTGAGTTGAAGTGGGGAGGTGGGGGTGAGAGGCATAGCTCTCTTATGGCTCATGTCTATGAGAGCTTTTCGGTGTTCTACAGATCGGCAAATCAAAAAAGAGACTTTGTTTTGTTGCTGCGATCACTGAATTAGGACTGTGTTTTGGCAAGAACCTGGCAATACAATACGTATCATGATACAGGCATCACGATTTAATATATCACGATATACTGCGATACTGCAAGCAAAGTGATATACTATATAAACACAGCTCTACATGCACAGGCTTGCCAGTTCTTACAATAGCATTGCACCCTTGTGCTTCTTGTTTATGTTGGAGTGGAGCTGAAAATGGATTACACTAAATGGGAACACTGTCATCTAGTGGCCAGAGATTTAAACACAACACACAATGATTCACGGTCTGCCAGAAGTCTGTGCATGTGAACTGTTAATTAATAATCGATACTGTGTTTCTGAGAACCGATACAGTATCACTAAATATCGCGATATCCAATACTTTGATATTTTCTTACACCCCTACACTGAATAGGAGTATCAAATATTTTGTTTGTAAACTGCACCGAATAAAACAGATCTGCACATTTTAGTCCATTTCATGACAGAGTCTGAATCTGATCCCTGTGAAGCATGGAGGAGGGAGCGTCATCGTTTGGGGCTGCTTCACGGCCTGGATGATCATTGAAAGAACAATAGATTCAAAATGTACAGGAGAATAAAAAGACAGCAGTCTATGATCTCAGGCTGAAGAGATCTAAACTACAAAGAAAGGTTGAAAACAATGGATGTGTCTCAAAACCTAGTGAGTGTCTACATAGACTGCATTTTATGTCATAGTATGCGCTCCCGACATGTAGACTGTTCCAATTCTTACATACCTTAAACATGCTTCTACTGAGGAACCTTAATTTGATCTGATTTTAAGGAAGCATTGAAGGCTTCCTCAGCCGCTAAGACAATCCTGCAAATCTACGACCAGTGAAGTGGTTTTAAAATGTTATTTTGAGTTATTTTGATTCTTTCTGGAGTTTTAATGTGTTTCTGGTCATATAATCACACAAAACAGTATTTTATTATCAACTCTGTAATGAGTTGTTGAACATTCTGCAGTTTTATAGTCGACTTATTAGCATTTATGCTAGCGAGTTTTTTTAAAGCCTCGGGCTATTGTTTTGAATGCCGGTCAGTAGCGTAGCAACCGGCTAACCACCGGTGTGCTGCAGTGGGCGGGAACAAGCCGTGACGCATCTCTAACTAGAGCTTCTCAGTAATCTGTTTATGAGGAGCTGCTCATATAACACTGCTACTTAAACAGCTGCTACCTAGACAGCCTACTTAGACACTCACTAGGTTTTTTTTTTCTATGATTTGTGTTTTGGAATGACCTTAACCCTATTAAGATGTTTTATTACAAAATAAAAATCTAGGCAACTCTAAATGAGATTTGCAAATTATTGTAAACAAAGAATAAATGCCTCTTTAACAATGTATGTGCGCCTTTCTTTGGAAAACCTATGATATACAGTACAAAGAATAACAAATTGAACGACAGAATTCTCAAGAAATATTTGGATTTCATTAGACAGCAATGATACAATTTATATATATATTTATACTATTTTATCTTTATTGTTATTTGCCAATGCTTGACAAAGTCCCTTTTTTATCTCTCAGAGTTGCGATGCCCTTTGGAGGTCCCATGCACAGTAAGAGAGTGATCCCAGTCATCGGTTTTGAGGCGCTGGAATCCCAAAGCTTGCCAGGCCTGGCGATGGACAGGATGTCCAACAGACGCAACTTTAACAGAGCACCTCGAGGATGGGGTAGCGGTTACGTACCTGAATCCAACGAACTCTAAGCCTGTCAGGGTCAATCGACCACCTGTCTGCTGGTTACCTGCGGCTGAGAGCCCGTAGCTCTCACCTGTTACAGTGTCATGATCGTGGACAGTCCCTCCGGGTTTGCACTGCAGATGGTAAAGCAGAGATGGCCAACATTCTCATAGACCCCAGCGGATGTTCAGCTTCTTTGCTAACCAGTAATGAAGCTAGAACTCAAATTAAAGTTGGAGACATAGACGTGCCCACATCTCGAGCAGCTCTTCCAGAGTAGGGTTGACCATCTCTGCTTTAGAAATGAAATGTAGTAATTAGAGCCAAAAAAAAAGTTTGGGTAAAAATCTAACGTACATCAGCTCCCTTTACTTCAAATGCAGCTAAGCAGCATAAGACGTGTTCGGTGCCCCCAAGTTTGCTTCTTTAGTTTTGCACTACCAAGTAACGTAAGCCTATATCCCACTATTTCACACTGTGCACACTACAACGTCTGAATCACATGGTAAAAGAATCTCAGATAGACATGCTTATGTGTTTTTTACACACCACATGGATCTCTAAAATGTATCAAACTGGGAAACTATCAAATGAGAACCTGTGCTAGTGTTTTTTTAAATTATTTATTTATTCCAAAACTGTTTATTGAGGACAATTACGCTTGTGTAGCAAAGTAAAAAGCGTGCATTTGCTCAACAGTTGTAACAACGCAGCACATTAACAGAAATGTTGACAGTCATTTTGACTTTATGGCACATTTCATTACACAATGTTGGTTTACAGGTCACACGGGCTGCCAGACAACATCATGATTTCCTAATAAAATCAGAAAGAGTTTGTTATGTTTAACAGTGTGTCACAACAAGTGTTAACCGTGAAAATAAAGAAGGAAAGAGAATACAAAGTACTGAAGTGGACCAAGCCTGTCCCTAACAGCTGTTTGTCAAGAGCAGCCAAGGGGCAAGAGTGAGGAAAGTACTGGCAACAGTATTGTTTGTTTGTTTTCCTTCCAAACAAAAAAAAAAAAACATGCACACACAAAAACATCCACCATCCCTTTACGCTTGTAAACAATTCCAGTTGTCTGAAATTTTGGGATACAACTTCACAGCTTTGTATCGGCAAACTAAAGATCAAGGTAAGACTGAACACAGTACTGAAGTACTGAAGTACTGAAGAACAATACAGCAGTGTGTCAGCAGATGGGTAGCCCACTAAGCAGGATGTCTTTGAGTTAGCCAGAGGACTTAAGCTCAAAGTAAAACCCAGAGTACAACTGAGACCCTCCTATTGGACAGTCTTCATCTTTGGGCTTAAGTTCTCTGACTAACTGAGAAATCCTGCTTTGTAAAAAAAACCCTCAATACAGTAGTATTCAGTCCATGTCTTGGGACTTCTATGTTCTAGAGTTGAGTGTTTCCCTGTTCTAGAGCATCTGATTAACAGTATCAGGTAATTACCAAGCACCCAGGTAGTGAAATCAAGTGTATAAGAGCAATTAAACATAAAGTATGCCCTTTTGGATGGAGAGGATTCATGCCATTCACGTTGGATTGCACTACATTTAATAATAAGGTCTGGAGAATAGTGTTTGGACCAACTTTACCAAATGGCTAACTGGGTGAATGTCTAATCACAGTGCTGTTCCTCCACTGGGCAGTAGAAATGCTTGATAGCACATTATGTTGCAGTTTCCACTGTTGAGTTAGATCTTGAAGCTCCTCTGTTGTTGGTTCTGAGTGTGTGGGTGTATAATGCTATTAACACTAGACCCACTTAAGAAATCATGTGACCAAACAAGGTAAGAGGAACTGTTTGGTGGGGGTAGCTGTGTCCATTTTACAGAGTATGGATTTTACTGATGACTGTGGGTCTTTTTTATTGCTAGAGTTTCTTCTCAATAGTGCAAAGAGTTTAGTTTAAATGGAAACAAGCCAATGGGTTTAGTTCTTTACCTCAGGTTTTATTTATTTGCTGTGTTAATTCACAGTGAAGAGGCAGTGAGCAGTTAACTGTGTTGCTGTGCTCAGGCATAATGAGCACGACACCCTGTTGCAACTTCCAGTCTGGAAGAACGTCCAGTTAACGAAACCCGACAGCACTTAGCTGCTCCCACTGCAGGTGTTAATTGTGAGCCAGTAATGTGAAGCCATAAATAAGGTTTAGACACAATGAGGCGTTGTGTTCTGCAGACGTCACGCTGGCCCTTCATCAAAGTCATTCACATGAGAGAAAAGCTCAACAGTCCCAGCTGCTGCACTCTGACTCCCGCAGCCAACTGGCTCAGAATCCATCTCAGAAGAACGGGTGGAGATTCTAGTCTCCATGCCGTGTGGCTGCATGCGCACCCATTCTCTGGGGGTCCTGGGATGGGTAATGGATGTGCCCTGGTGGTCTCAAGCCCATAGGGGGAGGTGGAGGAGGACCCATAGGGTGGAACATTGGTTGCCCAAAACCTGAAATCACACATACACGTCACATCTCCAAAATATAAGATTTAATAAACCCCTGGATAGCAGCATAGTGACCTTCAACAAGAACCCTCCTCACTCATGTGCCATCAGCAGACTGCTGATTGGCTAGCTGGAACTTATGGGACTTGTCTAGTATATTCACTAACTCTTACAGCTACTTTAACTTAACTATTATAGTAAAACTACTATAACTATAATCTATTAAGCCACTCAGCCATGCATGATTTAAATGCTTTTTAAAAGGAAAATACAATATAGGTTCAGAAATAGAAAATATCAAAATATTGAATATCGAGATATAGTATTTGGTGATACTGTACACAGTATCGATACAGAGATTCCTGGCAGACAGTGAATCATTGTGTGTTGTGTTGTGTTTAAACCTCTGACCACTAGATGGCAGTGTTGTAATCCATTTTCAGTTCCACTCCAACATTAACAAGCAGCACAAGGGCACAATGCTATTGTAAGCATTGATAAACCTGTTCATATAGTGATGTGTTAATAGTAGGATTTGAAAAATCGCAATATATCGCGATATATTGAATCATGAACGCTGTATCACGATATGTATTGTATCGCCAGGTTCTTGCCAATACACAGCACTAATAGGGACACTGACTGGGCAGATTTACAGAAATAAAATGAACTGAATGAAAACTAAGTTCTGGTAATTCTCTTTATGTGTGCAGTGTACCTGGAGGTGGTGGGTTGGGGAGACCAGGTGGAGGGGGCAGGCTAAGCCTCAGCACTGCTGGAGAACTGGTGGGGTCCAGGTTAAAGTAGTTAGCTGGGGTCTCATCCTCTAAAGCTGGGGGTGGGGGCAAAGCTGAACACATACATACATACAAAATAAAATGAGTGCACAGAACTGTATCAAGCATTCATACTGGTATACAAAACCAGCCAATATATCCTCACATAACATAATTTTAGAAGCAGCCTTAATTTAGAAGTCCATTTTACAAGTAAACACACATGCAGACCAGACACCATGCCTCGATCAATAAACTCCCAGGCAACAAATGAGGCAAACCCAAAGTACATTGTTTTTAATGACTGTTTTGGCCGGTCCAGCTTGAAACCCTATACAGAATATTTCATCTCATTAAACACAAACTTGACTAGGCACTAAACTTGACAAGGGTTTTCAACTATTTAAAGGCATCAGTGCTGAGTAGAACAATGCTGTCTCGTCTCTTTGTGAACAGAGGTGTCAGGTAACGAAGTATAAATACTTTGTTACCTTACTTTAGTAGAGATTTTGGTTATTTATACTGTACTTTACTTCTTAATAACCTAATATTTAAAATATATAAAATAAATTCTGGCTTGTCTTTATTTATGTACATTTACATTCCAGTAAAGATTTTTGATAACATGACTTATATCATTACAATACTTATAGACAACTAGTCATTATATCTTCCGCTCCATGAAACACGTCAATGCTCAGTAGTACACAGATATGCTTCTTTAATATATTTACATTGTACTAAACTACATTCATTTTCAATGGGCGTATATGAGTCTGAAACAGGAAGCATTACTTTTACTTTTATACTTTAAGTAGTTTTGAAAGCAGTACTTTTACACTTTAACTGGAGTAAAAAGCTTCAGCTGATAATTCAACTTCTACAGAAGTATTTTAAACCCTAGTATCTATACTTCTACCTGAGAAATGAATGTGAATACTTTTAACACCTTTGTTTGTGAATGACTGTCTGCAGGTTTACTCACAAAACTTCACTGTTTAAAGAAATTCTAGGGAAAAGCTTCCCACAGCAAGTCACTTTATTTGTTTTTAAGACCATTAAAAGCTTTATGTACTGCCATTTTGGGCTTGGCCTTTTTTTATTTATTTTTTGGCAGGGGAGCATATATGGCCTGGACAATATTATGGTTTTAAATCTAAAGGCAACAGTGAACAAAGCAACAAAAACTTGTCTATAAATGTCAGAAATGTTAGGCCTTATGGAACAACCAAACATCCTCTCAGGCACAAAGGAATTACAACTTATATGAGGTTACGCTCATAAAGCCTCTGCAGTCACTTTCATTTTAGTTTCACTTCATTACGTACATCTACTCTGAATCTACACCCTGTCCATTTTATCAGGTCCACTTTTTAGTTCTACAATTATAGACTGTAGTCTGGTTCTCTGCCTAATGTATCAGTCACCTTTTTCCCTGTTGTTAAATAGACCACCATAAAGCAGGTATCATATTGGTGGTGGATCACTCTCAGCAAGGCAGGCACAATGAGTGTGTCTTAAAACCTAGTGAGCTCCTACATAGGCAGCATTTTACATCATAGTATGCACTCCCGACATGTAGACTGTCCCAATTCTTACATACCTTAAACATACTGTCTACTGAGGAACCTTATTAAGACCCTGATTTTAAGGAAGCATCGAACGCTTCCTCAGTCGCTAAGACAATCCCATGATGCAACGCAGGCAAATCTACGAGCAGTGAAGTGGTTTTAAAATGTGAGTTATTTTGATTCTCTCTGGAGTTTTAATGTGTTTCTGGTCATATAATCACACAAAACAGTATTTTATTATCAACTCTGTAACGAGTCCTTCACCATTCTGCAGTTTTATACTCGAGCCATTAGCATTTATGCTAGCAAATTTTTAAGCCTCTGGCTATTGTTTTGGATGCCAGCCGGTAGCTTAGCAACCAGCTTAACCACGAGTCGCGTGCTGCAGTGGGCGGGAAAGAGCTGTGATGCAGTCTCTCTCTAACTAGAGCGTCTCAGTAATCTGTTTTATGAGGAGAGATGAGGAGAGAACACTGATACTTACACAGCTGCCTACCTAGACAGCCTACTTAGACACTCACTAGAGTTTGGGACAGACCCTGTCATGATGGTGGTGTTGTAGCGTGTGTTGCACTGGTACTGGTCCACCATCTGTTGCTGCACAGTTTGTAAGTTATCCTCCAACCTCCAGCAGCACCGCTGGGTCTGGTCCACATGTACTAGCATCAGTGTTAGCACCCAAATAATAACTGTTCTGTGGTGGGCCTGCAGGGGTACTGACCACTGAAGAACAGGGGGAAAGGGGGCTAACCAAGTATGTAGAGAAACAGATGAGCAACAGTTTAATCGTAAAACAACAAAGTTACTTGATGACGTGTAAGGCAGAGCTGAAAAAATGGACAACGAATGTGGAGCGTGGAGATGTACTTCATGAAGGAATGGCTGGTGGGTGCACAGGCCAACACATCATTCATTAGAATGTTTAGATACTCAATATCTGTACTGGTGCTAATCAGTTCATAGCAGACAGACAGACCTGCAGGCAGACCAGGCACAGGCTCCAGTCTGGTGCCCATCTCACTGTAGCCATCTTTAGCCTCTTTGCCCTTGGCTGCCTGCGAGCGACCCCACTTCACAGTGAGTCTGCGGCCGTTGATGATGAGCTTGTTGAAGGACTTCTCAGCAGCAAGCTCAGCTGCCTGCCTCGTAGCGAACTGAATAAAGGCACACTGCTGCCTCTGCACTAGGGTAATGGTGCGGATCTCGCCAAACTGATAGAAATGATTCCTGCAGAAATATTGAGGCAAGAAAGAATGAAAGACTGACGCCACACACATAAAACTGGTACACTAGTATTCCTTTTAAACACTAATACCACAATAGGCTTTCAAGGGTTAAAGTAAAAATAAACTGTATACAAGCTTTGGGTTTTAGACAGGTATTATAAAATGTGCCTAAACACAATATATACACACACAGTATATATATATATATATATATATATATATATATATATATATATATATATATATATATATATACACACACACACACAGTATATATATATATATATATATATATATATATATATATATATATATATATATATATATATATATATATACACACACACACACACACACAGTATATATATATATATATATATATATATATATATATATATATATATATATATATATATATATATGAATGCATGAAAAGTATTGGGACAACCACTTTATATATATATAGTTCTTTGCACTATACAAGTATAAATCTTATTTATATATAAATAAATTTGTACAGACTTGCATAACCCAAAGTGGTTTAGAATGACTGTGAACATAAATAATGATAATAATAATAATAATAATGACATAATAAAGTGTGCTTATAGTTTTTGCTCACCTGAGTTCAGAGTCTGTAATGGTTTCTCCCAAACCCCCTATGTAGAGGGTAGTGATGGTTTTGTCCTCGGGCGGGTCAAGTCTTGGCATCGTGGAGGCTCTTTTCAGCAGTTTATCAGCCACTGGGTCGTTGATGCCATAGTAACGGTCTTTAATGTTCTGATCTGCAAGTGGATCATCAGGGTCTGTGGGTTTTTCATGCCTGATGGGATGTTACAGATATGAGGGACATGAAAACCACCTGATTATACTTCAATACTGTTGATAATCCAAAAATTAAGTGCTGTTCAAAATAATAAATTTTTTTATTCACAATCGGCTAAAAGTGTTGCAGAAAACAAAATTCGTCTTAGCTGTGCAACTGAACAAGTACATAGCTTTTTATTTCCGAGCTAGGCTGTCTGCCACTTGCTTATACATGATAAACTGCTTATGATAGCACCTCTGAACCTGTGTGACCCCCTTTTCCAATTTGATATGGGTACTTGTAAACGTTCTTTACAATAAACACTACTGCATCTGCCTCGTTTTAAATTCTGCACCAAGCACACGCCAACTGGAAACGCTACAAAGTCTATTTAAAAACATATGAGTCAGCCACATTAGCAACAACCTTCATTTAATGTCCACGACCAATTTTGGACATGCTTATAATGATTATTAATAATACTTAACCTCAAAGTGCGATGAGCTGCTTCTATACTTTGCAGGCACAAGACAGCACAGTGCATTACAAGACTGCAAAAAAAAATGCTGCAACGGACTAAATACATTTTAATGATTTTAATGACTTCTTAATTTCCCTGAGGGAACCCTCCCAAAGGGATCAATAAAGATCTATCTATCTATCTATCTTTATAATGTTCTCATTTTATCTTAGAACCGGTCATAAAGTGCTTGAGTTGTAGGATGCATTATGAAAATCAAGTCCAGAATAAGAACTAGTCCTGCCATTGTTTTAATGCTGGGTGTTCAATATCTAGCTGAACATCACCACCCTGTGGATTACTCCAATCAGTTTACTCAAGAAAGGATCAGTTTATAGATGCTGTCAAATATATACCCCCAGCTCACGTATTATGATAATCACTGTTCCATTCTCTGGGTTATACTATATTATATTATATTGCCGCTGTCTTTACTTTCAATGTAAGTTTTTTTTCCAAGTGATTTTAAACCATTTCTATTGGTCAGTGGCAGCTGTTGTGTTCAAATGATGTAGCAAAATAAATAAAAAATGGAGATGTTTTTCATTGGACAGCGACAATATTATATTATATTATATTATATTATATTATATTATCACTCCAAGGGAGCCACTCCACCAAATAATCACAAATCAATAAGAATCAGAGAACAACAGCCAGCTGTCTAACTCTAACAGGAAGACTCTCACTGGAGGAAAACACAGATTAAACTTAACTACATTATTTTAATGAATGATCCTCCATCGGTAGTACCTAAAATGCAATGAGAAAGATCATGATGCACTTCTTATACTGCATAAAACATTAGAGCAGAGTACTCCAGCACGGTCGATTTACATAAACAAGAAAAAATAACTTTAAATAAGTATTATAAACTCTGTAACCTAGAAGCTAACAGGCAGTTGCTCCATATATAACAGACAGATTAGGTTCAGAAAAGCATCCCTTTAAATTAATGATCACAGCTTTAATCCAATTAGTAACAGTACATATATATACACACATATCTGGATGAACAGCGCCACCATGTGGATTACTGCAGTCAGTTTACTCCAGACAGGATCAGTTTATAGTGTCAAATCTCCACCCCCGGCTCAGGTCTTACGATAAACGGTGTTCCATTTGTCTCCTGTTATATTATATCATATTAACACACAAAGACAGCCAGTCCACTAAATGATCACAACTCAACAGAAATCAGAGAACAGCTGTCTGCTGTCTAGCTCTAGCAAGAAGACTCTCACAGGAGGAAAATACAGATTAAACTTAACTACAGTATTTTAATTTATAGGCTGTACTTGTATGTAATGAGAAGGATCATGCTACATGTCTTACTCCAGCATTGTTGATTTGCATGAGCAATAAGTAAAAGTAGTTTCAAACACGTATAGAAATATCATAAACCTATACAACATACATAAACATATATAACAGACAGATTAGGTTCAGAAAAGCATCCCTATATATTTATGATATTTATGAGCTCTAATCTGATTAGTCGCCACCATCTACAGTCAGTTTACTCCAGAATCCAGATTAATTCATACAGGCTGTCAAATCTCCACCCCCGGCTCAGGTCTTAGGATAAACACGGTTTCATTTGTCTCTGGGTTATATTATATTAACACACCAAGACAGTAACCCCTCTAAATGAACACAACTCAATAGGAATCAGAGAACAACTTTCTGCTGTCTAACTCTAGAAGGAAGGCTCTCCCCGGAGGAAAATACAGATTAAACTATATTTTTTAATTTAATTTATAGGCAGGACTGTAATGGGAAAGGGTATGATGCATTTCTCAGACTGCATAAAACGCAACATAACTCCTTAACCTAAACGCCAACATGCAGTTACTACAGATATAACAGACAGGTTATATTAGGAAAAGCATCCCTTTAACAATCACAGCTTTAATCCAGTTATTACCAGTACATGTCTGGAAGGTGTACCCTCCTGACTGCTCTCACCTGTACGGACACTCTTCTCCTCTCTTACATTCACCCTTCACCCAGAAGGAGCAGATGTGGGGGCGGTTTCTCTTGTAGTACGGCGTGGTGCGAGCCAGCTTCAGCAGCATGTCGCTGGAGCTGGGCGCTTTGCCCAGCAGACCCACCGGCCGTGTGCCATCTGAGTTCTGGATCTGAGACAGGAACATGGAATAAACAGGCCTCTCAGAGTTGGGATTAGGAATATTAATATAGATACAACACACATGACCATGAACCCAAAAGTTTTTACTCCTCCTCTTGTAGACTAATCTATATTCCATCACAGTGGTTAGAGCCTTCGTGACACCTCTCAGATTAGGAGTGCTGATCAGTAAGATCATCATAAACACATGAATCTGGTCCTAAATCAGCACTCCCACTCCAAGAATGTGAATTGTGAATACTGATTCATGAGCAAAAGAGCTTTACCTAGGGATACTGAGAGTTTTTGGTGTTTTTTATCCACAAAATTACAGTAAACAATAACCCCCTCCCTACCCACACCTGTTACACCATCAAGAATAAACAAATACAGCATTAAAAAATGGCAGGGTAACGGTCCTAAGGCTTGAAATAATTAGATAAATAAATAATTAAATTAAATTAATTTCATGTACATACAGGGAGGGAAAAGAAGCAAATAATGATAATGGTCAATAGAACAGATTAGTAAGTACAAGGGCATTTACTGTTATATATATATATATATATATATACATGGACTGAATAAGCTTAAAGTGTGCGCAAGAAGCTGATGTATGAATCCGGGCTAACAGGCTAAATACAACACTAAAAATGTTGAGGGTCTAGTTAAAACCCCACCTCTCGTTCCATGTTCTGTGTGTAATACTCCTTGTTGACGTCCGATTTCGGCATGTCGTCTTTGATGGATAGTCCTGCATCCCTCACCTGAATGGGAAGACCTAGCAATGGAAGCAGTAAAATAATAATGTATGATTTATATACTATAACTGCAACCTATGTAAATATATAACTGTAAGGTGTCGGTATAACCTAAATTTGCGAGACTTGATTATCGTTTTTCAAACAGAGAATATCAGTTACTTTGAAAGTTCATTCGCAATGCTGTATAGACATTTTAATCTTTAATCACTGATATCTCAGTTTATTATCTAAACTGTTTTGTTTTAAACCTTTGTTTCATTGTAGAATCATTTTCTACAGGCATCTTTAAAAAGACTGGTTTTACATGAAAGCAATACAGTAATAAGGCAGCTACAAGGCATGTGGCTTAGGAAGTTCTTTTGACGGCCATTTGTTTTTAAATTAATGAAGGATCAATTCATCCATCTATCAAGACCCAACCAACGTGAAAAATGCTGATAGAATACTGATTTTAAGGGACTAAATATACCAATAATACCAGCTAATACAACATTATGTTTATATTTGAAATTTTGCTCTAATAGTATGAAAGACTGGATTAATAGACCTTAGTGTAAGTGAGTTGTCAACTGTGAACTACGACCAACATTTAAAAGGTCATGTTTCTTAAATCATAGTCAAAATAGAAATTTCTTTGTTCTTGTAACCATGGTTATATTTTATCCAAAATGATCTGTTTAGTGTGACTCTCATTTTCTACCTACGGATTGTTAGGCTTCTAAACAAGTTGCAAACCCCCAATACCATTTCACTTTCACTTTAAAGACTTACATTATTCATTTATTATATATCACTGCTATATATAGCACCAGTCTATTTCTGCAACAATTCTGGTCTTCTTTGATCTGCTACATGACCACCTTCCCAATGGAAAAACTTGCCCTTGATCCAATATGGCGGCTTTCAAGATGGATAGGCCCCCTTACCCATTACTTGCTAGGGTATTCAGATGCGGCGTCATTTTCCCTTTCATTATAAAAGGGTGTCCTGAGACTTTTGACTCACCCTGTATGTATATATACATATCGTCGCAGTCCAAAGAAAAACATGCATCACCAAAATAGTAACTTTACAGGACAGAGCAAAAACGGTCTTTACTTTCAGACGTTTCTTTTTTTTCCAGACGTTTTCTCATGTGATTTTGGAGCATTTCTATTGAACCAATCCTCATGAAATTCTCATGCAGTATAAAGAGCAGCTGTCACGTTCAAATAATGTAAAAAAATAAAAATCAACATAAATGGTGGTGTAAATTTTTATATACCATAGCATCTGGTAAAAGCTTATGTTTACAGATGGGTCCAGATGCTGCAGAGCTCGTGGGAAGGTCATGGCTTTGTGACCCCCGTCATTTGGGGTTTTATGCCAGGCAACTCCAGGCCCGAGAACAAGACCCAGCAACGTTATCTTAAGACCCAAGCCCATGAGATAACAACTTGGCCAGGTGTACCACATGGGCCAGAAGGAGCACGAAGGCAGGCCTATAAAAGACAATGCAGTCGGAGACATGATTGAGACCAGGGTTTGAGAGCTCAGAGAACGTTGGTACTGCAGTCCTAAGAATAAAAGCTTTTTCTCTGAACTGGTCTCCCTCTTTATTCGGACGGCAAGAAAGAAATGACAATGGCAATAGGTGTTTTTTTCTTTGAACACTGACGATATATAATATAATGCTGACCTGCTGTAGAGTGATTATCTGAGCCTCACCACAAGCATTTTAACGCTGGTATGTCCTGACACGGCGTGCAAATGACAAATAAACTTGAAACTTGACTTCTATTGGGTTAATGGTAGAACAGCCATCTGACGTTTCAGGTTTGAATCAAATGATTATCAGCATTGTAACCATAAAACCACAGGCCATCAACATGTCATCAACCACAACATCAGTCTACCTCTGGTATCCAGTTCTGAAAGGAGGCAACAGAGTTTCAACTGTAACTCACCGTACTCCAGATCCAGCAGGCAGGTCTGACACACATTCTTCATCTTACTGCACGTCTGACACACCTCTGTCTTCTTAAAGCGCATGCGCACACCAGGACACCAGCGGAACACAGTGAAGGGCCGGGCGCATATCTGTGGAGAGGAGGTTACAGCTCTTCATCAACAGTAGCTACATAGGCAAAGTATATCCCTTACATTTCAAAGCTGTCCAAGTCACAGTTGCTCGTAAGCGCTCAACCTTAAATGCAACCCTCTCACAGCGATACTCACCTTACATTCTTTGCCATATTTCTCTTTGGTCTTTGGAAAGAAAGCAAACGAACAGGATGAATAAATCACATCCATAACAATTAATACAATTGCAATTTTGGTAGACCTTATTTTTTTATTACGAACCCACTCACCATGCGAATGTAAGGATTTTCCCCTAAACATGTTTGGCAGAGAATAGGGAAGTCCTGCAGATAGAAGAACACATTAAAACTATGAAAGACAGGACACTTAACAGAAAAATACAGAGAATACATCTTATAATTTATGCCAGGAGTCAACATTTCCTTCTGCCAGCTTCCCTTTTTCCAGCCCTTTTCTCTGTTACAAGGTGACATCATCTCATAACACCATTCTTACTGGTTGCCTGTAGGAGGCAAAACCTGTAGCAGGAGGCCACTGCCACTTGTAGCAGCTATGGTGATTGACCAAACACCACAGACTGACTAATCTAACCAATCAGCGCAAACTGGGCTTGTTGGGAGGCGGGGCTTAAAGACACAGGCGCACTAACAGATTACGAACACCTATAGACAGTATGAGGAAACCTGAAGCATTTAAATCTATACCAAGAAATATCTGAACTTCCAGAAATCCAAAAATATCCATTCATACATAAAATATCTGTAAATCATGTGAATAAAACACTATTAATATATACACACACAACAGGTACCTTATATCTTCACTCACTGTCTCAGCTCTTTTTTCTCAGCTCTGCTTACCATATAGGAGCACTACTACTGACTGTAGTCCATTTGTTTCTCTGTGTAATTGGGTAGACCAACATAAACTGTGCAACAACATCGTCTCCAACTTCTTTATTAAGGTAAGCAGGGTAGGAGTGGACAGTGAGTGGACATGTTTAAAAGCCACAGCAACACTGCTATGTCTGATCCACTCACACAAGCACGTCAGTGTCATAGCAGTGCTGAGAATGATTCACCACCCTAATGATACCACTGGTCCTGTGGAAGTCCAGACCACTGAAGACCAGGGTAACAAAGTATACAGGGAAACAGCTGGACTACAGTCTGTAAGTGCAGAACTACAAAGTGCTCCTATATGGTCTGAGCCTATTAGGGTATGTAAACTCAGATATCAGCATCAGTCTGAGTTTCAGACCTTAAAATTCTGATGCTAACTTACCAGCTAACCACCAAACCACACTATACTGCCAAAAGTAGTCACTCACCCATTCAAATCACTGAATTAAGGTGCACAAAACCGAACACCTAGTCATGCAGACTGCTTCTACACACAGTAGTGAAAGAACGGGTCGCTCTCAGGAGCTCAGTGAACTCAGCACAGTACAGTGATATGATGCCACTTATCCAGTCCAGTCCAATTGTGAGTTTCCTCACTACTTAATATTCCACAGTCCACTGTCAGTGATGTTACAACAAAGTGGAAGTGATTAGGAACGACAGCAACTCAGCCACAAAGTTGTAGCCACATAAAATAACAGAGCAGGGTCAACGGATGCTGAGGCTCAAGAACAGAGCGTAGAGAGCTTCATGGAATGGGTTTCCATGGCTGAGAAGCTGCATCCAAGCCTTACATCACCAAGAGCAATGCAAAGCATCAGATGCATTGGTGTACAGCACGCCACCACTGGACTCTACAGCAGTGGAGACGTGTTCTCTGGAGTGACCAATCATGGTTCTCCATCTGGCAATCCAATGGATGAGTTTGGGTTTGGTGGTTGCCAGGAGAACGGTATTTGTCTGACTGCAAGCGTATAGTTCAGTGGAGGGGGGATTTTCAGGAGTTGGGCTTGGCCCCCTTAGCTCCAGTGAAAGGAACTCTTAATGCTTCAGCAGACCGAGAGATTTTGGACAATTTCATGCTCCCAACTTTGTGGGAACAGTCTGGGGACGGCCCCGTCCTGTTCCAACATGACTGCCCACCAGTGCACAAAGCAGCTCCATAAAGACGTAGAGGAGCGAGTTTAGTGTGAAAGAACTTGACTGGCCTGCACAGAGTCCTTACCTCAACCTGATAGAACACCTTTGGGATGAATTAGAGCGGAGACTGCGAGCCAGTACTTCTCATACTACATCAGTGCAAACGCGCTTCTGGAAACACACTCCTAAACTGTATGGAAAGCCTTCCCAGAAGAGTTGAAGCTGTTATAGCTACAAAGGGTTGGCCATCATCATATGAAACCCCTTATGGATTAAAAATGGGATGTCACTCAAGTTCCCCCAAGCCCCAATAACATTGTTCTGCAGCTGGGGGGCATTCCTGTTTCTTGCTTTATCCCGCTAGTCCGGGTCACAGAAGGGCTGGAGCCAATCCCAGCGTCATGGGGTGAAGGCGGGGTACACCATGGACATTTTCCAGTCCTTCCAGAGCAATTTAATATTATTCAATATGGCAACTTCACCCTACCTTTGACTGTAGAATGATTGAATTATAAAACAAAGTCACTGCTAATCTGAAATTAATCCTTCTCTGTTAAAATCTCCATATTCTTCTCACTACAACACACGCCTGTTGTCGATATCGGCCTGTTGGGGGCGCTTGTTTTGGGGGCGGTTCTGTTCAAGCCGTATTGGCTGGGGGGCGTTTCTGCTCGTACAGGAATGCCCCAGCCAGGAACGCCCCTGTGTGCAGCTCGACCCTTCACAGGCGTGTACAGGCAGGCGAGCGACTACTGTTGGCATTTAGAGCAGCATGGCCAACAGCTGGTGGCAACAACACCGGGCTGCGTTAGCTGTCTAAGCTAAACTAAGCTAAGCTAACGGTACCTGCTGACCACAACCAACATTATTCGACACATTGTAAGACTTCACGAAAGACAGTCACCTGAATAGGTACCCAAATATATCAATAAATAGCTAAATATCCATCTAGCTGAATAACACAACACCCAAGTCAGCAGCTTAACTTTCCCGTTCCACCTTAAATAGTCGAGCAGGAGCTCGTGAAGCCCAGCAGTGACCGTTACTCAGTCTGTTCAGCCCGACAGCGACAGAAAGGTGAGCCGGCTGACTGTCCTGTTATGAAATGTCAACGCTCAGACGTACCGAGTCCTCCCAGTTCTGTCTGTTGTACGTGTTGGATCCTAAAGACGTCGCCATCAGTGCCGCCGCTGAACAGCAGCAGAAGAGGGTCTCACAGCACTGCTGCAGGAAAAAAGCCCGCTTTTCAAAATAAAAGTCCGGCGCTTCTATTTTTAAACACTTTCTAAAGTGTTTGCATTCCATGTTCTCTTATCTAATATCATGTACTCATACATGATCTGTCCCCTCAGTGGAGGTTTGTATGCATTACAAAACTAATATCAGCCATCACAGAGTCCTTAAGTGTGTTTATACATTGTAAAAAGATAATTTTGATCAAATATTTAAAAGTATGTGGACATTTTTTTATAATTATTAGTTATAAAGCTGTTGGTATTTTGTATAATTTCATTATAAACCCTGCAAATTTTTTAAATTAAAATTTTAAGGGTTTGCTTTCTAATTGGAACTGGCTTAAAGGGGGATTTCAACGATTTTTCAAAAAATTATGCATAATTCAGCAGTTTAGATGTAAGCAAAGTCATTCAGCATGGGCTTGTTTGAAATAGTTCTTTTGTAAAGAAACATACAGATCTCTTTATAGTGGTGGTGATGGTAACCAGGGGTCAGCCTGTCTACAACACAAATATAGCTGCTTTACTTTCTATCCAGACCCACCAGTGAACCTGTTCATATGTGACGTTGATGGTAAAATAGTGATAAATAATGATGACAATTACTTTCTGTGAGGGACCTTTTAGTGGCATCAAACTCTTCAGACATCGGGTTCCCCATTTTAATGTTTTAGCCATCTAGAGATGGCTAGATTCATGTATAGCACCTTTAGATCTCATTAGGAAGCCATCAAGTACATCTGTAATCAGTCCCATAACACCTGTTAAACCATTAGAGGCCTTTACACTGTAATATCCACTCACCAAATCACTGGCAAACTTTTAGCAAGGAAAGCACTGACCAATAGAATAGGACACTCTGGAGCAGCCACACTTACAGCTTTTAAAGGGCGCGTATCATAAAAAGTAAACTTCCACGCTGTTTTTTTTTAAATAAAGGAGCTGGATGTAGCCTGTAGACATTGGTAATGTTTCTCTCCACTCCCTGGTCCATACAGTCCAACTTAGTTCTAAAGGTTTACACCAGCGGTCACTAATAGACAGATAACAGTCTGGGTCTGAACCCAAACGTTGTCCAATGCGGACCCAAGGCAATAAACTATTGAGAACAATTTAATTTTGACTATGTTTATTTTAAGTGACTGAACTTTCCTTGTCTTTACAGTATACAGGCTTTGCAGTGCAGTAAACTCACGAACCAATCGTGTGCGTTGTAAGATCACCAAACTCACTCCTCAGCCAATCAGATCTGTGCAGATTCAGGAGTGCAGCGCGAGCACACATGCGAGGTACGAATTGAGAAGCGGCAGTCAGAGAATAAAGCCAGTCAGAGAGAAAGGCGGATGCTGTGCTCTGAAAAGTCTGAAAAGCAAAAAACTTAATTTAAAGCAGCCACGTATATCTCACGGGGAGGGGCTACACCATGGACAGGTCGCCAGTCCATCACATGGCCAACACACTCTCACGCACACACTCACACCTACTGGCAATTTAGAGTGACTGATCAACCTAACATGCGTGTGTTTGGACTGTGGAAACCAGAGTACCTGGAGGAAACCCACTCAAGCACGGGGAGAAGATACACACTCCACACAGAACAGCCCGAATATCTCATATGTGCGTGAGAATGTGAGAAATTTCAACCCAGATTTAAAGTCCTGGCTGGACAACTCACTTCTCTCACTAAACAAGAGAAAATGTGAGAGGGGAATACAAGAGGGAGATAAACTGTAAAGATGTGAAATTGTGTTAAAAAGAGACCATGTTTTAATTTACTTTTTCTCTATATAAGCATGTTATGATGCAAAAGCATTTTTAATGTAGCCCTTGTTTTTACTTGAAGTGAGAAAAAGATAAATAATTAATTCAGTTCAGCATTTAAAATAATAAATATTATTGAAATATACTGAAAGGTAATTGAAATGCGTTGGTCTTTCAATTGCTGATGACAAAATGCTGATATTAGGCTACTCCACTTTACAGGATATAGCACTGAATCATAACACAAGTTAGAAATTTTGAGGGTCCGGACCCTGGCCTGAGCAAATTTCCTCTAACTGGATTGTACTGAATTCTAATTTAACACCCCTGGTTTACACGTTACTGCATGTATTTAATTAATGGCTTGATTGCATTTAGTCACATGAGGTCAGATACTGATGGTGGATGATCAGTTCTGGATCAGTCCTACAGGTGATAGATGGAGAAAGCAGTACCACAGCTCCACAGCCCCCCCTGCTGAAAAACACCATAATCACTGCTGTTGAAACATAACCCATCAAAACTATTAAAAGTTTGTCTGGATACAATCTAGGAGCCTGAACAAGGCTGGATTCGACCTGGGGTGGCCAAACATTTGGATACAACTGGATATCAGAAAATGGTTGCTTAAGATTAATAATGACTGTTTTTGTATGTTATGGTACACACACCATCACACACGGCCTAGGTAGATAAGAATGCTATGAACGAAGGCTATGGGTGGTTTACATGTTATTCAGAACATCTGGTAATCAGCTGTGGATCATGTTTGATGTTGACGATGATCGCAGAGATATTCCTCCAGAAAATCACATTTAATTTCAGTCAGAAACATCTTTTTACATGAAGTACATACAGACCGCATCAGCGGCTTGCATTTACACAAACAGTCAA
Source organism: Megaleporinus macrocephalus (assembly GCA_021613375.1). Taxonomy (NCBI): domain Eukaryota; kingdom Metazoa; phylum Chordata; class Actinopteri; order Characiformes; family Anostomidae; genus Megaleporinus; species Megaleporinus macrocephalus. Next base: position 57,722,579 of record CM038702.1, read on the forward strand.
ACGGTTCATTTGAATATTTCCCTTTATCAGATACATTGATCCAGCACACGCACTGGTGGCACGACACTGCTTAAACAATCAGAGTTTCACAAAACCCTTCATATCAAAAAAGTCCAGATAAACGATAACAGCAGGACTCAATGGGAGTGTTTACAAAACGTGACTGTACATAAGAGATTCTGTATTATTATTATTTTTTTATATATATATTTCTTCCATATAACATCATGGAGTGATCAGATAAAACAACACTACTAAAGTACATCCAAACAAATAGCTGCATTTGAACCCAATTTGATCAAAAACCCTTCTTTACATCAGGCGCACACGAAGCATCTCTAAAATTCACTATCACCTCTGTCCCGTTACACTGCTGAGCATTATTAAAACCATATAAACAGGCAACGTTGAGCTTTGCTCATGCATATATCGGACATATCCGTCTCGTCTGGGTGTAGCTGTAGGAATGCGAGCTAAGGATCCTTCTCGAAACAGAGCAGCAGAACATAAAACAATCACACACTTACTATAAATATTCTAGGAACACATGGCTGTGTGCGTGCACGTTTCAAACATATAACACGATGCAGAGCTGCTCCACTCTACTGTACTGTGGCTGCCCGGGTACCAGTACAGTCAACTACAGCCCAATAGTTAGCAGCACTACTGACTGTGAACCGATCAGAGCCCCGGAAACACCATAAAGCTTTAAGAACTGTTAGCTTTTCAGAACAGATATATAACCAATTTGTGCTACACCGAGGAAACCTCGACGCCTATGCGGATAGTGGTGGCCCTTTTTGTTTATATTCTATCAGCAGCTTGAAATGAGTGGACTGCAAACACACTGTATATCTTGTGAAATGAAAACAGTTTAAAATGTGGGTTATACAGATAATATTGTGAGAATATTCTCAATATTATTATTTGACAGAACTTTTAGACCTTATTATTTCTATAAAGAGCTTGTACACTTGCTATACTGGCAGATGACTCCACATCCTTCAAACACATTTTTTTTAACACCGTCTCTTGGGGTGTAAGAAAATATCAATATATCGGGATATTATGTATCGTGATACTGTATCGATTCTCAAAAACACAGTATCAATACACAGATTCCCAGCAGACAGTGAATCAGTGAGTGATGTGTTTACACCTCTGACCACTAGATGTCAGTATTGTGATCCATTTTCAGCTCCACTCCAACATTAACAAGCAGCACAAGGCTGCAATGCTATTGTAAGCATTAACAAACCTGTTCATACAGTGGTGTGTTTTAATAGTAGGGTTTGAAAAATCGCAATACATCACTTGGCTTGCAGTATCGCTATATATCGTGATATATTGAATTATGACCACGATACAGTGATTCTTGCCAATACACAGCCCTAATCTACACGTCTGCTTATTTTAATACAGTTATGGTTTATTTGGTATATGTAACATATTGTGGAGAAAACGTGGCCTGTACAAAAGATACAGCACATTTTATATGTTGTGTATATATAATTGTGTTTTTAAAAATGTGCATTTATTCAAGCTAATTTAGAGAAATAATAGTTATACTCATTTAAAATGTTTTCACTTCTTCAAGATGTGTTGATTTTTCATCTGTGAACTTGGGCTGAACTTCAGAACCTCTAAGGCAGAAGGTTAAGCAATCCCGCCGGCACAGTCAAGCACTCAAGAAACATCTTTGGTAGTTATTTAGAAAAAAGGAAAAAAGAAAAAAGAAATGCTTTAAAAAGCTTCTCAATGAAATGACAACAAACACTCCAAATCTCAAGGGCAAAACCTGAATCGTGTTCTTTACAAGAAGTCTCCCGCTACCCATCTATTGCACCAAACTGAGGTGGTCTCCAACATAGAGACAACCGTGAGGTATGATGTTCTGGAGGGTAGCTGGTGAGACAGTGGATTTCTCCTCCTTTAATCCAGTGTTCTCTTTATCCTTATGCACGTATGAAAGGCAGTGGATGTGTCGCGTGGATAAGGCACAGCTCCTCGATGAGGATGGCTTGAAGAAAACTTTACCCAGAAGTATTAACGTAACTAACAAAAAGGTAGGATGTTCGTGAGGACCAGTTGGCATGATCTTATGGGCACGATGCTAATGGACTCCTATTGGCTTTCATTCATTGTTAGCATTCCTTTAAAACTACCCCAAGGTCAGAATCACATGTGAATGGTGGAATAGAGCTGGTCGATCTGCTCCCTGAAGTGGTTTCTGAGCTCAGCGCGCTTGGCTTTGAGGGTTGGAGTGAGAAGGCCGTTTTGGACGGAGAACAGTTCTGTGTGCAGAGCAATGTCCTTCACCTAAAACACAGAGGAACAGAACAGATCAGCCTTAGAGGTTCATTTAAATCAAAGTTATGCTTAGCTAAGCAGAAGAGAGAGTAAATATTTTCTGTATACTGCTAAGAGTAGGTATATATAGTTTTTGATGAGATAAATATAAAAGTTTACAGAAGAGGCCAAAAACTCTCTTTACTTTTAATGTAAGTCAATGGAACCAAAATTTCTTCCAAGCTATTTTGCAGCATTTCAATTGGTCCATTCATCATGAAATCTTCACACAATTTAATTGGCTGTTGTGGTGTTTACATGATATTGGACAAAAATGAAGATACATGTTTGTCTTTGGACTGCTACATACATGAAAACATGCATACATATACATATATTCTCCTGAGAATGTCCTTTATAGTGGACATCAGGACATTGTTGATGTCATGTGTCTTCAGACTATAAAGCCTTCAACATCAGCACTAACTCAATCATAGAAAATAATGTAATAACAAACACTGTTTACCTTTTTATATACACGATTTCTACTTTTGTCAGAATAAGAAATATTTTAAATGCACTGCATATGAACATAAACAGGAACAAATAATAACCAATTCCAAATATTACAGTTACTTTAATTAAAATAAAAAAATCTAGGTTTAAACAGTTTTTAGGCACACTAGCTAAACCTGTGTTAAATCACGCCAAACCTTGAGACACGCAGTACCCAACTTCTTTTACGGTCTATTTTATTTTAATGTTTTATTTTTGTAACAATTATGTAACATTTTCTAATAAATTAGGAATGAATTAGTACTTAATTAAAAAATTAATTAGTAATGAGTTTACATGTTTACAGAGCTTAGATGTGGCAAAATTATATCTGCTTCAGTCAAATTCCTGTCACCTGTGACATCACTAATCACTAATCATAAATTAGTTAGTCCCAATGTCCACTACAAAGGACATCAAAAAAGTATCCTGTTAGGTAGTTAAACATTTGTAGCTAGTTCTCAAAGCACTTTTTATTGATGTGCACAACCGTAAAACATCTCACCTGTTCAAAAGACTTCAGCCCACTTTCTTTGCCCAGTCTAACAATATCCTCCAAAATGGCTTTTTTCAGTGCCTGTAATAAGAAAACACAGTAAATACCATCTTTTTTTTCAACACACTAACGTTGTTAGTCTTGGCAGAGGGCTCCCAGGCATGGGCCAAACTAAAGCATGACAGTAAAGAAAAAAAAAAAAGGTTTTCAATGCAGAATCTATACAGATGATCCCTTTGTCTGAGGCAGCATCTAACAACAATGACAATCCCATACAACAAACTTCAACTCAAGTGCAGGACATCTCAGTACCTTGTTGCTGCAGAGCTCCTCATAAGAGCCACGGAAGCCTTTCCTACTGGCCCAGGCAGGCAGGAAGTCCGGATCAGGCACAATGATGGCCACCAGGCAGGCCTGTTTAAGAGAACCAATAAACACACGCTCACTTCTCCGCTCTGGACAATAAGGATTATAGCAGGAGTTCTTAATCCTGGTTCTGAAGAACTACCACCCTGGAGAGTTCCAACAGGTTCAACACCTGGCTCTAATATCCAGACGCAGAAAGAATTCATATATACACCTTTTCAGCTTCCAGCAGTTTGGCTCCACCCACTCATGTTGTATAAGGAGTGTTTCAGCCCGGACGGCTTTTTGAATGACGCACAATATATAGCAACCAATTACAACAGAGCTTTAGTGCATAGAACAGTCTTAAAGGTACAATAACAGTAATGATGCAATAAATAGAGGGAAATTATGTAAACATTTATTTTACTGATTTTATTACATAAACCTTGATAAACGACATATGTAGATCTAACAAGGGGAAAAATAAAACTAAACAACATGTGGCCTTTAAAACTCTGCAGGGTGGTCTACTACAGAGGAAGGTTTGGACACTGATACCCCTTTGGCTCCTCTGTATTTGTGTTATAACTACAGGTGGTAAGATCGCTTGTCCACCATTCAAAACTGTTTGTAAGCATGTTACTAAATATAATTCAGTGTGTAGCAGTTCATTTCATTTCATTTAGTTTATAAACTGCATTGTTCTTTCTCACCTGTAAGCTGTCCCCATGAACAAAGGCCTGCACCACAGCTTCACTCCTGATGTAAACATTTTCGATCTTCTCCGGGGCGATGTACTCTCCCTGGGCAAGCTTGAAGATGTGCTTCTTACGGTCTATGATCTTCAGGGTGCCGTTCTGTCCGCAGATAATTAAAGACATTCGATTTAAACACTTTCACATGCACGCACAGAAATTAATGTGCATCATATTCGGCCTAGTTGGGGCTTTATGCAAATTAAACTGAATATAAAACTGTATATAAAAAGTTATTGGCTAAAACAAGCAGTAGGACCGCTAAATGTATCTGAAATTAAATCTAGGAGGGGGGTCCCGGCCCCAGTCCTGGGGGTTCTCATGCTTTGCACATTTTTTTTTTTCATAATCACATCTGATCCAGCCAGTTAGAAGCTTGTTAATTAGATAATGTGTTGTGCATAGAATTTGAGACTGGCATTAGGAACTACATTCCAGTCATGTAACTATAGTAACATACTATAGCTCACATATAGTAGATCATCTGTTGCTGCACAGTTTGTGTTCCTCTAGACCAGCGGTGTCCAATCTTATCCATACAGGGCCAGTGTGGCTGCAGGTGTTCACTGGAGCACACCTGATTCTACTTGTTTAATTAGTTCATCTCAGTCTTCCAACTGCTGATCAGCTGTATTCCTGATTTGTTGGAATGAAAACCTGCAGCCACACCGGCCCTTTGTGGATAAGATTGGACACCCCTGCTCTAGACCCTCACCAGTGGTCACAGGACGCCGCCCACAGGACACTGTCAGCTGGATAGTTTGGGTTGGTGGACTATTCTCAGTCCAGCAGTGACACTGAGGTGTTTAAACACTCCAGCAGCAGCACTGCTGTGCCTGATCCACTAACACACCACAGTGGCAGTGACACCGTAGTGCTGAGAATGACCCACAACCCAAATAATACCTGCTCTGAGGTGGTCCTGACTATGGCAAAACAAAGGCTGACAAAGTACCCAGAGAAACAGATGGACTACAGTCTATTTTTATATAACTACGAAGTCCGCAGTTAATGATCAATGGACCTCCTATATGGTAAACAATGGTCCTTCATTCAAAGTAATAGTCAATAGTATATTGTTGCTGTATGGATTAAACTTTCTCATAACTTAATTCTTTACATTGGGACCAATGGACCAATAGAAATGGTCTGAAGTTACTTAAGAAAAGCTTTTTTATCAAGTGATTTACTCAAAGTTGCTGCTGTGGACACAGTTGGGGACATTTAGGGGATACGGTATTGGCTGGGCTACTGAGCAGTTCATTTAAAGGGGAAACGTGTACAAGCATAACTCACCGGCAGCCACCTGCCAATGTCTCCTGTGTGGACCCAGCCGTCCTGGTCGAGAGCTTCTTCAGTCTTCTCTGGATCTTTCAGATATCCCTTAAACACGTTGGGCCCCTTCACACACACCTAGAGCACACACCCACAAACAGGAAATGGACATTACAGATCAAATGGACACCATGCTTAACTGCTTCCATTGATTGTTCTAGTCTTGGACTAAACTGAACTGCCACTAGATATTTTTTATAGTCTGTCCTTGGGTTTATTCTGAGGCTGGAAAAGTGGTGCTTAGCTCGACCCGTTTACATACCTCTCCTTCTCCATTCGCAGCCAGGTAGTTCATGTCCGCAACATCCACCAGCTTCACGTGGTTACAGGGCAGAGGAGGTCCAACGTGACCTGCAGGACATCATTCCCAAAACATGACCCAGAGCGTAACAGAACGAGAGGAAAATAAACTCGAAATGTGCATCGCAGGACGTGTGGGGGGGCTTACCTGCAGTCCAGTCTCCTGACAAGGTAACCGCGCAGCCGGCTGTGCACTCAGTTTGTCCATAACCTTCATAAAACTGAACAGGAACGAAGCGGCATTAGGACGGAAAACGTCAATCAGTCACATGAAAAAGTAACACCAGCAGAGTATGTAGGAATGCTTGAGTGTGTTTGTTGTTAAATGCAAACTTGGTATCTAATAATTTACTAGAGAGATTTCAACCAGCTTAGCTCCATAACAACAGACCTGAGAGAACACTGGTCCATACCATGACCTGTGGCTCAGCACTGATTCTAGGGCTGGGCGATAAGATGATAAGTATGGCGAAATAATGTTTCCTCGATAGAACTATAAGACGTTTACGATAGAAAGTGAATAGAATTAAGTTCCGTCCATGTTTTGAGTGTGTGTTTAATTTATTTGAAATACAGTTGTGTAATGTTCTATAGTACATCTATCTATCTAAAAAAATCAGCAGATTAAAAACTAACAAAATTTAGAAATTTTGATATTTTCACTTAAAGTAAAAAGGCAAGTGATATGATTTATATTGTTATATATATCAATATCGGCTGAAATGAAAAAAAAAAATATCGTGATATGATTTTTTCCCCCCCATATCGCCCAGCTTTAACTGATTCACATGAATCATCCAGTCTTGTCTTACTCAACTCAGCTGATCACACCATTCTGATACTTGACAACTGGGTAGGCCATTCTTGCTGCGCTGGGAATAACATCTAATGTTTGTTTTGGAGTTCACAAGTTGCCACTGCACGTTTCACTGTACGTGCCCCATCCAGGAAATGTAATTAATGTTCAATTCAATTCAAGTCTATTCGTATAGCACATTTTACAACGTAACGCAGCTTTACAGAAGTTTGAAGACAAACAGTTATAACATATATCCCCCAGTGAGCAAGCCAGAGGCAACAGTGGCAAGAACACCTCCCTCAGACTGGAGGAAGAAACCTTGGAAGGAACCAAGACTCTCAAGATGAGACCCATCCTCCTCTGGTCAAACAGTATTTACAGTTTAATAAATTAAATACCAAAGAAAAGCTAAGAGAATCTCTGAGATCTGGACAGCAAAGCTTTAGAAGCTGCACAGGTAGAGGCAGTCTCTGACTGAGGCAGTCTCTGACTCTCTGTGTAAAGTGGGCATGAGTTAAAACAGTCCCATCCTATCTCAATGCTTGTACGTCAGGATGGCATAGTGATGTAATAGAGGGTGTAGCATCTGGTACAAATGAACAGAGTGCTGGTTGGCTGGCAGTTCAAGACAATGAGTTACTGATACTTGGTACTAAATACCAGCAAAAACATCTGTGAGAGAAAACAGCTTTTTGGTGTCAAATTTGTAGACTCTGACCTCATTTTAATAATGTTATTAAGGTTGAATTATATAATTTAAGACACTGAATCCCTCACAGTTTTGTTCAAAATGTAGCAGCACGGATTTAATTTATGAAACTTGTTGTCAGTCACACAGTCATGTATTACATACATTTAATTCTTTTATCATCTCTGCCACTTATTTTATATGATTCTGACTGGACTGCTACACGTCTGAAAGTTTATTTTTTTATTACTCCTATTATCATTATTGCTATAACTTTAATTCAATCAGAATATAAATCACTTTAATGCGTTATGCTTCATATTCAGCTGATGTTTAATATTTGTATGGTTTTCCCACTTTTCTCCACAGAACAGAGTTTCCTCTGTATTAAACAGCTGCAGACAGTGTGAGTAATCCGCGTGTTTTCTAATCTCACCTGGCAGCCCAGTGCCGCACGCAGGAAGGTAAGCACAGGGGCAGAAATTGGAGCAGCTCCGGTCAGCATCAAGCGTACGCAGCCTCCGACACTGGCCTGCAGGGGGCAGCAGAAACGTCAGTTTTGAGAGACAGGTGAACAGTTCCACAGAAGCTGTATGAGATACGGCTTTATGTAAACCGAACAAGACTGCACATGTACGTTAAGCTTTCTCACAGAGAACCACTCAGTTACCTGAACTTTCTTAAAGATTAGTTTATCCCAAAAACTGTTTCTCCTCATAATGCCACTCCTCATCTCAGCCTCTTTCCTTCGGAATGCAAAATCCAGGATCGACTTCTTCAGGGGAGTATTGGCCTGGCCAAATATCTGAAATACACACAGACAGAGCTCGCTCATATCAGATATCACCAGTCCTCACAATGTAACGATCATGATCAGTTAAACTCTGCTCACACGTTTGTTCTGGGTTGCTTTCTAGGTCCATCAAGATGGGTGTGTCTGTTGCACCCTAGTTACCGGCTGTCGGCTGTTTTGCAGTGTTGTCGGAATTCTCTGTGGACAGCTGGATTCCCTATATAGTTCACTATATAGTTACAATGCACCGTAGAACTAGTGGACAACCGATGTACACTACTTACAGGTTGGCGCTCCACAATGCACGGCGGTTTCTTTAGAAAGACTGTTGTCCAATTTGCTCTACTGTCTCCCTTGCTGCTCCCCTATATAGAGTTTTACATAGAGCAGTCCATGTAGCGACCAGAGGATGAGTTAACAAGCGGACCATTTCAGACACAGCCAATGGTTCTGTTGGTTTACAGTGCATTCTAGAGACCAGTGATTTATGAGCAGTGTAGCTCTGTGTCTTGCATATGGAACCATGTACAACTGATATATTAAGTCATTTATATATTGCAGCTTATATAAATAAACGTGCCTCAGCGGAGCTCCGACAGTACAATGTCTCAGCACGTTGTCGGGGTGAGAACAACTCCATGTGGTGAGCTCAGCAAAACCACAAATAGTTATGTAGTTAGTGAAGTGATGAAATATTCCACCTTCGCTCTTAATATCTTGAGATACGCGTATCAGAGACCAGAATAACAGGCTGGGTTCTCTGGAAACTCAATATTTATTAAAAGTTATAAATTCTGAGAATTTCTGAGCTATGCTAATGTAGCTTATATCTCAGTAGCTGCATGCCGACCGAAGAACAGACTGAGCGATAACACTGTGTGATATACTCATTGCAGGTACGTGTCTGTGTTGTGAATATTTTGTTCTTTGTGTTTGAGACTCAGTATTAATAGGTGTAGCAATGCTAGCTAGCAATCTTTCACCATGTGGCCTAAACGCCATATTTTGGGTTCACCACCAGAGGGCAGAAGTTTGCATAGCGTCTTGGTTTATTTTCTACTCATTAAAAAAAAAGGATGGCTGTAAAATTTTATTTAGTGCAGTAACTTATTTATCTACTGAATTGAAATTGTAGACATCTGTAATGCTGATATTTAAATTGGTATTCAAAAAAAGTGTTCTTTTATCACTTCACGATCACGACATTTTGTAATTGTGATCAGTAATTGTGTTAACTCTTCTACTATATATGTATGTCATGTCATTGGTTTATATATATAAAAAAATGTTATGCATTTATACCAACGTACTGATAAGAGTAGAATGTCGTGCTGCCAGCTGACCGAAGAACAGAGCGAGCATTTACACCGTGTGCCATATTCATTGTAGTTGTGCAATAAATCAGTGCAATCCAACCCCTGGTATCCATTATTGACAAGGGTTGGCAAACACCATACGATGGAGAGAGCCACACATACGTCACTACAGAGCATCAGAGCTAACCTTATCAAACATGCGGTTGAGCAGGCGGGGCACCACTGGGAACACGGTGGGACGCAGGGCCAAAAGGTCATCCATGAGGCATCTGACGTCTCCCTGGAAATAGCCAATACGACCCCCATGGACCAGCAATACACCCTAAACGAGACAAACAAGTTATTTTGAAAGATATTAGATGCAGTCCACCTTCACAGCCTTGCTTTAATTTCTACACTACAAATGATCAGTGTATGCTGGACGTTCGCCAGCTAACTCATTTTTAAAGCTCTTTATGGTTGTTGTGTCAGTTCTTTCTAAGTTTTCAGATCAAATACACCAAACCACATGTTGCCTGTACCTGTACCACTCGCTCAAACATGTGTGCCAGAGGTAGGTAAGAGATGTGAGAGTCACTGGGGCTGAGAGGACAGCTGGTCTGGAAGAAAAGAGAAAACGTGTTATAATGTAGCATCATGTCTTCGATCGATCTTTATGAACAAACAAGGTAGGTACACCACGTATCCACATTTGTTTTCTGACTTTACACAGTAATGGCATCCAAAATACACACAGACCGAAGGCCGAAGTGCATCTTGTTCAGCAGCAATGTTGTTTATAACTAGGTGACAGATACAGTGTAGGGACGTGTATTTTCTACTCATGTTGATAAATATTGAGTTAAATGAAAAGATATTCCAATAACCACACAGGAAAACATACTGATTGTCTGATAACGATAGCAGCTTTACAGAAGTTTAAAAACAAACAGTTACAACGTATATCCCCTAGTGAGCAAGCCAGAGGCGACAGAGGGAAGGAAAAACTCCCTCAGACTGGAGGAAGAAACCTTAGGAGGAACAAAGACTCTCAAGGGGAGACCCGTCCTCCTCTGATCAAACAGTATTTACAGATTAATAAAAACTAAATACAGAATAAAAGCTGAGAGTCTCTGAGGTCTGAATGGCGAATCTTCAGAAACTGCAGTTAGAGGCAGACTCTGACTGTATCACACAGGAAAACACACTGACTGTCTGATAACGATAAAAAGATATCCAGCGTAGCAGCAGGTGGTGATGACTTGTGAAGCTGCACAAGGTTTTGTGTTGTTTATTGTGTTTCCCTGAAGTTCAGCTACAACAGCTGTGTGTTTATATGGCGAAAAGCCTAAAAGCTGCATTTACCTCTGTGATCTTCACAAAGGCAGAGACATTGGACACAATGTTTCTGTGGGTGAGCATGGCCCCCTTTGGGTTTCCTGGGAGAGGAAGAGAAAGTGTGAGAGCACAGAATCCAGAATATTCTCATCTGAACGTACTTCTTTAAAGTTCCTTCACCACATGCACTCAAGTACACGCACCTGTGGTTCCGCTGGTGAAGCAAATAATGGCCAAGTCATCAGGCTGAGGAGGCTGCAGAACAAACAGAGAAACAAAGGTCTTCAGGTCACATCCCATATTTAACAGAACTGACAAGACTCATCATTATCATCATCATCATCATTATCATCATCATCAGACAAACAGTGGACCTCAGACAGAGAGGAAAGTGAAACTCACGTCAGGCTGCTGCCGGTGCGCCTTCCCGAGAGCCTGCAAGGAAAAACACATACTGTCAATAATGAGAGAGAGAGAGAGAGAGAGAGAGAGGGAGGGAGGGAGAGAGAGAGAGAGAGAGAGAGAGAGAGAGAGAGAGAGAGAGAGAGAGAGAGAGAGAGAGAGAGAGAGAGAATGAAATAGAGAAAAAGAGAGAAAGAAAGAGAAAATAGAGAAAAATAAAAAGAGCAAGAAATAGAGAGAGACAAGAGAGAACAAGAAAGAAAAAGAGACAGTGAGAAAGAGAGAGAGAAAAAGAGAGTGAGAAAGAAAGAGCACAAATGAGAGAAAAAGACAGAGAGAAAGTAAAAAGAGAGGGAAACAGAAAAAGATACCAAGAAATAGAGAGAAAGAGAGAGAAACAGAAAGAGAGAGCAAGAAAAAGAGAGAGAGAAAGTAAAAAGAGAGGGAAACAGAAAAAGATACCAAGAAATAGAGAGAAAGAGAGAGAGAGAGAAACAGAGAGAGCAAGAAAAAGAAAGAAAGTAAAAGAGAGAGAGAAAGAAAGAAAATAGAAAAGAAAAAAAGAAAATAAGCGAGAAATAAAGAAAGAGAAATAGAAAAAGGAGAGCAAGAAAGAAAGAGACAGAGAGAAAGAGAAAAAGAGAAAGAGCGCAAGGGAGAGAAAAAGAAAGACAAAGAGAAAGAGAAAGAGAGAGAGAAAGTGAAGAGAGAAAGAGAAAGAGACAGCAAGAAATAGAGAGAAAGAAATGAGAGAGGAAGAGAAAAAGTGAGAAATAAAGAGAGAGCGAGAAAAAGAGAGCAAGAGAAGGAGAAAGAAAGAGAAAGAAAAAGCGAGAAATAAAGAGAGAGCGAAAAAGAGAGAGCGAGAGAAGGAGAAAGAAAAAGAGAAAGAGAGAGAGAGCATGCATGTTTAAGCTACAGAAACGACCAAACAGACTGAAAACCAGGGCCTTCCAGTGAGACCTGAAAACTGCAAACAACAACTTAGCTACCGAATGAACAGACAGTGAGAGTGAACTGCCACACAGGTACACACTTCATATTAAACTCTACAAACCCACACAAACCCTCAAACATCTACTTCTACATACATCAATCCAGAGCATTAACCTTCTACATAAGCTCATCAGTTCTTTAATCATCTACACTGACAGGCTGCTTTGTGCTCTGATGAGTCCAGACTGACCCTAGGAAGGGGAACGTGTGCCTAGTGCCATGCTGGGTTTGCTTCAGTTGGTCAAGCTGAGGATCAGTAAGGTTATGTGATGATAAAATAGTCAGGTTATCACATGAATGGATCTTTTCCTCCCTGATGGTACGACCATATTCCTGGACGACAGTGTGAGATTCATTGTGTTTAGATTGTAAAAGAGTGGCTGAGGGGAATGACGAACTGGCCAACACAAAGTTCTGACCAAAACCCATTCAAAGTCTTTGGGATGTGCTGGAGAAGGATGTTACGGAGTGGTTCAACTCTCCCCTGTATACAACTCTGGATGGAAATAAACGTTGCCATGTTGCACAAGCTTGCCGAAACAATGGCACGGTGGATTAGCGTCCCCTTAATCGAAGCCCAGTGTGGTCTAGTGAATATTAGAGTGTATGACTTTTCTCCCCATTCTGAAAACATCTCAGCAGCTAGCTCTGCTAACAGGCCTGAGACGTTGTGAGTGAACAGCCAGACTTACTCTCCCTCCATGTCTAATAATTTAAAGGTCTGTGGCCTCATACTCCTAAAATAGTATGATTAATGAGAATATGACTTAATGACCCAGACCCGATACGGTTCCTGTACTCGCCTCGGCCTCCTTGAGGCTGATGAGCTCCACGCCACACTGTTTGGCTCGAGCCACCAGCTCCGAGTCAAAGTCCTCCATCAGGATCACCGTCTTTACTGTGTGTGCCTTGCCTGATATGCAGTCCAGCAGCAGACGAGCCTTCTCCACCGCATCGCTCACCACCGTGGACAGACAGGCTGAAACAGACATACACACTCAATGTAAACTCCGATCAGCAGGAGAAGGAGAAAACCTCAGCTTACGAGTGAAGAAGAAACAGCTCCCAGAGCTGAAAAACAAAGGACCTACTCTTCTGGATGATGTAGTCTATGGCCTCATTGCCCAGGGTGTCATACAGAGGTACAGCCACCAAAGAGTACGTGTAGCAGGCGAGCTCTGCGATGGTCCACTGTGGGGGGGAAATATCCAGCATTAGTTTGAGGCTCCAGACAGGTTACAGGACAAGGGACAGGCACAGGGCAAGGACTGGGTAGTATAACAGTAATTAGGTATTATAAACTGATGACGTGTCTATTTCACGTCTGAATGGTCAAATAAACACATTACACTCTTTATATATATACATATATATTATACATGGGGGCTGGAGATTGGTGGATTGAGAGCTCATTGATCATGGTCACTGGAGCAGTGCTTCACTGCTGCAGGGAAGCAGACCGCTAGGTCAGGTCAATCCTATGTCATTATTTAATGGTATATTATATTATTAGGGGTTTAGCTGCACTGTCATTTAACAGCTACAGATGAACTTATAGAACCCGCCTTCATGTTCACCAGACTGGAAGTTTCTGGGATTTTACATTCTTTCTATCGACCTGCTGTTTAGCAGCACCTGATCCGTTATGTTAGTGTTGCCATTTTCATTACTATAGCCTGAAGGTTGAAATACAGAAATAAACAGACAATAAATAAATAAGTAAATAAAATCTAGTATTTCTTCTCACATGTGTAAATGCTTATTGATTTAAACCACTTTTATTGATTAATTAACTCATTCACAGTGGCACATTTATTTATTTATTCATTCATGGCTTTATTTTAATTAATGTATTGCTTTTTTATACACTATTATTTATTAATTTGTTTCTCTTTTATGTATTTATTTATTTGCATTTGTGTTGCGCATTTAATTATTATTTATCTTCTGTTGTATTTTTTATTTATTTTAACATTTCTATTTTATTATTTTGTAGTAGCTATATGTAGCTTTTGTGCCACTTATTTATTTATTAGTTTGGGATTTGTTTATGCATTTTAAAATTAATTTTATGCTTTTATGTTATGCTTATTTATTTAATGCTTTTCTGACACTTATTCATTTATTTTAATTATTATTTTTATTACTTATTTATTTACATTTTATTTTACTTCACTCTTCACAGACAAGATGGCACACAAGCATCATAAGAACCTGTATGATCCAAAACCCTTGGTAATACCATATGCCACTGTAATATCTGGTTAGGCATTGAAGAGTATAGAGTGCATACCACCCAGCCATACACAGGCCTGCACAGTATATAATATGTTTGTTAATCATTACTCTAATATTTCAGTATCATCATCAGTGACATTCCACCTCCTGTAATACACTGAATGGGATGCCAGTCTCACCTCTGGTCTGTTCTGAGCGAAGATACCAACAAAATTGTCGCTGGTTTTGGAGTGGCCCTTGTGCAGCAGTGCTGAGCCCAGGTTCGCTGATCTTTCTGCAACCTGCAGAGAAGAGGGAAAAAAAAAGGAATAAAAACCCGTCCTGAACCGTTTCAGCATGAGTAGCTTATTAACCCACGCTGTCACTGTGACAAGTCACAAGTTCCCTTGCTTGTGTTACAGCATGAGTAGCTGATTCACCAACCTTGACAAATCACAAGTTCCACTGCCCCTCAGTGAAGTTTACAAAGGCTTCATAATAACATATATCAGTCTGTGACAGTGAGATGTGTGAGATATTGTTTAGAATCAATTGTGATAAATAACATGACATCGTAAATGCCTTTCTGAACATATACAGTGGACATCAGCACTTTACAAACACTGACCAACACCAGGTGTAAAATAAAACATCAGAGTCCTCTAAAAAGAATAAATAAATAAATAAATAAATAAATAAATAAATAAACAAACATGATACATATTGTGTATGGTGATGAATAATCACTGCTCTCACATGAAATGAAGGTGAAAGTGAAAAGGAGGCTGCTGGTGAGAAAGACCATATCATCACATTCTCTGATCTGAGGAGCAGTAGCATAGCACCAAGCCCAGCATCACATGGAACTTAACCACAAACCAGCTTTCGGGTTACAGACTTCTAGGTCATAGTATAGAGATATCTAGGTCACCAGTTGACGAGGGGCAGCAAGTTCTTCAGATTTCTTCAGAGTAAGTATAAAAAGACCAAAACAATCAAACTTAACAAAAATAAAAAACACCCACTAACTTCCTTCTTTACACTACACTACACTGG
This sequence comes from Megaleporinus macrocephalus, assembly GCA_021613375.1. NCBI lineage: Eukaryota > Metazoa > Chordata > Actinopteri > Characiformes > Anostomidae > Megaleporinus > Megaleporinus macrocephalus. The sequence goes on from CM038702.1 coordinate 57,738,241, forward strand.
CTCCACGTTTCCCATGTCTCACTCTCTTAACTGCATAACTTTTCAAACCACTCAAGAGTAATGGAGAGTAGTTATTGACAAATAAGCCGGGCGGTGGCCGTTTCAGTGCCCGGAGCTGAGCGCTTACGACAGCTATAGTGAAGGGTAGAGGAAGAGGAAGACAAAAAAAAGAGAAGGAGATGACAGAGTAGATAAAAACAGAAACGGAGATGTTGAAAGCATTCCTACCTCTCCATAGGACAGCCACTCATAAGGCTTCTTTGCCTTTCTAGCCCCCAAGCAAGGTCCATTATCTAGGAGAATGAAAAAGAAGAAAAGAAAAAATTTAAACATTCAGGAGTGAACCTTTGCATTTGATGACATCTGGAAAAGTCAACGTGCTGTTCATTTTTTTCTTCTATTTTTATTTTCTTATTAATACTGTGAAAACATTATAACTCCAGCTTCTGAGCTAGAACCACTGTGCAGGATCGTAGGGTTGCAAGGGATTTTATAACTGCGTTCGTTCAGAAACTATATTTGTCCCAAGGAATGAATGGAAGAATACTCAACCTCCTCAGACACTCCACTCCGCTGTGTATTGGCAAGAACCTGGCGATACACCATGTATCATGATACATCAGCCACGATTCAATATATCGTGATATATTGCGATACTGTAAGCAAAGTGATATATTGCTTTTTTAAAATTCTACTATTAAAACACACCACTATATAAACAGGTTTATCAATGCTTACAATAGCACTGCACCCTTGTGCTGCTTGTTAATGTTGGAGTGGAGCTGAAAATGGATTACAACACTGAAATCTGGAGGTTTAAACAACACATGCTGATACACTTTCTGCCAGGAATCTGTGTATCAATACTGTGTTTTTGAGAATCGATACAGTATCACCAAACATAATATCCTGATTTTCAATATTTTCTTACACCACTACACAACACCTACCACAGTCTGTATTCACTGTGTAGCCAAACATTTTTGGACCCTCCACCTGGGACAGTAGTCTAGCAGCACCTGAGCAATCAGCTGGGATATTGTAGTAAAGACCTAGCAACACTTTACCAACTACATGGGATAGTATAGCAATGACCTAGCAACCTCCTGGAATACCACAGCAAACTGTTGAGCAACAAATTAAAGTGTATACAGCTAATAAACAAAGACACCAAATCCATAACACGGCTGATAATTAAACAGTTGTATGGTATGTTCAGACTTCTCAAATAGAAAGTTTGCCTTGATGATAAGTTCACAGAGGCCAACATAGCTAGGGTTAGATATCCAATAGTCTTGTAGGAGGGGACAGTGAGAAAGCCCCTGCCCTTGGCTATGCAGATGACAATCAGATTTGCCTTAACCCCTTCCCCCAAATAGCTACAGTCCACTGTGGCTCACTCTGCAAGTGCCTTGAGCTCATAAGTAACTGGATGCAGTGGAGAGGCATGACTAACCTTCTGCAGTTAGGAGGCACAGACTAGCTGCCTATTTGGACTTGAGAGCCCTAAAGTGTAGAGAACTAGCATGTTCTCTTAGTGGACTAATGGACTCTGATCACAGTTTTAGCAGTCATGTCAAAGCAGTCACCAATTCAGCATTATATAATCTTAAGCACAAGATTAGAGATCATCTGACTAAACCAGACCTGAAGAAACTCATCCACAGCTTCACGTCTAGCAGGATTGATCACAGTAACGGTCTCCTAACTAGACTCCCAAAAAGATAATAAACAGCTTCAGCTGAAATGCAGTTGCCAGAGTCAACAGGAGTAAAAGAAGGGAACACATAAACCCCATGTTTAAATCTTTACACTGGATACCAGTGTGTTACAGAATAGGCACTAAAATAGTATTATTTGTCCACACATTGCTAAATGCCATAGGACCAGCATATTTAATCTGATATACTGAAGCGATGAGCTGAGCAGAACTCTAGGGTCATTAGGAACTAGTCAGTTAGTGCTGTCTAAAAGTAAATACTAAACATGACGAAGCAGCGTTTAGATCAGCTATTATGCTTAGAAGCATTAAACACTTTTAATCTAAACCAAGTTTAGTTTAAAACACTGTTGGCTCTAGTGCATGTCTCTTATGTGACACCACTTCAATTCAATTTACCTCTCAGTTTAACTTTTAATATAATGTTTAATTTGGGCTTTTTGTGTTAAAAATTGTGTGTTTTTAATGTTTTTTAAATCTACGTATCATTCATAGTTCAATGATGTTTTTAATCTCAAGTCTTCTAGATTTTGTTTTTTTATTACAATTTGAAATATCTTTGTTTTTTTAGTATTTAAGGTATTATTTAAATAAGATTGCCTTGTAGTGTAAAATTCTAGACACAAACCTGCTGTGAAAAGTCTGATCAACTCTTTACTTTCATACACAACAAATTTTCTGAATAGATTGAATTCAAAACTATGAGGTGGGTGGATGGATGGATGGATGGATGGATGGATGGATGGATGGCTGGATGGCTGGATGGCTGGATGGCTGGATGCTTTATTGATTCCAGAGTGAAATTCAAGACACGCATACACGTATATTTGTTCATTTACTCCTTTAAATAAAATAAAGAGAAATACCACTTACTTGATACCCTCATGCCTCTTGTGAAGCACTCATACACTGTTTTAGCATCGTCATAGTAGAAAGAAAGAAGCGCGTTATCATCCACCAGTGCTGACCTGCGGGCGAGCTCTCCACCCTGTTCGAAAAACAAATTAATTAAGTGTGTAAGAAATATCAACACAGTAGTGCAGCATTACATTTTGTGATAATGTAAACACAGCACTAGTTTTAATGAATGGTTTATATGAAACCCCTGTGCGCTAGATGGCAGTGTTGTAGTCACTCCAGCACAAACAAGAAACATAAGGCTGCACTGCTAACATTAGCATTAGCAACCCTATGCATATGGTGGTGTTTTTTTATACTTGGCAACTTTTCTTTAAATTAGACTTAATAAAATCTCAATATATCGGATTGCTTACAGTATTACAATATATACTGAATATTAACCACTGTATCATGATTCATATCGTTTGGCCAATACATATAATCTTGCCCTAGAATAAAATGAGACCTTTTTCCTCTAAATCAGCCCCATTTGGGCATTTTTTTATATGCAACAAAACAAGGACTCACCGGCAACTCCACGGACTGCATGCGCAGGTTGCAGGGCGGTTTTAGGGCTTTGGGTCGTGTGGCATACAAATAGGTGGTGACAGCTGCAAAGGCTCCCACGCCCACCAGCGTCCGGGTGGACAGGCCGTGGAAGTACTGGCGAACATCGTCCAATTCGGGCAGGCGCAGCTGCTTCAACAGCTCGTGAGCCTGCATGTCTGTCTGCTAATGGATCTGTGAAGGGAGTGCAACAAGGTTCAATATTAAGACCACTGTTGAAAGTCAGTAAACTTGCATACATTCAGCTAATTAGCTCATTGCTATGAAAAAGGAGGGCCCCTGTTGTAGATGGCAGCGTCGTATACGGTGTTGGAAACCAGGTAAGCCAGTCTATTGGAGATGAACACCTTAGCATGGTTTACAGCAATTATGTTATAGCTGTAGTGCAAAGCTAAAGAAGCCAACATGTCTCGACTGATCGATTACATTCGGAGAAGGGCAAAAATGTGTATACGCCTCAAATGTGATTTCTGAAATGTACATTCCTTTCACATCTGTTTATTATTGCCTGTGGCTGGTAATGAAATTATAACTGATAATAAAAATCTGGTGTGTCTATCCTTCGGACATCTAGAATAGGCCGGCTGCACACATCTGCAAAATATCTGATAAACTGCTTGTGTTGTCTGTGATCAAATTGTTTGCATCTGGTCCCCCGCCCATGTTTCTGTGAAAGACATAGTATAATTTAATTTAAAGGAAACACAGTAAATAAAAATAATAGCCCACAATTCTCCAAAGGAGAAATATGCTATAAGCTATTTAGGGGGAGGTCAAATTACCAGCAGAGCTAGCCTCACAAGTTTAATCACCTTCAACAGATCACATAAGAAACCTAATGCTCAATCCCACAATGCTTAGAGCGCTCTCACACCAAAGCTTAAATACTTTAAAAACAGGCCTCATCATCACCTTGGTTTTTCTTGGCATGCAGAACAGATCAGACCGGCCTGTTCCTCTACGAGCTTAACACAGCGATGCAGGCATCCCAAGGTTCAGCGAGCAAGGGTCACATTGCTGACTGAGTTATCAGTTTTCTTATCTGAATATACATGTGCAGTTGGTCATATATGCAGCACATCTGAGGCAGCCTCCTTTCCATTATCTGTGACCTCTTGACCTGAATAAGCACTGTGCACGGTGCCAGGATTCTCACACCTCCGTATGAGCCCATAAAGCAGAGTGTTAAATTACAGGGGGAAAGGTTCTGAACTGATCTTTCAACAACAGATCTGAATTCTGTTACCGCTAGCTGAAACAGCAGGGACACAAACACAGTAAAATAAATAAAGAAATAAGCACTTAAATGAAACTGGACAGCTACACCTAGTGTCATAAACCTACAAATCAAGAAACCAGGTAATGATTTCTTTTGCAGTCCCTTAAGCTGGCGATGCCCAAACCCTGCTTCTGCAGGACCTGCACAGTTTAGTGTTTTCCTACTCCTCCCAAGATACCTGTTCCAACTATTCCACTAATTAACAAGCCCTTCCTGAGTTGAAGAGGTTGTTTTGGCAGGAAAACAAATATCACACAAGGCTGGAGGTCCTCCAGCACCAGAGTGGGAAACCACTGCCTTAATCCCAAAGTACCAGGAATTAGTTTGGGTATCGTCAAGTTCCAGTGCAGTCTAACTGTGTAAATATGGGGTATTAAGACACAGTTCTGTGTAAAAAGTATAGTGTAGCCATATCATATACATAGACTGTACATATTGTTGTCCAAAGAAAAATATGTAGGTATCTCCAGAACAGTAATCTTACAAGAAGGACAAAAACCTAAACCTTCACACTCAATGCAAGTTAATATAAAAAGGTTTTATTCCAAGTGATTATGAAGCATTCCTATTGGTTCATTCATCACGCAAAAACTGAACAAACATGGAGATACAGTTTTTGATTGGACAGTGACGATATATAAAATACATATTTTCATTTATGTAGTATGTCCCGTCTATAACTTGTAAACAAAACTGAGTCCTGGACAAAAATAGCAACGATTCTGATTATCGTTTAACTGGTTTCCGTCCAGTTTTTGAATGTCTTTGCATTTCATTCCACCAATTTTGGTAATTACACAGCACTTCAGCCATTCGTCATATCTAGAACTAGTTTGGATTTTTGTTCAACTCACCATAAAGTTGTCCAGAATAAGTGTCTAAAGTGTCTAGTACTTTTGGAGTTTGTACGTCACACTTATTGGTTAATACCTAGAACCTGGAGGACTCTAAAACAAAGCTTTACTAAGAAATATACAGTAGAGGCAATTTCAGCATAAGTTTGAAAAAAGTAACAAATGAAAGTCTGGAAAAAGGACTACTGAAAAGTCCAAAGTCCTTGGTGTAAAAATATAGACTTTAAGTACATTTTTTTGATACTAAACTATAAACCTCCACTCAGTAAAAGGTCCTTAGAGTAAAACTAGAGATGTTACGTCTATCTCTACTACTGCAAATCCACAGCTCTTACATCTCCTTAGTGCAAATCTATAGATAAGCCTCACATCTCTTTAGTGCAGAACTATAAACACTACTTAAAGCTCAAATTTTTAAAGCATTCCTTAAAACCGCAGTACAAAACCGAAGGCAACTTACATCTTTTGAAAGTCTGGAAAAGGGAAAATAGATACGTATTGAAAAGCATTTGAAGGTCGTTTGAAGGAAAGATCTAGAGGTCAATTATGCAAAACTTCAAATATCAGCTCAGACTGATTCATGATATGTGAACTGCACCTGCTTGTAGACTAAATGTTTTTATTAATAGGAATTTTGTGAACACTCAAATCTAGAACCAGAGAAAACTTCATTTACCCAGTATAGACTACAAACACAGCGTCTCTGCTAACTGAGAGTAAACAGCACCTGCTATCTACACATGTGTGGGGATCAGGCCGACAACCATGAATGACAATTGATTTGTGTAATTAGTCTGACCTGGAAGCACAACCTCTGATAAAGGCACAGACAAACGCTAAAACCAAACATTAACAGAAATTCATAGTTTTTTCACTCAAGTTAAAAAATATATAAAATATACCAGAATTAGTAATGGCCAAAGAATGGACAATAAACAGCTACGTAAAGAAGTAGCCATGACCACTGGGTTACACAAAGTCCCAGAGCCCTGGTGTCACCTGGGAGAGCGTGTGTTGACGGAACACATCAGATTCAGCATAACCCCGTCAGGACATGCTGCCCCTTTCACCTTTCACCTACTTCCATTATTATCGCCTGAGAGTAGGACGTGTCCCAGCCAGCCACGATGAGTGTGTTGTATAATTATAGAGTAAACTCCACACTCACTCCGCAGAGCAAGGCTTCGGAGAGAACAATCCAAACAGAGGAGAAAAAAACAAAAAGAAAACAAAACAAAACAGAGAACCTTAATACCAAACCATAAGTCTTACTTACTTTAATCTAAAACTATAGAAGTTACTTAAATCTGTTTAATCTAAAACTACAGACGGTAATTATATCTCTAATCTTAAAACTACAGGCTTTACTTATATCTCTTTAATCTGAAACTATAGGAGTTACTCAAATCTATTTAATGTAAAACTACAGGCTTTACTTATATATCTTTAATTTGAAACAACAGGAGTTACTTATATCCCTACAATCTTAAACTACAGGCTTTACTTATATCTCTTTAATCTGAAACTACATGAGTTACTTATATCCCTACAATCTTAAACTACAGGCTTTACTTATATCTCTTTAATCTGAAACTACATGAGTTACTCAAATCTACTTAATCTAAAACTACAGGCTTTACTTATATCTCTTTAATCTGAAACTACATGAGTTACTTATATCCCTACGATCTTAAACTACAGGCTTTACTTATATCTCTTTAATCTGAAACTACATGAGTTACTTATATCCCTACGATCTTAAACTACAGGCTTTACTTATATCTCTTTAATCTGAAACAACAGGAGTTACTTATATCCCTACAATCTTAAACTACAGGCTTTACTTATATCTCTTTAATCTGAAACAACAGGAGTTACTTATATCCCTACAATCTTAAACTACAGGCATTACTTAGTTATTTAATCTAAAATTACAGGTCCAAAACTTCCTTACTTCCCTGCATAACCACAGATATTACTTACATCTTAGTCCAAACTAGAAATCTTACGCATCCTTGGTGGAAAACAGACTTTAATTACATCTTTTTGATGCTACCTTAAAGGTCCTCAGAGTAAAACTAGAGATGTTACTTCTCTCTCTCTCTACTGCAAATCTACAGCTCTTACATCTCCTTAGTGCAAATATATAGATAAGCCTCACATCTCCTTAGTGCAGAACTATAAACATTACTTAAAGCTCAAATTTTTAAAGCATTCCTTAAAACTTCAGTACAAATCTGAAGGCAACTTACATCTTTACCTCTTCAAACACGAGCGCCAGCAGTTAAAGGATATTTAACAAATGACTCCACAAGCACAAGTCAGGAAAGAGGAAAATTCCTTGCCAGCAAGTATCCAGTGCATTTCAGAGAACCTGTAGTGAACCTACGCCAGCAAACAGCTCTTAGCACTGAGCGCAGTTCCAGGTGAATGCAATGACTGGCAAGACCCACACTGTGCTGCCAAAACAGAAACACACACCTGTGGGGTGATTATAGCCTCACACACACATTCCACACACACACACAAAATAGCAAATACTGTTCACCTGAGTCACGAGGGAAGTCTAAATACAGCCGCTGTGCAAGCTGCTCTATCCAACGACCGGAATATGGAATTCCTGAGTAGGTCCAGCAAGGACAGGTAGGAATAACCACCATCAGCCAGCATTACAACTGCCTGGGTTTATGTGCAACTGCGAAAGGCTTGGCCAATCCGAAGGTCAAACACAGACTGACCCCTCTCTGCTCCTTATTGGTCAATCTGCATCTGAAATGTGCCGTGTCAGCCAGTCCCGAGGCAGAGAGCTAACAGGACAATAGGCTTCAAAGTTCCATGATTAACGAGCCTCAGTTAAAACACAACCCGGCTACAACAAAACAGTGGATTCTGACAAGATGTTATAGGAAACGGAGAGTGATGAGGTTTAGGCTCATCTTAACCCCAGTCTCCTTGACCACTTCTGACCCCACGCATTCTTCAGTTATTTTAAAAGTACAGTACAGCCTTGTCAATCAGTCAGTGGTCAATCATTTCAATCACAGAGCTTAATTCTCACACGGTGGAGCTTTCCTGGAACTTCTCTACAGACACTCATGAAATTCTAACAATAATAATTTCAGATTGACAGCAGACTTAACTCAAACCTTAGTTCTAAGATTTAGGTTTAGTCTCAGGTACTGGGTTCAGGTTAGGGTTAGAGTGAGGGTTAGATTTATGTTTAGTGGGAAGTTAGGCTGAATTCAATAGAAATGTTATTGTAAGTGTGATTAGGTGAGTATCTAACCAAGCACCAACAACCAGACTATCGCTATTGATTACATTAGCAACGGAATAATGTATTGATTATTCAAATGAGTGACCAAGTAGTCAGAGTTTGATTCTAAATAATAAAAAGTAACTATAATAAACCATGTGTAGCCTTTAAAAATACTTCAAAATTGTAAAATATTAAAAAAAATACAAACTTTGAAGCGTTTTAAAAAAAACTGCAATTAAAAAAATCAGTCTCTATTTCTTACTGCACGCCGGAGCAGTAAGGAAATGTACGCATCATCACAAAAACTGCCCACTTATCAGTGCCAACTTGTTCTAAGAAATAATTTTTAACCTCCAAGGTTAATCAAGTACTGCTGACTGCTTTAATCTACAGTGGGCCATGCAAGCTTAGCCTAAACCTACTTCATCAGGCTTCACAGTACAGCTGAAGTTGTAAGTCTATTGATTACCTTGTCCCTGATTGGATTAAAGAAGCAGTGACTCTATCATCTTGTTGACTTCCTCATTGAATGAAACTCCCGCAGGGGTCAGTGAGAGCAGTTGCTCAAGCTGGCATATGCACTCTGTCACATGCTCCTCCAGCTTTTCCAGGGCAAAGGTAATCTGACCAGACCCGGACCTTCTAAACTTGGTCTGTCAAGTAAGACAGACCAATGGTAGACCCCAAGACTCGATCTTCCGATGGGGGGCAGCCAAGCAGACGAAGCCTCATCCCCCACCCACCCTTGCAACCTCCAGGCCTAGCCTGCTATTTAAAACCAGTGGCACGCTGAACGGAAAACACGATGACGTGGAGAAACACTCCAGCTGCTGCCTCAGACACGTAGCGCAGCTAGTAGAGGTACACATGTACACACCAGATCACTCAGAAGTTACTGTGTCCTCAAACATTTCCACAATCAGTCAAGTCATTGCTTCTTCTGCAGTAACACACTGGAGCTGTGAGGCTGAAGAGACTGTTGGACGTGTACAGCCAGCAGTTAACACTGAGTTAACTCAGTCATTACACATTTAAACTGTGCTGAGTTGTTCAATAACTTCAAACAGTCTTATTTCAGACTCTGTGTGATGCACTAAAATGAACTGACGTATAGGGAATAGCTCAAACTGTAGTAGCAGACATCTTGAAGCTTTGATATTGTATAGATCAGGGGTATTTAATTAGAGGTCAGTAAGGTCCAGTTAGAGGAGATTTCTTCAGACCAAGGTCCGGACCCTCATCATTTCTAACTTCTAACTGAAGTAGCCTAGTATCAGCATCTTATACCATCAGCTACTGAAACACATCACACATACCATTCAATATATTCCAACAATATTTATTGTTTTATGCTGAACTCCATGAATTATAACTTTAAATAAATGTTGCCATGTTTGTTTGCAGCTGTCTGTGGGAAGAAAAAACATATACGCCTTTTTCTAGAGCACGTTATTCTTTCTCTGACTCGCTTTACTCTCCGACTGCTGCTTCTCACTTTGTAACTCGCCTGTGTGCATGTCACACTCCTGAATCTGCACAGATCTGATTGGCTGGGGAGCCTTTGGTGATCTTACAATGCACGTGATTGGTCTGTGAGGTTGCTGTGCTGCAAAGCCCGTATACAGTAAAGACAAGAACAGTTGCAGCGCTTAAAATAAACACTGTCTAATTTAAATTGTTCTCAGTAGTTTATCGGTTTGGGTTCGCATTGGACAACGTCCAGGTCCGGAAAAGGACCGTGGTCCGCCTATTAGTGACCTCTGGTATGTAGTATTGTTCCCTTTTATATACGGCAGTATGTTATACAATGTCAGAACCAATTTAAAAAAAAAAAAAAAAACAAAAAAAAAAAAACAAAAAAAAAAAAAACACCTGGCCTGAATTTAAAGCTACAGCAAGTAATAACCAACAGTAATAGTAAATATTAGGGGTGGGAGTCATTGAAGACCACTATACTTAAGTCAAGATATAATATTATAGTGATTTTGGGATACGCTGAGCTTTGGGACACGTGGCCCTCACATAAGACACACCCTGTAATGTTTTATTATTCATGTGAATTAATTTACTAATAATTAATTAATCAGCTGACATGTGGCAGTCAATGTGAGGCGCTGTAATAATTTAATATTTAGAAAATGTTCTAATAAATTGAGGTACGGTTTGCAAAATTTCCACCACAGAAAAAACATGCAGTGCTCTCTTTAAACCTGGCCTGAATTTAGAGCTACAGCAAGTAATAATTAACAGTAATAGTAAATATTAGGGGTGGGAGTCATTGAAGACCACTATACTTAAGTCAGGATATAATATTATATTGATTTTGGGATACGCTGAAAACATAGACTGAAGAGGCTGTTGGAAGTGCATAGCCAGCAGTTAACATTGGGTTAACTCACAGTCATCACACACCGAGTTTCAGACACTGTGATGCACTAAAACGGAAGTATACTGAATAGCTCAAACTGTAGTAGCAGACATCTTGAAGACTTGATATCATATATAGTATTGTTTCCTTTTATATACAGCAGTATGTCAGAAGCCATACATCAAAAAAACAAACAAAAAAAAAAACATTTAAATGTTGCAGTCAATGTGCGGCGCTCTCTTTAAACCTGGCCTAAATTTAGAGCTATGGTAACAATACTACATACCAGAGGTCACTAATAGGCGGACCACGGTCCTTGTCCGGTCTGTTAATAACCAACAGTCGGAAAAAATTGACCTAAAAGTAAATATTAGGGATGTCAATCATTAAAGACCGCCTGATATTATCACTACACTTAAGTCAAGATATAATATTATAGTGATTTGGTGATAGGCTGAGCATTGGGACACACGACCCTCACACAGGACTCACTGCCCTTGATGTCCACGGACTGTTTTGCTTAAAGTAACTGGTTTAATTATTCTAACAGGCTACCTTTTCTTGGGACTCAAACAACGCATTGCCAAAAACATTTGTAAATACATATCGATACAATACTGCCACGTAAAATACTGTGATATGTTCAATCTGTTTTACCCCAACGCTAATAAACGTAGCTCTACAGACAGCACAGCCATCACTCAACCACATGGGTGGCTAATTAAGAAGTTGTATGTAGTTAACCAATGAAAGATGTGACGTGCTGTGACAGGAGGAGCTGCTGAACGTTTAAGCAGCTGCTAAATACTGTAATTACCAGAAACTGGTAAATATAGCGCACTGACTGCTTCAGTCACTGTAAGAGTAACAGTTACAGTCTGAACTGCCTTCGTTTGGTTTGTCAGAACCAGCAGCCAACATCTATACCAGCCTCTATACCAGCAAGCTGTCTGTCCTGGTGGTTGAAGGTAACACTGTGCTTGTGTGGAAAGACAAGACAGACATGCATATGTGACCACTTTAACCTTTTTAAGGAAACATTTCCAGAATTTACTTCTTTTTAAACAACATTCAGCCATAACTGCTCTTAAGCCATCTTCAACGACTTGGGCAAAATATCCAACTGTGATTTTTCTGAATGCTAGAGTGGTGGTTTCCCATAATGAGGTCCATGTCTTTCTTTTTAGTATCACTGGTTGTGGTTGTGCTGTCACGGTTCTGATTGGTCAAACTCAACAACTAGCAGCTCATAAGCTCTGTGTTATTAGACTAAATGCTCCCACTTAGACATACTGATGATGTAACCTATAGTTAAAATGACTCTCTTTCAAACAGCAGTTGTGATATAAAAACAGTTAATGGTCCACCCCTATACAACACTGCATGTGAACAGCTGAATCCAGGTTAAGTGGTTAAACCACTCTGGACTGGACATTATATTGAAAGTGTTAATGAAAAGAAAAAAAAAAAAAAAAAAAAAAAAAAAAAAAAAAAAAAATCAACAATCAAATCATTTCAGCCCTAGTCAGAAAGCACATTAACAAGTCTATGTGAGGTGACGTAATAACCCAGGCGTGGGATCATTCAGGCCAGCACAAAGCTAGCTGGTTGAGCAGCTAAAGACAGTATTAGAAGCCAATGTGAAGCCTGGATTTTGTTCTAACCCAGTAACATTTAACCAAACCAAAAATATTTCTGCCTGCACCTCTAACTCACAATTTAATACAGGCTTAAAGTGACCTCTCAGACTTCAGGCTGACCTCTCTGCAGTCTGTCCTTCACTGACTTTCTGGTGACTCCACACCCATTCATTTAGAAGGAATGTTTGGAGAGCACATTCCACAGATCCTCAAGACAGACTACTACAAAGTCTTCAGTCACACGGCCACATGACACAGTTCATACAACACTCACATTTTTTGAGATGGCAAGTGTTTTGTTGAGTCACAGGAAAGATACACATACAGGTGCTACTAGGAGGAGTGTAAGAAAGTATCAAAGTATAGAATATTACGATATGTTTAGTGAAAATCATAGTATAGCCTATTAAATTAACAGTTTACATGCAAAGGTTCCTGGCTGACAGCCAATCATTGTGTGTTTTGTTGAAACCTCTGACCACTAAATGACAGTGTTGTAGCCTAATTTCAGCTCCACTCCAACATTAACAAGCAGCACAAGGGCGCAATGCTATTGTAGACACTGACAAACCTGTTCATATAGTGGTGTGTTTCTATAGCAGGATTTTTAATATCGCGATTATCACTTTGCTTGCAATATCGCAATATCACAATATACTAAATCATGACCTCTTTTTCACGATTCGTATTGTATTAACAGGTACACAGCCCTAGATGCTACCACAGAAAAAGGCTGGGTGGGTATTTTCTCACTACGTACAACAAATCTAAATCAATCTATATGAATATTGGGAATTTGTTAAGAGCCCGGCTTCCACTGTACTTGTACAACTACAAGGGCCTGAAAGACAGAAATAAAATTACCACAACTTAAGCAAACCTAACAATTTTAGTTAGTTAGTTTAGTCATTTACTAAAAAATTACTGCTGTGTTTTTGTATAGGGAGTAAGTGGGTTGAGCAGTGTTTTATATCAATTTATGTCAAATTTGACCCAAAACATCAGGTGATTGTTTTTTAAGCCATCATTTAATCAAACCAACTCTTAAACAACTGTTAACCAGTAATGTTAACAGCTCTACCTCAGAAAAATATGTGGACAAAAACTGAGAAAATAATGATTAAAATCTGAGGGAACTGAGCAACTAGGACTGGGAAATGAAACCAGTTCTGCGCCAAGTCGACTGAATGGTGTTGGGGGGACAGAAAGCTGAAAAGCAACCTGTTCTGTTGTATATGGGACTGTAGTGCCTCAGCCAGGCTAACGTTAGCTTTATGATACAGCTCGCGCCTGGTTTCAGCTAAATAATGCTAAAATCTGTTTATGGATATCTAAGAAGTTGGTTGATGGGTGTTAGAGCTGAAACCACATGATACTGTGGTGTGTGTAGCCAGTGTGCTAACAGGAATGTCTGTTTACTCAGCAGCCATCTTGGCAACGACGCCATGTTATTTCCACCCATAACAGCCTCAGACCAGGAGACCACAATACTCAAACCTGAAGGTCAACACACCACATCAAAAATATGTTTATTAAATCACTGATTTAAAAACTAAAAAAAAAAAAAAATAAACCCCTCATTAACGTGTTGTAGCTTTTGGCTTAGAAACCTTCCAAAAAGTGTTTGAGTTGTTTACCGGCTTGTTCTGGTTACAGCACTTGTACAGATCTCCATAACAAGTGTCAAGGACCCTCTGCCCGTGGCATAACCAGTAAGCTGATTGGCTCTTTGTCTTGAAGGCCAGGGCTTTCTCAGTAAGGGTGGAGCATCAAAGCTTCCATTCATATTTCAACCTGTGACCAATCTCCTCATTCATCTCTGGCGGAGCTCATAGCTACTGCCAAGTCCTAAAAGAGGTTTTCTCTGCCTCTACTTTTAACATAAATTAAGATGAAGGTGTTAATTTGGCCGTTTAAACACTGAACAGAAGTTTGACGCATCATCACGTAACACTGTTACCACTTTTAACCCTTGCATGCAGAACCTGAATCAAAAGTGATCCAAAATACTTTTGATTCAGTATCTGCAAAAAAAAATGATTTCTTCATAAGCTTCCTCAGTTAACTTGTTTTTGATAATCACTCGTCCTTATTTTATTTTTATACTTTGTTAATAAAAAAATAACATTGGTCTTTAACCCTTAATAACCCTTCTGTGTTCACTATGGAGTTTGATCGGGGAACTATTGACATTTCTAAACAGTCAGTAATATATTTACAAAAGCTAGGTTTGTTCATGACGTAAATAAATAAGATAAATAAAGATTAAAGGTCAAAAACAAGATTAGTAAAGAACACTTGGAACATTAAATAATGAAATTAACTGATTTCAGTAGATTTACCAAACAATTACTCAGCAGTACATACAATAACATAGGAAATGAATACGGGTCAAGTTTAACCCATGTTGTGCATTAGAAGGCTTAGCTTGTGCATCAACAGGTTAAATAGAAGTGTTGAGTTACAGCATGCTTTTCAGAGTGTATTGTGGACCCTCTGAAGACTGAACAACTGCATATATTCTTACTAAGTGGATGTAATAAAGCACGGTTCTGTGGATTTAGTGCAGTGCAGCATAGAGCTGTGTATTGGCAAGAACCTGGCGATACAATACATATCATGATACAGCAGTCACGATTCAATATATCACAATATATTGTGATACTGCAAGCAACATGATATATTGCGATTTTTCAAATCCTACTATTAAAACACACCACTGTATGAACAGGTTTGTTAATGCTTACAATAGCATTGCGCCCTTGTGCTGCTTGTTAATGTTGGACTGGAGCTGAAAATGGATTACAACACTGCCATCTAATGGTCAGAGGTTTAAACACAACTAACAATGATTTATTGTCTGCCAGGAATCTGTGTATCGATACTGTGTTTTTGAGAATCGATACAGTATCACTAAACATAATATCCTGATTTTCAATATTTTCGATATTTTCTTACACCCCTAGTGCAGCATTTCAAATGTTTAATACAAAACACTGCATACTTATTTACGTCTGAACTATAAAACTCTGGACAGCAAGAAAAGGATTTTTGCCATATGGTCCACTCATAATAGAGCAAAATGATCTAATCTAAAATACAGACTAATAAACCACTAAGAGGGATCTGATCGTCTTGAGACTGATCTGATGGAACAGAATATATTCTGGAATTCTGGAATCAGCTGCAGTTACATTTAACAAGGCGAGTATTCATTCTGGGTAAAATAAATTCCTTATCAAATGAAACACATTCTTGTCCAGTGTTGTGTCTATGCTCATCTAATGTGTACAGATCTTCTCTGTTTACAGGACAGAACAGGGAAACTTGAGATTTCATGACACAGAGAATCTCATCCTACTAAAGAACTGAATCCAGTGGTGGCAACGACAGGACCAACACTGGGTTTGACTCATGTTGAGCATTAGAAGGGGTCTGCTTAGCTTGTGCAAAGGGTTAAACTGAAATAAAACAGTATTTATCCATATAGTGATGAGTTATGTTACAGTATGCTTTTTTAGAGCATATTGTGAACACTGAATACTAAACATCAGCATATTTCGATACAAGGAGGGCGTAATAAATAGGGGTGCAAGAAAATATCAAAAATATTGAATATCGGGATATTATGTTCGATTCTCAAACATAATATCTGTATCGATTCTCAAAAACACAGTATCGATACACAGATTCCTGGCAGACAGTGAATCATTGTGTGTTGTGTTTAATCCTCTGACCACTAGATGGCAGTGTTGTAATCCATTTTCAGCTCCACTCCAACATTAACAAGCAGCACAAGAATGCAATGCTTTTGTAAACACTGGCAAACCTGTTTATATAATGGTGTGACTTAATAGTAAGATTTGAAAAATCACAATATATCACATTGCTTGCAGTATCGCAATATATTGCGATATATTAAATCGTGACCACTGTATCACAACATGTATTGCATCACCAGGTTCTTTCCAATACACAGCCCTAGTAATAAAGCACGTTTCAATGGGTTTAATGCAGTACAGCATGTAAAAAGATGCATTTATAGTTTGACTGTAAAATTCTGGCTATTGGTTTATTTGTTTTGATCTCCAACATATCAAACTTAAAAAAGATAAAACATTGTTGCCAGAACTTCTGTGTACAGAACAGTGAAACCCGAGATTATATGATACAGCAAATCACATCCTACTAAAGAACGTAATCCAGTGGCGGTGACGACAGGACCAACACTGATTCAGGTCTGCTAATTGTTTTAGCTTTTGTGTTTGTTTTACGACTTCAGAGCAGAAGTCTATCCCTATTTTACTCACTTACACGATCATTTAAGCTCTCCAAACAAAGATTACCAAATGTGCTATGAGTCACCAGAGCCCACAGGCACCATTAAACAAGTCCTCTACAACGTCCTCTCAGAACGAAAGCAACACAGTACGGTAGCCTCGGAGAGACATCTGCACAGCTTCAGGGCTGCCTGCTGATAAAAAGCAGCCCCTCTTTCTAGAATCTCAATAATACAGCTCTGAACGAAAGACAGCGAAGGCCTCCAGCGTGTTTAAGCGGGAGGGATCGTTTATTTAACCTTTATTTTCCTACAAAAACATCATCGGTGGCTTTTTTATCCTTTCTCCTTCTTTTCTTTTTCAAAGGAGTCACTGGCGTCAACCCCCCCCTAACAGCAGTGGGCTACTGCTGGCCTCTGATAAAGCCAGCTACAGATAAGCGGCCCTATTGAGACGTGGCGCTGGCCCACGTTGACCCAACTGTACAACACAGCCACACATGCAGACGTGCGAGGGTCATACAATGCGTCTTCTGTTGGAATACAATGGCCAAACAAGGAGCACAGCTGCTCCAGGGCCTGCGGCGTGCTCACTCTCAGTAGGACAGCATACACACACCAAGTGTGTGCTTTGGAGGGCGTGCTGTTGTCGTTCGAAAAGTCTCTGTTGACGCTGGGCTCCAGAACTGGCATCTCTGGTCTCGGTTTGTTGTCTAAACAGTGATCGTTGCACGAAATGTGACCTTAGAAAAGCCTTCTATGGAGATGGCATGGAAACATCAAGAGAACACGCTCACTGGACGGTCTCTTCGGTCAACTTAAACCTTAGCACCAGTCACCTTTCACCTCATTCCACGCAGGTCAGAGCAGGTAACCGGCCAGTCAGGCCTTACTACAACCACAACAAGGACACTGAAAGGTCAGGCTATAAGTAGGGCTTACCAAGGCCCATCAGCCTCACGCTATCATCTCCTCCTCTGAAAGCTAGAATTTCATTCAGTTTCCTCAAACAAAAACAGTACAAACAATCAACCGTGGACTGTGTTTCAGAGCTCAGGTCCTAAAAACAATGGGAAAGCAAAATCTCATTCACCTCCAGATACTCAAAGCCCCAAAACCACATAGTAGCGCAGACAACCCTTCTTTCTCCATTGTGTAGACCATAAGAAAGCACTGCGAGCACATTCTTTGCGTGAAGAGGGGAACACGATGTGCAGGCACAGCCTAACCAATGCCTCCTCCTCACATTCCTGGAAAAGGAGATTTCCACCAATTTTCTTTCCATATCTGCATCACTTAAAGACCTAACTGTTTAAAGCCTGCTTGAAGGCACTGAGTGTTTTTTACATGCACTTAATAATCAAAAACGTAACCACTCGTGTCATTAGGGGTGTATGAAAATATCGAAATATTAAAAATCAGGATATTATGTTGTGATACTGTATGGATTCTCAAAAACACAGTATCAATACACAGATTCCTGATAGACTGTGAATCATTGTGTGTTGTGTTTAAACCTCTGACCGCTAGATGGCAGTGTTGTAATCCATTTTCAGCTCCACTCCAACATTAACAAGCAGCACAAGGGTGCAATACTATTGTAAGCATTGACAAACCTGTTCATATAGTGGTGTGTTTAATAGTAGGATTAAAAAAATCCCAATATCACTTCATTTGCAATATATCGTGATACATTAAATCGTTACCACTGTATCACGATAAATATTGTATCAACAGGTTCTTGCCGATACACAGTCCTAGTGGTCATGTACATAACCTGAGTGCACGTGTGCCCTTACTCTGATTTCTTTCACTTTTCTCAGGCTGTGCATGTAGAATATGTGAGCAGCAATTACCACAGTAACCACGAGGTGGCAACTACAAGCCAAACCACTTACATGCCTGACGACACTGTGTTTACGTCAAGTCTTCTACTGTGAGTTTATTGGCTAGCTACAAAGCAGAAATCTGATTAGTGCCTGACTCACGCAGACCTGGAGTTTTATCATTATCTGATTACCCAAGTGCATGTAAATGTGTTAAATTGGATTTCTGACCAAATCTGATTTTCAGCAGTTATTGGATTAAGTGCATGTAAACACACTCAACACTTTTAAGCCATACAAAGCAGAACAGGCCAATCAAGAAAACCTATTTTTACCTAAACTCATAAATAAAAACTGGCAGTAGTGTTCACTCTCTGGCATACTGACTTACTGCCATGCAATAACACACCACAACAGTTAACAATTTCATAAACATGAAATTGTTAAAAATTGTTAAACATGCAGGTTTATGTAATTCATTTTTTCATGACTATTTTTTATCTCTTAGAATTAAACAGCCTGTTTTCTACAGTCAGTGTGTCTTCAGGACTTATACGCGCTGGAAACACTGCTTATAACTTCAGTGTCTGCTGAATAGGCAGATTTGTAAAAGATCTGGGAAGTGTGACGTCACAAACATGGGCATAAACCGTATGTTTTCAAACTAACAATGTGTATATAGGACATCAAAAGTTTTTTTTCTTAATTCTTACTTATTATTTCTAAAAGCAAAGTTTTCTTTCATTACAGGAGCCCTTTAAGCCCTAGTGTCTAACATCTGGAGCAGCTTACTCCCTCTTTTAAAACTCACTAGCAGTGCATACTTGTGCCACAGCTGGGTGGCTGAAGGAGCTCACTGGCTCCTCGTGGCTACACACATATACACGACAACACACGAGTATCCGGCTCCGTTCAGCTCTGGAGTTCAGCCCTGGAGTTCAGCTCTGGAGTTCAGCTCTGGAGTTCAGCCCTGGAGTTCAGCCCTGGAGTTCAGCCCTGGAGTTCAGCTCTGGAGTTCAGCTCTGGAGTTCAGCCCTGGAGTTCAGCTCTGGAGTTCAGCCCTGGAGTTCAGCCCTGGAGTTCAGCCCTGGAGTTCAGCCCTGGAGTTTAAGCAGTTTAAACTCCTAACAGTCTGGTTTTAGACTCCGTCTCCACACACAGCTCCGGTATGTTTCACAAGTGACTGGACACGTTGCACACCGCACTCACTCACAAGCTGGAGCCGATATTAAGAGTAAACATGAAGAAAGTCGTGGCTGAAGTTAGCTTCTTATTCGAATTCCCGGTTCCACCTTAAATGGTGCAGCTATTAGTATTAAGCGTACACATGAAGAAGGAGCAGACTGAGGGGAGCTTCTTATTCGAATTCCCGGTTCCACCTTAAATGGTGCAGCTATTAGTATTAAGCGTACACATGAAGAAGGAGCAGACTGAGGGGAGCTTCTTATTCGAATTCCCGGTTCCACCTTAAATGGTGCAGCTATTAGTATTAAGCGTACACATGAAGAAGGAGCAGACTGAGAGGAGCTTCTTATTCGAATTCCCGGTTCCACCTTAAATAGTGCAGCAGCTGTTATTGAGCGTACACGTGAAGAAAGACGTGGCTGAAGTTCTCTTATTCGAATTCCCGGTTCCACCTTAAATGGCGCAGAAACTACATTCCATGTATTTAAGGTGGAACAAGTAAGCGCCAGAATGTAACTGCTGCACGATTTAAGGTGGAACGGCGAATTCAAGTTAGCGCCAGAATTTAAATGCTTCACTATTTAAGGTGGGACGGCGAATTCGAATAAGAACTAGCATGCATCTGCGGCACCATTTAAGGTGGAACGGCGCATTTAGGTAAGCGCCAAAATGTAACTGCTGCGCTATTTAAGGTGGAACGGCGAATTCAGATAAGCGCCAGAATTAAACTGCTTCACTATTTAAGGTGGGACGGCGAATTCAGATAAGCGCCAGAATTAAACTGCTTCACTATTTAAGGTGGAACGGCGAATTCAGATAAGCGCCAGAATTAAACTGCTTCACTATTTAAGGTGGGACGGCGAATTCGAATAAGAACTAGCATGCATCTGCGGCACCATTTAAGGTGGAACGGCGCATTTAGGTAAGCGCCAAAATGTAACTGCTGCGCTATTTAAGGTGGAACGGCAAATTCATACAAGCTCCAGAATTAAACTGCTTCACCATTTAAGGTGGAACAGCCAATTCAAGTAAGCTCCAGAATTCAAACTCTTCACCATTTAAGGTGGAACGGCGAATTCAGATAAGCGCCAGAATTAAACTGCTTCACTATTTAAGGTGGGACGGCGAATTCAGATAAGCGCCAGAATGCGTCTGCAACACCATTTAAGGTGGAACAGGGAATTCGGATAATCGCCAAACTTCAGCCTCGTCTTTCTTCAGGTTTACGCTCAATAACAACGACCTGAGGCGCCAGCGTGTAACTGCTGCACCATTTAAGGTGGAACGTGAATGCAATTCAGAAAGCAAGCAGTTGAGCTTCTCCAGCAAACTGTTAGCGAGTCTAGAGTTTTAAGGTAACTGATGAACACAACACAAGGCGCCTCGCTGCTCCACTAGAGGAGCGAAACGGAACGTGTCCACCTCTAAAACTAAACACGACGAAACACCCTCGAAAATGAAAGTCTGCTCGTGCACTCGGGGCACAAAGCCAGAGCTGCTGGTGCACATATGGCTCGTGAAGAGACTTTCCGTCTCCGCACACAATGAAACTAGACTTAAACTCACTGCGAGTTTCACACGACCGGACAGTTCGCGTGAGAGTTCAGTCACTTTAAACACTGCTGCACTGACCTGTAGTAGTGGCGAGACCCTCGGTGCAGCCTGCGCGTCCCTCCGTGTGTCACTCTCAGCCAGCGGCGCGTGGCGCTCTGGGCCCGGCGACCTCAGCCAATCAGGAGCGCCAATCAGGAGCGCCAAACACAGAGCGCGCGCTGGGAGGAGCTGCGTGATTGGCCCGTTCATGTCCTCGAGGCCACTCGTCACCTTTGTACAGACTTTCAGGACAGGTGTGAATGCCGCCGCCGGGGGACATGACACCGTCCATATAACAACATGACGACCCCGAGCCTGACCTGTTGTAGCGAAGACGTGCTCACGATATATCACCATATTATTTATTATTTAATAAAATAATAAATGAGAGTGATCATGTTTTTAAACAAGCCTGGCCACACATTAATATATTTAGATCACTAATTAGTATATGGAGGTCACAAATGTAAATTTTGAGAGCACTAAATAACATTTAAGGGCCACAAATATTATACTGAGGCCACAAATTACTATATTAAGGCTGAACTGAAACTTTTCTAATGACATGGCTGATGTGGTTTGGCAGCTACCAAGTGGTGATTATAAGCTTAAACGTAGGAATGTTTTCAGAATCAGAAACCTGTGACTCTTCTGTTCTTCATATTTATATCTATTTAATTCAGTCTGCACTGTCCTTTACTGCTGCACTTACCACTCTAAATATACAACAAGTTTACAGGTGTGTGTGTGTGTGTGTGTGTGTGTGTGTAGGTTGGGTGTGTTTATTACTTTTGAAATGTCAGATATCGTGCACTGTGAGCTACTGTAACCAAATACAAACTCCTTGTATCTGTGAGCATACTTGGCCAATGAAGTCCAATTCTGTTGCAAATAGAGTTCTGGTTTGGTTTAATAGGTTTAGACACATACTCACTTTAGTCTCCAAGTGATGGTGTAGTTTTTCCAGCTTAAAACCTGATTTGAAAACACCTCTGAGGGAAACTTAAAATCCAATTATCTGATTTCACACACTCAAGGCTTTAAGTCATACTAGTTTTTCTCAGTTTCAGCTCCTGACGGCCCATCATTCCAGTGGAAAACCCAGTTGGTAACCATTTATCCATGATAGACGAATTCCATCCAATCAAAATGAGAAATGCTTTACACTGTTGCACACTTTTACTACACTCACTGAGCACTGAGCATTATAACAGCACCAACTACCATACAGACAGCCATTGTAGTTCTACACTTACAGACTGTAGTCCTTCTTGCTTGTATTGTTATCCCACCTTTACCCTGTTTATCAATGACCAGGACCACCACAGAGCAGGTATGGGGTGGTGGATCATTCTCAGCACTGCAGTGACACTAACATGGTGGTGGTGTGTTAGTGTGTGTTGTGCTGGTATGAGTGGAGCAGACACTGCAGTGCTGCCATTGTAAAACAGGGTGAAGAGGTATACAGAAACAATGTATTCAGAGAATCAGATGAACTACAGTGTGTAAGTGCAGGACTAGAAGTGGTCAATTGAGCTGATATGCCAGGATTTTTCCAAACCAGTCAATGGGCTCAACACAAGTACATATTCTAAGTGTGTTATTTTTGCATGTAGTGGCGTCCACATTATTCTTTCTCATATTTACATACATTTTTGATTAAATGTTTATATGCCCAGAGGATAAAAAACACTGTCATAGAGTCATTTAATTATTTATGTATGTATGTATTTGTTTTGTATTTAACAGCTATGAATGAATACTTACTTATACTAACCTGTTTTATTTAAAGTAAGTAACAAGCAGTCTGTATTATTGTATTGCTGTCCAAAGAAAAACAAGTCCTTTCAAAAATGGAACTTTACAAGAGGACAAAAACCCTCTTTACTTGTAATAGAAGTAAATGGAACCAGATTTGTTCCCCAAGTGATTTTGGAGCATTTCTGTTGGTCCACTCATCATGAAATTTCAAAACAATGCTCAAATGATCATTTATCAAATAATGTAGAAAAATAAAAACCTACAAAAATTGAAATACACGTTTTTCATTGGACAACAACAATATGCAAGGTGCCAAAGCTGAATTGCCATTGGGGCAATATCAGAAAATGTTGAACTTTGTATATGTAGAACCCTCCCTTTAGAAATATCCAGAACAAAACATGATGAACATCAGTTGAGAGCACTTATATTGAGTCTGCATGTGACACCTTTTTATTTAGATTTATTCACAGAGGTCTTTCCCCTTAAGGCCCACCTGGCTAGCTTTGTTTTTTTTGGGTTTTTTTTTTTTGGGGAACATGCTGTATATGTGTGCTTAAAACTGTTTGGGCATTTTGTGAAATTAAATAAATAAATTCCTTATGATAGACATTCCTTATTTATTCCTTTTATTTTCTTAGTTAATTTAGTTTTTATTCTACTTCCCTAAGCCTCCATCCAGGCCCGCTGCAACAACTCAGCCCACCACTGGAGGGCTTCAGAGAGTGGTTTGAATACTTATGCAATCTTAAGGCAGAGTAGCGTGACCTCTAGTGGTGAACGGTGGTAATATAGGACACATGTGAGGCGTGCCTGTTAATTTCATTTATAAGTTTTTCTGGTCATTTTAAATATAATTATGATCATATAAAGATCAGTTTCAGGCAAACTAAGCATCAGACACTTCACCTCACCAACTTACCCTATCAGGTGAGTGTGGCTGTGACGGAAATCTGGAATTTGGACATCGGTAACCAATGTATGTAACAAATAAATAGTGTGTAGGGACCTGCTGTTTGATCATGTGTACTCTAGGCAGGGGTGGACAATCTGCCAAAGACATATTCACAATACACAATATGTATCAGAGTATTTAGGGTTTGTTGTTCTGAGGTTTGATAAGTTGCCACATTCAAAAATACTACGATAAACAATAAATACAGTGATTTGCATATTTTGATGCACCAAATGCAATTAAACAGGCCTAATTATGGTCTCTGTGCGATCACTCAGCGATCTTTAAGCACTGATAATATCCATGATACACTCAACAAAGATGTGGTGTAATTAGAGGTGTCGAGTAACAAAATACAAATACTTTGTTACTTTACTTAAATAGAAATTTTGGTTATTTATACTTTACTGGAGTAATTATTTTTAAGTTTTAAGTTTAACTTTTTACTTTCTACTCCTTACATTTACACTCCATTATCTGTACTTTCTAATCCTTACATTTTAAACACAGCCTCGTTACTCCTATTTAATTTCAGCTTTTTTTAATTCATGTACATTTACATTCTAGTAAAGATTATTGATATCATGCTTTTAAAGTTTGACTTTTTGCTCCATTACAATACTTATAGACAACTAGTCATCATATCTTCTACTCCATGAAACACATGTTAATGTTCAGTAGTCACAGATATGCTTCTTTAATATATTTACATTGTACTAAAATACATTCATGTTCAATGGGCGTATATGAGTCTGAAACAGGAAGCCTAGCGCATCCCAAATTTATCAACATTAATATTTTAATATAACATTATAGTCATTATGACTTTTAGACGAATGGGGTTTTGGGGAGGTGGGCTGGTGCACTATAGACCCCTGTGGTGTGGCCTAAGCTTTTGTCCCTAATGGCATTTTTTCCTTACATTACTTTTACTTTTATACTTTAAGTAGTTTTAAAAGCAGTACTTTTACACTTTTACTGGAATAAAAAGCTTCATTGATACTTTAACCTCTACAGAAATTCTCTAGTATCTATACTTCTACCTGAGTAGTGAACGTGAATACTTCTGGGAGTAATGGATCACAATAATACTAAAACACTGACATACTGCCCACCGCTAACTCTATAGGTGTGCTCTCGGACCCACGCAACAGTTGTCCTGTCGCCGCTGCGTACACACACATACCACACCGTGTAATCAAAGGTGTCATGTTATTTTATTGTCTTAAAAAGTTACACGATCCCCAAGGGGAGGGGAAATCATATACACTAAACATTGAACACCACGACTACACAAGTAGGGACTTTTTAAATATTACAGACTTTACAAAAAAATCCCCCTTTAAAGTTATTATACTCAGTATGACAGATAAACATCTCTTACAGCTTGACGTTAATGTCACAATGAGGAACGATGTCATCGAGAACTATAAGAAACCCATCATGATAAGGGAAGACATTTTATGGACTATCCGCATTTCAAATGAAATATGTTCAATATAAACACCACATCCGTTTGGATGATTCGTACACGTTTGTTTGTTTGTCTCGCCTTTCGCTTACAGCCATTATAGATCAGGCATTTAGTGCAAACATTTGAAATCAAGGCAGCCCTGCCTGCAGTTCTCTAGTTTGTCTCCAGAACAAAAAACAAAACAAAGCAAAACAAAAGAAAAAAGAGTCATTTCTTGCGCTCCTCCTGACCGCGTGTTAGGAAGCAGAATGAAATGGTGGGACTCCGTCTTCCTCTGCAGTACATGGTGAACGTGCTGGGACGAAATATATAAATAATAAGAAGAGAAAGTTGTACACGTGGAGGTCTACTCTTTTAGTCCAGTGCTCCGGGGAATGGTAAAAAAGGAATATGTTATAGTTCCTGCATCATTTGGTTGTTGAAGTGTAAACAAGGTCATATGAAGTGGTTCGATGTAAAGTGCTCGGTTCCTGACTGGTATTTCTTTACAGTGGTGGTGGTGGTGGGAACCAGAGGTTGTGGTGTCTACAGCACAAACGCAGCCATTTGAGGAACAATACACGTCTTCAGAGTTTTTCTCTGTAACACCACTTAACAATAATATGGTGGTAACTAGAGCACATAATCAAGCACACAGCCATGCAATCTCCCTGGACAGACAATGGGTCGTACTAAAGAATTTAGAAACTTTAACTGTGGCAGTCTGATTAGATGCCACCTTTGCCACAAGTCAGTTTGCAAAAGCTCTGTTAGATCTTCCTCTGTTAAATGTTTGTGCTGCTATTGTGGAATTTAAGCAACAACAGCTCAGTCACTTTCTGGTAGACCATGAGAACTCACAGAAGAGGCCACTAAGTGCTGAAGCATGGAACGTGTGAAGATTCTCTGGTCTGAGCTCCGCACAACCTCTAAAGAAGCGTCAGCACTAAACCTGGGCATCAGGAACTTCATAATATTTGTTTCCATGGCCGAGCAGTGGGAATGTGATTGCTTACGCTGGATGCCCAGAAAGCCTTACCTACTATAATTCAAAGTGCCAGCAGTAAAGTTTGGTGGAGGAGGGATAACTGGTCTGGGGATGTTATTAATGGGTGATATTATATGCTTCCGAATTTGTGCCAAGACCCCTTTTCTGCTCTAGCATGACTGAATCTCTGTGAACAAAGGGAGCTCCATAAACCCCTGCCTGAGGAGTCTGGTGTGGAGGAACTCCGGTGGTCTGTACAGAGTCCCGATCTCAACCCCACTGAACACCTTTGGGATAAATGTGGATGTAAATAGCAAGCCAGGCAAATCTGAGTGGGCACATATTCAAACAGGAACACTACAGAATCTTGTGAAGAGCTTTTCCCGTGTAGTGGAGACTGTTACAGCCACAAATATTTTTAACACATGGCCATGTGTCCAAATACTTTTGACCATATAGTGTACATTTTGGACAAATTTTTCACAAAATTACTGTAAAACTGGTCAGGCATCAGGCAACATATTCAAGATCTTTTCGCATGACCCATTCCTGGGAGGGAGCTTTCAGAGTTTTGGTTCCTGTAACCATGGCTGTGAAGAATTCCAACTTTGTAAGATTGCCCAGAACGGAGCATTTCACACCAAACCACTCCGAGTGACTTTGCTCACATCAGTGCTCTCTAACCCTCCTCCAGAAGAGCTGCGTTCCTGAAGAGTTTAGTTTCAACCTGCATCCAATAAGCTGCCCATCCCTTACTTAACCGCAATCGATCTTATCTGGCCTATCAGGGGAAGAGGTTGATTAGCTGGAGCAAACTGTGGTTGGAACTGGGCTCGGCAGGAAAGCAGCACTCCAGGAGGAGAGCACCAGATCACATCATCACCATTTAGGTATGCAGACATTTAGAAAAACGAATAAACAAATAAATAAGAAAAAAAGTAAAAAGTAAACCTAATTCAGGTGTTGGCGTGAGTTTGCAGCCACTGTAGTCTTCTCCCAGTCCGACCGCTGTGAGAACAAAAGAGAAATCTTTGAGCACTTGAACAGGACGGATGAAGACAGCACCTTCACCATCTGCCTCGGCGAAGAAAGCGTCCGCAGCACATTCACAGTCTGCAAGCTGATGACAGTGTGTTTGACTGACTTGGAAAAAAAGAAAAAGAAAAAAAAGAAATATACCACTCGTGTCACCTTTTACTACTGTACAAATGGTGGAGGTAGTAGCGTGTATTTTCGGTCATCTTGTCCAGTATTCGAGAGCACCTGGTTAAAATATAAAACTGGGAAAAACAATGTCTCGGAACATCCTTTTCTGTTTGTTTTGTTTTTTTTTTCTCGTGAGAAAGCAAAAATGTAGTCTGTGTATAGGAGAAAGAATAATAGCACCTGTTATATCCAATCTGCGACGCTGCCTTTACATTTCTGTTAGCATTAGCATGGATCGTGAGCGTTTGAACCCAGTCACATGTACGTCAATTGTTCTCGTATGCTGTCTTGTATGAATCGGATAATGGAAAAACAAAAATCACTGCAGTATTCTCTGTGTACGGTGATGAGTTTTTCCCAGGCTGGAGGCTTTAGTAAACATCAGGATGGCGAGGGTAAAAGCGGACGTGCTGAAACGATCTCGTTCTTATCGAGTGTTCCCTTCCATCGTTTTGATTGCGAGGGACGCTGGGAGACTTGGCCGCGATTTAAGGTACCCGTGGGAAAAAAAAGGGCGGGGGGTGGACTGCAAACACGAGAAAGCTGTTGAAGATCCATCTCCATGGGCAGAAGAGTGAGCGATACAATGCCGTGTAACTTGGATTGACCTGAGAGTAGAGAACCAACACTGAACACAGCAGAGAAATGAGTTGTCAGAGGCAAGATTAGCAAGGTTAAGGAGACCCGTAGTGGATACATTAGGCTTTCTTTTTTTTCCTTTTCTTTTCTTTTTTTTTTTTAAAGGACACCTAGAGTGGGGTTCCTCATTCGGATCATGACAGAAGTTTTGTACCATGGATGATGTCCGGTCACTATGATGTGATAAACGTGTCTTCACTGGTGTTCGTAACAAAGACCAAAAAGTAGAAGGAGGTACCTACAGTAGTTGGTGATGAACAATGTTTTTGAGACGTTTCTGATTCGAGTCTGCACTGCTTTAGAGCGTCCTGTCTATACGAGCTACGGCAGCCACGCTGCTGTAGCAGTAAAGTGATAGTTTGATTAAAAAAAAGAAGTCATGCAATTTTCCTTTTAACGCAAATGTAGTCGATCAAAGTATTCAAAGTTTGCTTCTTTGGCTTCGTGCTGGAGCTACAAGGCCAATGTAGGCAATGAGCAATGAAGGGGGGATTGCGCATTGATCTCAGAGATATAAAACAAAGGACATTTCTGTAGTTATTAGTTCTCTTTTCATTCAACAGAGTCACACTTGCATTTAACCTTAGGTATCACAGATTTACTCTTAATTCATTAAAGTTTAGGGTGGAAAGAACTGACTGGCTTCTTGAACTGACTGAAAAAACTGGCCTAGGAGGAACTGGTGTATGTATCTATGTAGATGTAGCTAAGTGAGCTCTCCCATCAGTTAGGACTTCAATGGCTAAAGAAGCCCAAGACTTTAGATGAACTCACCATGACAGGTATGTTACAAAGAAACCACACGTTCTGATTTCCAATAGGTGGGACCAATTTGTGAAAAGTCGGAGACGTGTCTGGAAGTCCCAGAAAGGCCTCTGACTGTCTTAAAGCTAAGGATGCAGGTAAGGAAGTCTGTGTTTTTGGCTGCTCTGTCATTAAACCTTTCTTACGGCTGGATCCTTTGAACAGGGCCCAGAAATGTGGCCTTTAAAGGGGTATCCTTTGAGACTCACCTAGAATCCTCCCTGCACAGCTCAAAACTATTTGAAAAACAGCAGAAACAGTCATGCGTGGATCGATGCTGTTGCGTTAGTGTTTGTGAAGAAGTGCAATGAAGCGTACATTTTAATTTAAGTTTAAACTAAGACTTTAGTAAGATTTAATGTTTCATGTTGCTAAAGTCTACAGGATGTGGTGTCAGTACAACCTGCTTAAGCCAGAACACTGAAGAGCTTAAGGGTGCGTCTACATAGACAACATTTAATGTTATGGTATACGCTCCCGACATGTAGGCTGTCCCAATTCTTATATATCTTAAACATGCTGTCTACTGAGAAACCTTATTTTGGTCTGATTTTAAGGAAACATCGAACACTTCCTCAGCCGCTTAGACAATGCTATGATGCAAGGCAGGCAAATCTACGAGCAGTGAAGTGGTTTTAAAATGTGGGTTATTTTGATTCTCTCTGGAGTTTTAATGTGTTTCTGGTCATATAATCACACAAAACAGTATTTTATTATCAACTCTGTAACCAGTCGTTCACCATTTAGCAGTTTTATACTCGAGCTGTTAGCATTTATGCTAGCGGATTTTTAAGCATCGGGCTATTGTTTTGGTTGCCGGCTGGTAGCTTAGCAACCAGCTAAACCACCCGTCGCGTGCTGCAGTGGGCGGGAACAAGCCGTGAATCAGTCTCTAACTAGAGCGTCTCAGTAATCTGTTTTATGAGGAGAGATGTCAGACAGAACGCTACTACTTAAACAGCTGCCCACCTAGACAGCCTACTTAGACACTCACTAGGTTTTAAGACATACACTAAATCTCTCCCATCTCGTCTGCATTCTCAGCTTTGAGACAGCTTGTGAATATGAACAGCAGTCTAACCAGCGAGTTGATAAAAGAGGACAGCCAGGTCTTCCTAATATAGGCTAATGTCGCTCATTAACTTCAAGTAAAACATGGTATCTCTTTTAGAAGCTTGGTGCTAACATACTACGAGATTCCCAGAGGGGCCCTAGCGTAGAATTTGGCTCATGTTTTGACCGAGTTTTGACATTTGAGGGCTTGAATTAAAGCCCTGGCTCTAATAATCACACTAATGATAACAGTCACACTCTAATTCAACACTTGTAGTCATTGTTAAGTCAAATAGAAATAGATGCACATCACATCAACTGCTTAGAAGAGTAACATCCTGGTTGAAGCCTCAATGTTTATGTTGGAATAGACAACAGTATATCATACGGTATCTGAAACCACAGTCTGGTTTGGGATTGGTTTGCACAATACTAACTGCTTTTATCATCGACCTATGTCAGCCTCCTAGCTGTGGCGTAAAGCTAAAGAAGCAAACGTAAGACATGCAGATTGTCGTGGAAAAGAATGTCACTGTTAATCGACTACATTTTAGCGAAGGAGGAAATTGTGTGAATTCGATTTTTCGCTAAACTATCGCTTTAAGAGAAGGCCTTCTCCTCTCCCTCTGCTCCCTACACGCTGGTGATGGAGGCTTGTTTCTCGGGGCGGGCGGTGGGAGGCTCGGGGATGGAGCGGAAGCTGGGCGGCTGGTAGGGCGGTGGCGGCCTCTTGGTGCCGATGTGACCGGGACTGAGAGCCATGTTCTGCCGCCGGCTGTTCTCTACGTTACTCGAGGTGTTGGAGGCGAGGCTCTCCCGAGTGCTAGTGGCCGGAGAGAGAAAGAGAGAAAGAAGGAAAAGGGAGGAAAGAGAGAGAAAGCAAAGGTGTTATGGCAGAAGAAAGATGGAGGAGGTTAAACAGCAATAGAGAGAGCTGACAGACAGTGATGAATAATCTAGGCAGGATCTGGAGTAGAAAGGTACCACTGTTACATTATATATGGCCGTGTTTCCTCACATGCTCATACAGACACTCACATAATTGGTGCACTGGTGAGGAACCACGGCCTGATTGGCCAGAACAGGAATAGCTTGCTGGAAAATCTGATTCACACAATTTTCTTCTTACCCAAAATGTAACCTATTAGCCAAAACAGGAGCTTGCCAGATATGGGTGGCTAGAGGTGTATACATATAGTGTGTGTATATATACATTGTGTGAAAATTTCATGATGAATGGACCAATAGTAATGCTCCAAAATAGCTTGGAATAAATTCAGGTACCATTGAAAGTAAAGCATGTCTTTGTTCTCTTCTGTAAAGTCGCAATTTTGAATATACACGTTTTACACTGGACAGCAACGATATACACCATATTTCTGTGGGTCTTCACAGATTGGGCTGAATTTTATTTTTTTACTTAAGTAGGAAATTTCTGATTGGCATGTGTCACTCTTCATGAGATAACCACTCAAAAAGCAGTTCATGTATGACTGAACTGGAGGCTGTTCAGCAGGACTACGTGCTCATATTTGCAATAAAAAAAATACTCAGCTTGAAAATACATATTAATTTACTGGTACATATACCATCAGCTTCACTGCTATCGAAGAGCTTTATTAAAAGGTTTTGAGAAACAGACGATGAGCACCCCTCACCAGTGTAGCATAGTGAGTAGGTGAGTGGAAGTACAGTGATGTCAGGTAGATGGTAATGTTCACATGGGTGGAGCAGGAAGAACGAAACTGGAAGCACGATAAATTTGCAAACAACAGCCGCTCCACTCGTTCACGGCTTAGCCGAACCTCTCTAAGGAAATGTCTCCCGGTTCAGATGTAGAAGACTTAGAATTTACACTGAGGTTTACACTTACAATTCTGATTATTTAAAAACACTTCTAAAATTATTTATTGAATTTCTAAAACAGTGTCTATTCAAATCTTATGACTGCCTTTAAATGCTATAAACTAGTCTCTGTTTTAAAGAATTGTAAGAATTCCTGTTATAGTTTTTCTTTTTAAAAATTCCACACACTTATTAAATTGGGGTGATTTACAGGAAGTTACTTTACATTAAGTCATCATGAAGATAAAACAAGCTGCCTTTTTTAGGAATAAGGCTGACAAGCAAAACCCTGCAACTTTAAACATTTTAACAGTTTATGCATAATATATACGGTTGCTGTCCAAAGAAAAACAAGTCTCCAAAACTGCAACTTTACAGGAGCGACAAAAATCTACTGTAATTCAATTGAACCACATTTTTTCACATCAAGTTATTTTTGGAGCATTTTTAATGGTCCAGAAAAAAAACCTACTAAAATGAATAAACAAATTTTCTTTCGGCCAGCAACGATATTAGTAGATATCAGAACATCTACTGGTTTCACATGGCTTGTAAATTATTGCCGGTTTAATTGTAAAACATTTTTAATTGCATTGTATATTGCTACCACCAACCTTTAGTTAACCTTAACACTCTCAAACATACACTACCGCTCAAATGTTTGGGGTCATTAGTCATATTAGCAACTGATAGTCAGTAGTAAGTCTGAAATGCTATAAACTAGACACCAAAACTTAAAACAGTAGTTTATTCACAGTTTACAATAACAGTTAAAAGAAAAAGGCAAATATTAAATAATACAATCAAATTCTGTTAATTAGAAATTGTGATAAAAATACTATGAATAGCTGCTTAATTAGGTTACTGGTTTTCAGATATAAAGCACTGTAGATGTTTTAGTCCTTTTTGTAAGTTCAAAATACAGCTGTACAGATTTCTTCCTAATCATGAAATCACTTACAGATAATTTTATAATCTAATATGCCTTCATTTTCAAAGCTTCCTCCAAATTGTTCGAAGCCTGTAAGAAATTAATTTAATCATATAAAATTTTTATACATGTACTTTCAAAGAAACTGGTTTTATATGAGTGAATTAGTGACCCCAAACTTTTGAGTGGTAGGGCAGGATGCAGACTTGCCACTTTTACATGTCAGCCTTGTAGCTCCACAGCAAAACTAGAAGACACCAAACATGTTTGATTCAAAGGCTACATTGGGGGAAAACTGTAATCTTGATTTTGTGCCGCCACATTCCTTAAAGGTACCGTTTTACAGAAACAAACACATTCTGCGTACTCCTCTAAGGCAAGCGGGAACAAAACAGAGCTGTGGTGTTTGCTCGAGTTGTGCTTACAGCAAATTTTAAACCCCACAAAATAATATGGAAGAGAGTACAGAGGGCCACTACAGGGAAACACAGACCAGAACAAATGCAGAGTTGAACACAGCAGGGAGAACTGGGTAAAACATAGCAAGCAAGCATCACGGACAGGGCGAGAACTGTGCCTTAGTAGACTCACCTCCGACTGGAAGAAGTCTACTTGGTTTCAAATATAATGTATAAATCTCAGTAACACTGGGGCTTGATTTATGGCTCTGCAGCCTCCGGATGCATCCCCATAAAACGGTTGTAAAGATATATGACTTTGAGGTTTGATGCCTTAGCAGTTTTAATTGTCCTTCATACTTGAGCGCACGCGCCGAGTGAATGGCAGACGCCAAGATGTTTTCTTTTTTTTCCAAGATTTGGTGCCTGTTTATTTGTTTGGGAAAATTTTTGTTATGAGGAGCAGGGCAGTGAATGCGACGAGGCTTGAGTAAGATGGCTTTGGGGCAGTTTAGAAGATCCTTGTTCTATATGTAGGTGAGCTTAAGCCAAATAAAACAAAATGAGAGATTAGCTTGAATTCCCTTTTGTTCCTTCATCCTACCACAGGGCACAGAGAGAATGGATGCATGATAAACAACTTCAAAACCTCACACACAAACACACACACACACACAGACACACAGAAGCGGGGATAAATACTGCAAACAAAATGCTGTATGAAAAAAACAGCAAAGTTTAATTCACAAAAAAAAACTAAAATAAAAAAAATCACAATCAAGAGCAAAACGACACAAAGGACACATTATAGTTTCCTTGAATGTGTGAAATGTCTCATTTGGTGATGTCTGCAGTTTTACAGTGAGCCTCAAGGCAGTGCTAGTACA
The DNA here is from genome assembly GCA_021613375.1 of Megaleporinus macrocephalus. Lineage (NCBI taxonomy): Eukaryota > Metazoa > Chordata > Actinopteri > Characiformes > Anostomidae > Megaleporinus > Megaleporinus macrocephalus. Next base: position 57,772,631 of record CM038702.1, read on the forward strand.
TCGAGGCCTTCCCTTCACTGGAGTTCCCACATATCAACAGTGGTGCCGAGTTACCGACTTCATGTGCTCAATTTTCAAGAGATCCACTTTATAGAGATCCACTTTAGTATGAAATTATTAAGAACAGCATGGCAAGTTAAAAATTTTCAAATGCATGCCTACAATGCCTACGTATTAAGTTTGGCCCTGGAGTTTAGTGATTTCTAAGCTCGAACACACTTCAGGTCAACTGGTACTTAGAGCACAATTAAGTGGCTGACGATGTGGTGGCTGATGATGATTGTTGGGGGCTAAAAAATATGTTAATCAATAACGTTGATTCATTTAATTTGTATTAGAATTTTTTGTCAGTTGTCACACAACCTAAACTAAAACAACAGAAACTAACAGTCGTAATCAATATATTGTAATCAGGGGTACTAAAACTATTTCTCATTAGCTCCATAGATTTTGTTATGACCCTTGTTCTTATGCTAACAGTGCCATATATTGAAAACTGTCTAAGGTTTTGTTCCCCCCTACCAAAAGAAAAACAACAAAGTAACTGAAATTAATAAATAAAAATCATTCTAATTGTTGGCAAATTTGTGGTGATAACTATTAACCCACATGTTAATGCAGTGGGTTGCTAATGGTTCTCTTTATAAAACAGTGCTGTCTGAGTCCATGAAACATTTGATACCGTGTGGTAGAAACAGAAATTCGCTTTAATGTATAAATGTACAGCTTGTTAATTTGGCAATGCAGCCTTTAACATATCAGTATAGACAGCCATTGAAGTTCCATATCAAATATTACTAAATGCAGCTTTATTAATGTGAAACCCTTGGCATGCTCAGATGCATATTTACTTCCACACTCATATATAAATAAACATACTTAAATCCACATTTGTGTACATATTTAACATTAAAATATTGATTTTAGGTCAAATATAATAATTTATTTGTGTTCAAGTTTTGCCCAAAATCACTCCAACACATTTATCCATAGACATAATGAACATATTGTCACGTTAAGTAACCTGATGAAGAACAAGGGTCATGACTGATGTCTTCAGAGAAGTTGGTAAAGCTGTCCATAATATGACTCTTGGCCAATGTTATCAGCTAACCAGTGACAGCTGTGTAGTAGGTGTACTGGAGCAGAGAAATCACTAAGCTGTGCTGGACACTAGCCCTCCACAACCAGAACTAAATACGAGGGTCATGTTTCCTCTACAGGTTAATGTGGGTACAGTTACACTAGAACAAGGACAGGTTTGTGGCAAAGTGTTCTCATCAGTACCAGATTTTGGCTAACCTTTAGTTATTGCACTGTAATGTGGGAACGTCTACAGGCCTTGTTGGATTTTGCTTATTAGACAGTCTATTGTATGAGAGCTTTCAGACATTGTGGAGGTAGGAGTCCAAATGAAAGGGTGCAACACCAGGACTGGAGGGCAGAAACACAACCGGGGCATAAAGGTGAGTTGCATTGTGTGCTCGAGGCATCAAGTTTCAATTGTGATAGGTTGCGTGTGCTTTAGGACATGTGCTGTCTTTATATAAGCAATTAGAACTTGAAAAGAAAAGGTTCTCGATTACAGCAGTACATCTGTTTATGCCTACGACAAAACTTCAAAACATTGCAGTTTATTTTATTGCCGCTACAATTTTATGCAGAGCACACCATGCAACCAAACAGCTCCCAAAGGAATATGAGTAACACCTGATGTACACTTGGGACAACTCGGACAACAATGGTCAAAAGGTACACTACTAAAAAAAACAACAAAATAAAATAAAAAAACACCACCAACGACATGAACAATTATTCAGTTTAAAAATGTGTAAACACTTCCAAAACAAAAATGATAGTGGCTGAACTGGAAAATTATTTATAGGTGGCTTTTATTACTTAACACGCCTAGGCCCCTGCTATTTTAGTGAAGACACAATTCATTACACAGTAGCATTAATCTCGTTCACAGAGGTTGTTACCACTGACAAAACAACAACAACAACAACAACAACAACAAAAAGAGATTTGTACATTCTGGTATTGTACCAAGATTCTATAGAATCCTATGTCACGTGTTAAAAAAAGCCGCTACTTTGCTCCTGCGAGTGAGTAAAAAAAAAAAAAAACGTGCTGAAGTACGCTGACACTTTGTCTATTCACAGAATAGCAAACCGCTCGAGTTCAAGCAGGAGAACTACACTGGCATCCCAACGAGGGGAGGAAACCCAATACAGGACCTGAGTGCCTTACCGTGGGGAATTAAATCCACTGTCCACAGTCACACTGCTGGAGTCCATGCTGTCCAGTCGTGTGGAGTGGGCCGACTTCTGGCTGTTGTTGCTCTCGCCCTCTTTGGGGCTAAGGAAAGTGAGGTTCTTTTCAAACTTGCGCTGGAGGTCTCGCTCCTTCTCCCGCTCCAGCAGCCACTGCATCGTCCCGCCACCTTCCAGAACTTTCTCCTCTACTTTGTTCTTATGGCTGGTCCCTTCTGAGTCGTCATCGGACACGTTGTAGTAGTCGAAGGTGGTTTCGGCGCAAGATGCCTGCTCCTGACCCGAGGATGATGGCATGGAGGATAGTGGGAGAGGGTCATCAAAGTGTTCCTGGCTCTCCAGCACCTCTGCTGACTTGGTGTGCGGAGATTTGCGCATCGTGCCTGGCCTGGAAAAGCTGCTCTCCACGTAGTCTGACGTTTTGAACATAGTCTCCTGGCCGTAAACCTCTGCCATTTTGTCCAAGTCACCTGAGTCGGGGTTAAGTTGGTGCATCAAGCGTCCGTTGGGCAAAGGCTCTGGTGTCTGGTTAGGCACCGATAATGTTATACTATTCTGTCCCATCGTGGAATCGTCCTTGTATTCCGTGGGATGGGTTGAGGTCAGAAGAGGAGTCGGCCGGTCTGAGGAAATCCCCTTCCAGACGCTGTCTGTGAAATCGTGGCTGGATTTCGTGAGAGGGGCAGGAGCTGTAAAAGAGGCCTCATTCGATGCGGTACGCTGGAAATAGTCGTCCACAGAAATTTTTGGAGAGCAGGAATTAAGGTCACCATAGGCCGGCAAACTGTCTTTGCTCTTGCTCTTCTCCAGCGGTCTACAGTGCATGACATCCTCAGGGGTCCCCCTCCCAACATCAGGCACGCAAACGTCAGAATTCAACCTAGCAGCAGAGATCATAGTGCGGGAGTAGTGGCTCTTCTGGGCCGATGCCCTCAAGGTTCCGTCATCTGTGTAGTACCGACTTCTGTCATCTGGACTGCACTCAAAATCCTCAGGGTTGCCTAAGAAAGGGCCTCCCAGTGGGCCCTTGGAGTTGTCCATTGAGCGAGACCTCTCTTTGGCCTTGTCCGACCTCTCGTTCCGTGACTTCCTCTCCTGGGTGTGGCTGTGGCTGCGGTGGACTTTTGAATGGGACTGTGCCCGGGACGGTTCTGGGAAGGGCATCTCCGTCCTTCTCTTCGCCAGCTCTCCTGATACATCCCATTCAGGCGCCGTAGTGAAATGTGACTCCACAATGTTCGGGTTGCTGTGCACCATGTACTTCCCCCTATTCCGCTCCATGGACATCATAGTTTCCCTTGGCGACCGCACCAGGGAAGAGCTATAGAACTTGTAGTCCCGTTCATAGGATATATCCAGGTTGGACCCTTCAGAAGGGTCCCCCCTGGAAGCGCGCGTCTTGCTGTGACTGCGTGACTGCTTGCCCTGCTGAGCCTTGCGGTGGCCACGACCACGCTTGCCGCGAGCACTCTGTTGCGCCGACGAGCTGGCTTTGTTCCTCTGTGCCTTCTCCTCCTCCAGCCGCTTCATCACAGCTGTGTGCCGGGCCAGGTTCTCCACTGTTAGGTCTGGGTTAATGCGACGGATAATCTCCATCTCCACGTCCCGTGGGACGACACTGGGTGTCTCCTCGTCTCGCAGAGGCCACTCCTCAGGTGGGAACTGGGCTGAAAACGTGGCCAGGTGCTTCGTCTTGTCCTTTTTGAAGCTTAGCCTGAAGAGTTTTAGGCCAAACTTCTTTGACTGCTTTTCGCTACCTCCAGTACTGCTGCTTCCATCCTTCTGCTTGCTGCTCCCATCTGTTTTGAAGGCAAAGCTCAGGCCGCTTTTGCTCTTCTCTGAGGGCTGCTGTGGAGGAGGAGAGACTGGGTATGGCACCTCCTTGTGTTCCTTAGACCTCCTCTGTAGTGTAGAGGTGTGTGTACTGGGCAGGTCCTCTCGGTAGCTGTCGCTGTAAGGCTCTGCGTGGTTCTTGTGGTGGGATCGTTCCCTGACGCAGCCCGATGCGGAGGGTGTGACGGTGCCCGAGGGGGGAGAGGAGCATGGCTGTTGCATGGCTGCCGGGATCCTCTCGTCCAGATGGTACCACTTGCTGTTGGTGCGAATGAGGGAGGGTGTGATGAAGTAGGTTTGTGGGGTGACGATGAAATAACCCTCTGGAGTTGGGTAGATCTTACGTTCCCGGACAAGCATGTTGAGGGTGTGGCGCAGGATCTCCAGGCTTGGAGTGGGCACGCCTGCAGCAAACACACACATGCACACAGCAGGTCAAAATCTGCATTTTTTTACAAAAAAATATATGTATATGTGTATGTAGGCAAGCAAAACCTGAGTCATAATTAATAGAGCAGGTCTATATATAACCTTGAACGTTGCTAATTACAACAGCCATTCATTATTTTATTACCGCCTTATTCAGCATTACGATAAATGGGTGCATTTTAATGCAGCATATAGACACAGCACTGCTGGGTTTGCCCCGGCTGTCTGGTTCATTCGTCTCGAACTCTGCTTCATACACATAGCGTTGCTGCTCTTACCCTCTATTACATCATGGGGAGCTTACAGCCAGCGCAGCATGATGCAACATTTCAGACTGCAGAAAAACGCATTGAGCATCACACCATTCATAGCTGCATGCGCTCAAGAGGGGAGACACCAGCAAATGTGTTTCTTTTTGTACTACAAATAATGCTGGAAAGGAGTATGTTGATGTAATCAACGCAAAAGTGAAACAGACAATGTGGGCCTGGTCTGTTTGCAGGGCCATATTTGCAGTGCAATGATTATCTGACTCAGAACTGAGTTAGAAATGGTATACTTTCCTGCATGCAGCTCAGACCACACCAACCCAACACTGTTCAAAAACAAACACTATAGCATGCCTAAATACTAGTAGTGTCTAAAGACAGGGATTTATTTGTGACCTATCTGAGACTGCAACGAAGTGTTTGGACTGTTTCTGATAGTTTGTACAATATTGACAGGCCTCGGAACAGTTGGTGGACTGGGTTGTTGTGGAATGAGTCAATGAGTTTTCACAAGAAATAAGAAAAAGCTATTAACAAGCGAGGAAAACCTTAAGAAAACTATAGAAAAACCAAGATGGTTTTACGAGACTAAAAATCTCCAGACTCCAAACTTAATGTCAATTCCAACCTTGTGAACAGTGGTGTGTGCAATTATGACCCTATTTATATTATAGACAAGTATATTGAAATATTGGCAATCTAATGAACCTTTATGACATTTTTCCTATGCTTTAAATTCCCCATTGCTAATAGCACCAGGAGGGTATCAAGGACAAGATCTAATCTAATACATTGGTAGCGGATCAGTATAATGCCATTGATGAAGTAGAACTAAATTCAATAATTGGTTTGGATTGTGAATTTAATGATTGAAATAAATTAAATATTTATCACCCATCTTAACAGATATCATAACATTTTCTCACTCTTTAGAGAAGGTTCTGAATATCCCCTGTCGATAGGGGAAATAACCTCATGTTTGTTTGTTCAGTGACCCTATCGTATAAAACCTGTCCATTAAGACTAGACAACAAACTCCAGCTAAAATTCACTTAAAGGATTAATCTTTAAATATATAAATAATATCATATGATATATTTAAATATAAGTCTCAGTAAGCCAATTAAATATGGATATATCTCTCATGTATTCCTCATGTTATCTTCAGCCTTACAGATGCACAACATACTTCACATATATAAGTAGTGTGTTGCTGGCTAAATGGTTTGTCAAAATGCAGAGGGTTTACTCAACCTCGTCATAACAACAATGTTACTTATATTTTATAGAAAATGTATCAGTTATCCAGCTAAATGATAGGTGTAAAACAGTAAACTCTAATAATTCTAATAACCTGACCTCATTAATTTCACACTATAATAAATGACATACTAAGTATGACAGTTTGAGTTTTGAAGACAACTTGAAAAGTGGATTTGCTATGGGCAAAAATCTAGGGAAAATAATATAAAAAATGTAAGAACTTGGTTTTAGATTAAAATTGCAAGGAGACTTAAACCACCAAAGTGCCAAAGCGCTTTTATACTAATGTTTATGTCAAGATTCATGCCTAAAATAGTAGAGCTACTTGGCTTTTATGCTCATCTTCTATATACATTCACATGTTTATTCATTTAAACCCTGAATTTTGAGTAAAGTCAGACACGAGGGAGATCATGGTTCTGCTGCAAGTATGTACACTTTCTTTAACTTCAGCAGAAAGCACACACACAGAGCACTGAACTCACTGGAGAGGTCACCGCTAACCACAGGCTTCACACTAGTTGTGCCTCAAAAGAGACAACAATGAACAAAACCCGTCACTGGAGGGTGCTGTCTCCAGTGATTCTCAAGAAGTGACCATCATCATGGTCTCACTTTTAGAGGCCAGTGCCAGCTACAATATAATCCTGAAGGCACCTTACAACGTTTCTTGTGCCGTTGATGGATAAAAAAAAAGAGAAAATAGTAACAACACTAGGGGTGTAAGAAAATATCAAAATATCGAATATCAGGATATTGTGTTTGGTGATACTGTATCGATTCTCAAAAACACAGTATCGATACACAGATTCCTGGCAGACAGTGAATCACAGTGTGTTGTGTTTAAACCTCTGACCACTAGATGACAGTGTTGTAATCCGTTTTCAACTTCACTCCAACATTAACAAGCTGCACAAGGGTGCAATACTATTGTAAGCATTGGCAAACCTGTTCATATAGTGGTGTGTTTTAATAGTAGGATTTCAAAATTGCAATAAATCTCTGTGCTTGCAATATCGCAGAATCTTGATATATTGAATCGTGACCGCCGTTTCACAATACATTGAATTGAATTGTTATGTTGTTGTCTAAAGCACCACTAAGGGCTGTTTTGTTGTTACAAGCTTGACATTGTAACAACAGAAGGACCCTTTCGAGTTCCATACAGAACCATATACAACACAATCTCCATTACACAAATCTCCAAAACATTTCTCAAGGCAAAGAAACACTTAAGCATGAAACGATTCTGAAAGGAACCACTGCCCTTATTAAAAAACCCTGAAAGCACTATCTTCTCTAAGCTTGTATATAAGCCTCTACGGTCCCTCAGTCCACACTCCACAGCTCCGGTTAGATTGTGCTGGTGTAACAGCTTAGACTGGCTAACTAAGTTAGGGTTATGGGTCTCACATGCTTTGCAGTGTGTCAGGGCTATAATGCTTAGGCCCGGAGAGACAGGAGTGCTGTGGTGTGGTATCTAAGAAACATAATGTGTGTTGAACCACTGCGTAGAAGGAAAACACATCTTACTGACAGCCCCACACACCTACACAAGCTTTTTGTTTAGTTCTTGCTACAACAGACTCAGGTGCTATAGAAGTCTCTGACTCATTATATTACCTACAGAATAAAAAAAATGCATGCAATACAACCAAGCAACCTTATGCAACTTCTATGATGTCAATTGGTGGCTACTGCCTTCAGATAACAGCTTGGTTAAGGCAGTATATCACAGATGTGTTTTATTTGCAAATGTTTGCTGACTTTTGGACAGGTTAGAATTATACACAAGAAAGTGAATAATGTAATTTAATGGCCAGAGAAATTACTGTTTATTTTATGTAAAACTGAATGTGTCATTCGAAAAGGATTTGGTTATTCAATTATGATGACCTTTAGTTCCTTTTTCAAGTAGTTGCATTTTAATTTAATTCAAAATGCTGCTAGACTTTAGATTTCTTCTAAAAGCTAGCCTCCGTTTTATACCTATTATTATAACTAGTGTTGCACCAATACCGATATCGCATCGGTATCGGTACCGATACTGGCACTTGCACACAGTATCGGTATCGGCAATAGAGAGCACTGATACCATGAAGCTTATTGACTATATGGCTGCACGTGTTTCTGCATTGTGGCAATTTTTATTTTTTCATAGCTCTGAAACTTTTTAATGTGCAGTTACTCAACCAGTAAATGGTGTTCTTTCAAAGTTATTATATCTTATTCAGGATAAGACATAAAAAAATACAACATATAAAAAGTGGTACCCTATAAATATCAGCATTTATAGCCATATATCAAGCATTTAAGTCAGAGTTGGTATCGGTATCGGTACTCGGTATCGGCAGATACCTGAAAAGCTGGTATCGGTAAGGAAGAAGTGGTATCGGTGCATCCCTAATTATAATGCAAGCAAAATTTTTAAAAAGTTTTGCTTCTCAATTGTTCAACAACTCAACTGATGTGTCTAAGCATATGACTTGACTTTATTTGTATGCAACTAAAGCAGGAGCCATCAGCAAAGAACAATCTGCTGCTGATTGTTTGTAGATTTAAGCACAATGCACCACTAAGAATTATATATTAAATACATTCTTGTCTCAGGCACAGGACAATGCAGAATAGTTTCCTTGCATCTCTCTAGTGTTGGTTATATAGCAGCTGTATATAAGATCATTTTCAGTATGTAGTAATCTACAGTGTCAGATATTTACCAAGCCCTTACCAAGTATGACATTCTGCTCAACTTTCTGCCTGCCTTTACTACAAACCTACTACAAACCTACTGTATTAACAACATTCAGTATGTTTACCTACTGAACTTTCTCTAATTAGGTGATCCCATCTCTCTGCTGGATGGCTTCTGGTGCTGGCTAATGTGGTTAATTAGCCAAAAGTATATATTTATATAGACAGCTCTCCTAATTCCTAATCAGGTACATAGGCCAACACTGGCAGCAGAATGGGCTATAAACATGGCACTGGCATAAGATGCCACTAGTCGGTGTGTGAAATGTCTGCCCCTGCTACATCTGCTCCATTCAAATGTAAGTGCTATTATGGTGAAATAGAAGTGTCAGCAACTGCTCAGCCACAAAGAGGTAGCGTGGGCCACTGATTACTGAAACATGTATCACTTAAAAACACCTATCTGCTGTTGTATTACTAACTATGTAGTTCCAAACAGCCTCTGGAAGAGACTTGGGTCTCAGGAGCTTCAAAAATGGGTTTGCATGACCAAGCAGCAGCACACAAGCCTATGATTACTAGGTGCAATGCCAAGCGCATGCTGGAGGGGTGTAAAGCATGTCACCACTGGGCTCTAGACTGCTAGGTCACACTTCACCATCTGTCAGTTTGATGGATGAATCTGGGTTTGGCGGACGCCAGGAGAACACAACCACCTGCAATGCATAGCACATACAGTAAAATTTGGTGGAAGAAGGATAAAGGGTCTGGGGCTATAGTTCAGACAACTATATGTTTCCAACCTTGTGGCAACGGTTGAGAAAGGATGGTGGTGTCCCTGTGCCCAAATCAAGTCTCATCTAGATATAATTTGATAAGTTTGGTGTGGAGGAACTCTAATGTCTTGCACAGAGCCCTGACCTCTACCCTTTGGAACACCCTTGGGATGAACTTGATTGTTGATTATGAGCCAAGCCTTCATCTAATATCAGTGCTTTACCACACAAATGCTCGTCAGACTGAATGGGCACAAATTCCCACAGACCCACTCTGAAATCTTGTGGAGGTGTTTCCAAAAGAGTGTAAGCTGTTAACAGCTACAGACTCTATATAATAGACTATATTAATGCACATGGTTGACGGTAAATACGATTTTTAGTTTAGTGTGTTATAGTTCAGCAGTGGAGAAGAATCTAAATCATTCCCACAACCACGGCGTCATTTGTTTCTTTAAATCTATACGCCTAAATGAAAATGCAGCGGACCCAGCCGAGAGCAGCTGTTATTTAGTCCAAATGGCTGTGCAAATGGGCTAATTATGGAACGCCGGCAGAAGTAAGGTCACTGAAATCACTAAAGCATTACATATTACGCCCAGTATTTCTAAATATACTTCACAATTTGGTGCAGGAGAGAAGAAACAAATCTGTGCACATGAATATCTCTGCCCCCACAAAAAAACCCACATGGTCACTGCTATCACAGTATCTACTCAAAATCAGATGCAGGCTACCATCATAAACACATCTTATCCAAGCTGTAGAAACTAAAACCACAGAAAGAAGACTAGCCATCTTATAATAACAATAATGTACAGGTACTGAGTAGAGCCTAATATAAAAGATTTAGGCTTGGAAAACTGTTGCTGCTGTCTTTATACATTTGTTTGTATATCATACAGTGACAAAATCACGTTTATTGGTTAGCTACAAAAACCTCTGTAGTTCTAGTGCAAAACTAAAGAAGGTCATCAAATATGTCTCGGCTGATTGGCTTTCCCATATTTAAAAAACATATATACAAATCTCTACTAGTTCTTCTATACGAGGGAAAGATAAATTTGTGGGACGTTTTCTGACTGTCATACATCTTTTAATGCAGCTCTCACACAGAAGGTCCAGCTCCATGTTTAGGTGGAAAATATCAAATGAACGCTGTACTGATATGATAACAACAGAAGATCATTCATTTATGTAACATCCACTCTGCTTACTGTGCTTACATATTCCCACTGCAGAGATCTTCAAAGCCCCCCGAAATACATATTGTACATAGGGCTGGGCGATAAAAAATAATGATAATTATCGCAAAATAACGTTTCCTTGTAGTCGTTAGAATTAAGTTCCGTCCATGTTTTGAGAGACAACACGAACCGCCAATGAGAATGAGAATAGCGCTGCCTCAAACCAATCAAGTGGCTGAATTAGAGTTCCAACCGTTTCATGTTTGGGTGAAGCACAGAGTGTAGACGTAGCGGCAGCTTAACCCGCGTGCTAGTAATCTGGTTACTGCAGGCGTCACAGTCGAGCAGAGTGAACAGAATAAGAAAAAATTACGACAGAAAACATTAACTACTACTGAAAAAATAATAATCTTAAAATAATCTGCTAAGATAAGAACAACTAGTAAACAGGTGCTGTCCTGCTGCTGTGTTGTTGAAGCTCAAGTGCTCGTATATGTGCAGAGCTGACAGAGCACCACACCGAAACACTCCCACAACTTTAGATGCACACGAGCGATTGTTTGTAGCTGCATATATATATATATATATATATATATATATATATATATATATATATATATATATATATATATATGAAATGCAGTTGTGTAATGTTCTTTAGTACATTTATCCATCTTCTGATAGAAAATAAATCAGAAGATTAAAAAACAATGTATCAAAATTTTGCTATCTTGACTTCTCACAAAGTAAAAAGGCAACAGTAATTTAATTGCTGTCATGCTATATATAGATATCAACTGATATGAAAAAAAATATCGTAATAAGATTTTTTCCCATATCGCCCAGCCCTAATTGTACATTTAAATCTTTGCTCTACATTATTCTGCAATAATGACAAATAGATATTTTGTCTTATGAAGCAGAATCTTCACATTACAGACACAGCACAGTACCTGGGAAGCATGTTGCCAGGTGCTCGATGAGCGTCTCCTGTGTGACCGTCTTGCGGGCAGAGTTCATGGCCGAGATGGCCAGGCACAGGATCTCCCCCAGCGGGATGAACTGGGACTGACTGATAGGAGACATGCTGATAGGAGACACATCACCTGTGGGACAAAAACAAGGCTACGGTGAGAAACTTGAGGTCAAACGTCAAAACCTGAGCTCAAAGATGCTGATTGGGGAAGACTTGTTGACCTGAGGTCCAAAGAGGAATACACAAGAAGAGAACATCATGATGAAAGTAGTACTTTAGCCTCTGCAGCTGCATTTGCATGTTATGTTTCCTAAACAGTGGTGACCAGCATCATTTAAAGCTTTCTGTGCTCGACCACATCAACTAACCTTATATTTACCTTAGGATTAGGGTGAGTTTAATGTTACGGCTGATCGTGTGTACTTTTCTGAGCATAATGTAGATACTGTAAGTACTTTTAGAACACAGATCCACTGCATGTTTCATTATGACCCGGATTGCTCTGAACATATTTTTTTGTTTATGCCTTGATTCATCCACAAACCCCCATCCACACTTGTAGGATGAGTGCTAAAGTGCCTCAAAGTGTCCCCAGCAGCAAGAAAGGACTCCCTAATAAAATACATTCAACACAGCAGAGACGAAAGCAGCTCCGTAGCTTTCTTTGTCTTTTTCAATCAGTTACTCTTGCAATCTATACGATCAACACATTTATAACAGCTGGTACATGCATACAAACAAACACATGTAGAGACTTTTACAAGTATTATTAAGCATCAGTCTAATTTATGGGTCCCATATAAAGTAAGGCTAACATAATTCAGTATGTGGGACAAATGTATTTGAATCTGGTCAGAAAAAATACATCACTGCAACAGGCTGGTGTGAATATTATCCATTACATGGTATGGTAATAAAAAAGGCCTGAACAGGTCCAGCCAAATTACATGTGTTTTGTTGGTTAGCTAAGTGAAAATAAGGAGAACTCTACTGAGAATATACTTATGTATATTTCTGCACATTTTAATGTATGTAAGTTTAACATTTTAGAAAAATGTGGCATAACTTTGTACCAAAAACACTAATTACATTAAAATGTGCAAATGTATTCCCTGTAAAGCAGGTGTATTTAATTAGAGTTCAGTAAGGTCCAGTTAGAGGAGATTCCCTTAGGTCAAGGTCTGGACCGACATCATTTTTAACATGTGTTATAATTCAGTGGTGTATCCTGTTTACTGAAGTAGCCTATATACCATCAGCTACTGAAACACCAAACATCACACATACCGTTCAGTATATTTCAGGATATTTACTGTTTAAATGCTGAAATGAACTAATTACTTATAAAACTTCAAATATAAGCGATTTCCCCCTTAATAAACAAGGACTACACTAAAAAAACAAAATGCTTTTGAAAAAAAGTGCATCTTAAAGTGCTTATTTATAGAAAAAGTAAATAAAACCTGCCTCTTCTTGTTAACTCATCTTGACTTGTCAATTTGGAGCTGCCTGTAAGAAGAATAAACGCCTACGTCTCAGACCAATACTGAATGAAAAAGTCTGTTTTCGGCGTCAACTTTTCTTTTTTTAAAGCATGTTATTCTTTTTCAGACTCTCAGACTGCTGCTTTTCGTTTCGTACCTTGCCTGTGTGCACGCTGTGCTCCCAAATCTGCACAGATCTGATTGGCTGAGGAGCCTTTGGTGATCTTACAATGCACGTGATTGGTCTGTGAGTTTACTGCGCTGTAAAGCCTGTATACCATAAAGACAAGAAAAGTTCCACTGCTTAAAATGAACACTGTCAAATCGTTCTCAATAGTTTATTAGTTTGTGTTTGCGCTGGACAACGTCTGGGTCCGGATCACAGTCCACCTATTAGTGACCTCTGCTGTAGAGGATCTGTAGGTATTATTTTCAATACGAAACTCAGCGTACTGTAATGCAATTTGACCAGGGGCACCTCGGTACAGCACCAAGTAAAACATCTATGGAGAGTCTAATTTCCACACTTTGGCAGTATCAGTATTTAAAGTGACACTATATGGGTGGCAATTAACAAACAACGTATTATACAGCCTTACATAACAAATTAGATTTCAGCATTTTACTCCATGAACAGTTCACGCTAGTCTCAGCGACCTTGAGCAACCATGACTAGGCACAAACTGCACCAAGTTACCCAGTCAAAGCCCACAGGATGATGATTTCCCTAAAAACAGGGCTTGGCATGTGGGCCCTGGCTTTGAAGATCCTAGTCAATCTTCTCACACAGGCGAGGTGAGGACAGAAATGCCAGGTTAATGCACCGTCCTGGCTTCAGCAGAGAAAGACTAAGCTGATTAGCTTAAAAGACCCATGTGAGCAGTGAACACACCAACCTGCTGTCCATGTGCGGCCAGGATGGCACAACAGAGCCAACATGGGTGGAGTGAAATAGATAACAGAAAAAAGCAGTGGAAGATCCTCCATAAAGCTGATCTAAGATCTGTCTGCCTTTGATGCTGGGAAGGGAGGATGTTAGGGATATATAAGGGTAGCCTTTTTCCAAAATCCAGACTGAACACAAAAACATAATTTAACATAAAATCCAGTTAAATCTCCAGTTAAAACGGCCATTATATACAAGTTACCAGTTATTTCTGTCCATCCTTTCACTATAAGAAGACAACTGTGGGTGTGAAAGGATGTGTAGATGTTCAAAAAGCTACTCACTGAGAAAAGAAGATACATCAAAGAAAACAATGGAATGACCATCCTACAGAGTCATTGCTTTGTCTGCGCACCCACACAACGTGTGCAGTGGTCAACACCTGTAAGAGTAAGCTTTCTAACCCTCAGACACTGTGGACACACCGCTCTCTGATGTAAGACACATCCTTCTCCTGCAAGACATCCAGCCTGCTCACCCTTCACACTGACATCATTGTGTTGCTCTCATTTCCTAAAGTAAAGCGCTCGAGTGGAACAGGGTTCTTATCGGCTTACGCCAACAGATAATACACAAACAGTCTGCTGTTTCACTGAAGACAGGGCTAAGTTCTCCAGAGCTGCTGGCAAGAAGACTGCATTTTTCTTGATTCCCATCAAATGTAAACATTCATTCTATATGATAATAGTCTAATAATGCTCTTATGCTCGCTTGCTTATCTCCCTACTCTAGCTTTCCAGTCTTCCCCAATCTGCTCCTTTAGTGTTTCTTAATTTTTCCATACAGTACAGCCAACAACTGAGTGATATATGCCTTTAACATCCCTTGGTCTCGGAATAATGTTTATCCCATCTTGCCATGGCTGGTCTACACAGTGGATTTATCTGCAGATGCTCCAATGCTTTTTTTCCCACCCAATCTTAGAACTTTGATGTTGAGCGCTGGCTAATTCTGATTCGATATCTGTGGTTTCATAAATAGCACAGACCAAAAAATGATGATAATAATAATAATAATAATAATAATAATAATAATAATAATAACAACAACATTTTAAAAAACACATGCAGGTTGGGATGCAAAGTGAGTGAAAGTCTGTACAGCATTATAGACAAATTCTATAATTCCCAAAGCAGCTTTTTTATATAAAAATAATCACCTAGTGCAATAATTACATTAACATCAACAGTTATATCTCTCACTCCATGTGCATTTCATTGTTAAATCTCAATGCATATCGACAATCCACACGGGAAAGGAACTCTCATACATCTTTTATGCAGTGATATAAACAAAACAGTAGAAGAGTAGAAAAACTACACACTGAATTTGCTAGAATGGTTTTGGAAGATTCAATTTAGAGTTCTTTTGGGCCCTATACGAAATTAATCTTATGGTTAAATCTAGTGGTTACTTTAGAACTCTAAATGAAATAAAGTTTTCAGTGGGCTGTTTCTGCTAATTCTGGTTTAAAAATAGAAGCACTGTGGAAGTGTTTTTGTGGACTTGTGAATGAAAACTGTGAGTGTATTCGTACCTGCTACTGACTGCATGCTGCTCACAGTAAACGGCAAAAAGCAGACATTCGATCACATCTTACATGCTGGTGCAGAGATGAAACATTGCTAGCTCAAACTGCCACTACAGATAACACTGTATCAATAATGTATATACAGATGTACAATATCATGACATTATTGTACGTTTCCATTGTCCATTGTAAAACTGTTTCAAGCTGTGACCACTAAGACCTCTTTATAAACTTCTAAACATGTGTCTCACTGCTGCCGGTTGTGGATAATGCCTGCTTATGACACCTCTATGCAAAGAAATGGAACTGAGTAGCATTTAATATAGCCAACACTTGATCCATAAAATTACGCCTGGAGTCTCAATCCACTCTGCACTCAAGACTTTGCATAACTTGCTCTACATCTTTTAAATACTTTATACATGCTACTGTATGTTTTTTTTTTTACTGTTTTTATTTAACACATGACATTTTCACATTTCCTGGATTTCCTTAAACTTATCGCCAATTCTCAGAGACTTGTATTCACTCAAACTTTACCATCCTCACCATCAGTCATCCTTAAATGACTGGTTTTATGTACAGCATGTAGGACAGCACATGGTCAACAATTCCAGCATGTTATATAATTTGGCCGATTCTTGACTCGCCAGAAACAAAGAGCTATACAGACTGTTCTGAGGTTGTTCAGAGTAGAACAGCTCCACCAATAGAAGAAATGTAAGAACTACTATGAAACACTTGACATGAAGTACCTGTGTAATTCTAATAGCAGTGACTTCAGGGTTATACCACACAAGAACAAACCCATTTATCTCTTTTGAGTAAAGCAGCATTGTTTTCTCTCGCCGTCTTGGCCTGTTTGATCAGGCTTTGATCACGCTCAGAGCTGAGACAGGCCAGTGACTGTATTCAACAGGAGGATGCTAACAACTGCCTGCACTGCAACAGAAAGGGAAAATGAGAGATAACATCCACTACATAACTTATCCTGTAGCACCTTGGAATGCTACTTAAACGGTAAAAAACATGTAATAAATAAATGCATACTGAAACCAAAATTAATTGCAGTGCCAGGGTTTCAGCCACGACAGCTAACTTACAAGACACTGCTGATTTCAACACTGGTGCTATGAATGTGAACAAGATAATGTATTAAAGCCACGTGTAAACTAATAAGACTGATCTTTTGTGAGATGTTAATGATAAAAACTGACAGCTTTCCATGCCATGAAACCTCAAAAGGAAAATATAGATTGTATCTGGCCTTGCACACCTTTCAGGGATCAACCACACCACTCAATCCTGATGCAATAAGAGCCAAGTGAACTAAAGCCACCTTGACAAAACACGGAAATCGAACTACAGGGCCTTCAGAGTTGGTAGGGATGTTTGAAGAAGTGGAGAACGAGAGAGAGAGAGAGAAAACTGAGGAAGAGAGATAGACTAATGTGCTGGTATTGATGGGTATCAGGCTGATATCAGCAGAAAACATTGGATGCACTGATGCATTGATATGTCAGCTGTGGGCTGATGTCTGATATTTGTCATGTGCATATCTGCTGATGTAAACATTCATAAAATGTAGAAACTGAAACTACATTTACTTGGATCAGCATTACAGGGAAGTATAACATCTGTTTCTGTAGGGATACGTATATAAAGGCATGAATATTCTGGCGTCATTAGGCGAAGGCACTTTATTAGTGGAAAAAAAAAGTTTGCTGAGTGTGTGTTTTGTCAGACACATAAGCTGGTTTAGGTCTGTCTTGGACAGTGCGCTCCCAAAGCTCTTCATACTCCTCATACTCTGTTCACACTCCTCATACTCTGTTCACACTCCTCATACTCTGTTCATACTTTTCATACACTGTTCACACTCCTCATACTCTGTTCATACTCCTCATACTCTGTTCATACTTTTCATACACTGTTCACACTCCTCATACTCTGTTCATACTCCTCACACTCTCTTCACACTCCTCATACTCTGTTCATACTCCTCACACTCTCTTCACACTCCTCATACTCTGTTCATACTCCTCACACTCTCTTCACACTCCTCATACTCTGTTCACACTCCTCATACTCTGTTCACACTCCTCATACTCTGTTCACACTCCTCATACTCTGTTCACACTCCTCATACTCTGTTCATACTCCTCATACTCTGTTCACACTCCTCATACTCTGTTCACACTCCTCATACTCTGTTCATACTTTTCATACACTGTTCACACTCCTCATACACTGTTCATACTCCTCACACTCTCTTCACACTCCTCATACTCTGTTCACACTCCTCATACTCTGTTCACACTCCTCATACTCTGTTCACACTCCTCATACTCTGTTCACACTCCTCATACTCTGTTCACACTCCTCATACTCTGTTCATACTCCTCATACTCTGTTCATACTCCTCATACTCTCTTCATACTCCTCACACTCTCTTCATACTCCTCACACTCTCTTCATACTTTTCATACACTGTTCACACTCCTCATACACTGTTCATACTCCTCACACTCTCTTCATACTCCTCACACTCTGTTCATACTCCTCATACTCTGTTCACACTCCTCATACTCTGTTCACACTCCTCATACTCTGTTCACACTCCTCACACTCTCTTCATACTCCTCACACTCTCTTCATACTCCTCACACTCTCTTCATACTCCTCACACTCTCTTCATACTCCTCACACTCTCTTCATACTCCTCATACTCTCTTCATACTCCTCATACTCTGTTCATACTCTGTTCATACTCTGTTCATACTCTGTTCATACTCTGTTCATACTCTGTTCATACTCTGTTCATACTCCTCATACACTGTTCATACTCCTCACACTCTGTTCATGCTCCTGATACTCTGTTCATACTCCTCATACACTGTTCACGCTCCTCATATACTGTCCATACTCCTCATTCACTGTTCACACTCCTCATTCACTGTTCACACTTTTCATACACTGTTCATACTCCTCATACACTGTTCATACTCCTCATTCACTGTTCACACTCCTTATACTCACTCCTCATACTCTCTTCATACTCCTCACACCCTCTTCATACTCCTCATACTCTCTTCATACTCCTCATACTCTCTTCATACTCCTCATACTCTGTTCACACTCCTTATGCTCACTTCTCACACTCTCTTCATACTCCTCACACTCTCTTCATACTCCTCACACTCTCTTCATACTCCTCACACTCTCTTCATACTCCTCACACTCTCTTCATACTCTCTTCATACTCTGTTCATACTCTGTTCATACTCTGTTCATACTCTGTTCATACTCTGTTCATACTCTGTTCATACTCCTGATACTCTGTTCATACTCTATTCATACTCTGTTCATACTCCTCACACTCTGTGTGGTGGTTTGTTGGGAGATGATGAACAGGTTAGCTGTGTAATGATCTTTAATGACTACTTTCTTACAAAGTATGTAAACTACTGCCTTCTAAGCAATGCCAGTATTTTCAGATCCAGACCAGCTAGACTGTGAGGCTGGCGGTGTCTGAGTTTCTTCCCCTGGCACAGTGTGTTCACTCATTTTCAGCTTTAGGTGTGCTGTTCAGGCAGCTATGCTAGCTTTAGCCTATGCTAGCACACAGTATGGGCACTCTTAATGCGCACTTGCAGAAGCCTGTACTGAAGAGTGTGGAGTCGAGGCGTTTGGAATGTTATTTGTTTCCCAGTCAGTAGCGTACTCGATAACATGAGCTTGCGCATCGTTAACACAGCAATTCAGATATTATAATAGATGATAGATATCACACACCCATACCTGAACACACAGATGTATCAAAATGTATACATTAAAGGTGAATTCCACTAATATGTTTTATATTTCTATATAATTCAGTTGTTATGTAAGCATAACAACTCAAAACGTTTGACGTGAAACAGCCTACAGTATAGACAAATATCGCTGTTGTCTGAACAAAACCTCTAAAATAATGACTTTACAGAAGACATACGTACTTTACTTTTAATCTAAGTCAATGTAACCAGACCTTTTCCAAGTAACTGTGGGCTATTTCTTTTTGTCCATTCCTCATGACATTTCCACATAATGTAAAGAGCAACAGGTGTTTTTAAAACATGTCAAACTGAAAACCAAATTTGGAGATATACAGTTCTGTTTCAACCACAGTAATATGTAACAGCGATAAGTCAACAGTAGTAAATCTGAAACCGTACCGTTTCTCTTAGGGGATTATTTCAACTTGCAATGTCCTGAAAACATCTCTGCCATGACCAAATCTTCAGAAATATATTTCAGCTCAAAGCCCATTCAGAAAATACTGCTGTGAACAATTCTCAGTGGTAAGTTTTCCTAGAATCACATTAAACCAACTTCCAATGGTCCAACAAAATAATTCATTTTATGCTATTAAAGAAAAATACTGGTCTGATTTCAGGTGTTACTTTTCAATGTATGGGTTTCAATATCCAAGTTAGTCAATTTAAAAAGTGGTTTCCAAAGAAAGAAAGAGAGACAGAGAGATAGAGAGAAAGACACTGGCAGACATTTTCGGACTGTCCTGCTCTGGCCATGGCCCCCTCCCTCCCCCCTCCCACAGAGGAGCAGTGGGGGTGAAGCACAGCTGCAGTGGCCTCTGACGGCTCTGAAAGGGGAAAACACCCCGGACCCCTCCTCCGACAACGACAACAACAACTGCATCACACGGCACACCAGAGACTAAACTCGTCATGGAACGAAGGGCAGGACTCCCCCCGTCCGTATTTCTATCTCTCTCTCTCTCACACATGGCTGAAGGAGGGGATCTCTGGAAGGAGGCATAAAAGAGAGAACGAAAGACAGAGAAGCAAAAAAGACAGAAAAGAAAGAGCTCAATCCGTAGACAGAGAGGGAGAGAGGGAGAGACCTCGGCAGACGGGTTTGTAAATGTGCCCGCGCAGGCGTGGAAGCAGATGCAGCGAGCCGTCATTTTGCCAACATGGGTGCTTGGAGCTATCAGCTGAGAGAGAGAGGGAGAGCGGAAGAGAGAGATAAGGCTACAGAGTAATAGTAGAGATGTAAAGAGGCTGGCGCAGTAGTAAACAATCCTGTTCGGCGAGGGCTTCTTTGTCCACGCATCTCTCCACCAACCCCACCCCCTTCTTTTGTGATTCATTCTGACGACACGACGCTGCACCGTCCCCATTACACCTCCCCGACGCAGCCGGAGCACAAAAACGCACAAAATCCACGGCGCGCCACGACAGAGGAGAGAAAGACGGGAGCAAAAAACACACACGCTCTTTACCTCTGGTTTTCCTCCACGGATCCAGCTCCTAATCCAAAACGGAGCGTCCCTCTCAGCCTCTTCCGCAGACAAATGAGCATTCAGCCAGGGCTCTGTTACCCAGCATGCTCCGGTCCACACAAAGACAGGGGAGGTGTGACCAATCACATTGTGACTGAGCTCACACTGCTCTGCACCCTCCCTGCTCACTCACTCCTGGAATGCCCACTGACACTCAAGCTTGTGGGCGGCCCCTTTTTTTTCCATGAGACGTTGTTATGGTAACGCTTCCCAGTAGTACCCAGCACCTATTTGGTGAGCCATTTTTCCCTCCATCTCTCTCGCTCCCTCTGTCTAGCTGTCTCTGTTTAGCTACACTCTCTATCAATCCATATGTACATAGGTACATGCTGAATGATGCATATATGAGGCAGTGAGAGAGACAGATCAAGAGCAAGAGAGACAGAAGAAAACAGAGAAAATGAAACAGACTGAGACACTGGGAGAAAGGAAATGAACGAAAAAGAATGAGACAGAAAGAGAGAGAAAAAAGAAAGAAAAAATGTGAAAGAAAAAAGAAAGTGGGGAGAAAGAATGAGGGAATGCAAACAAAATAAGATATAGAAGAGAGAGGACAAGATGAAAGGGAGAGAAAAAGGAGAATATGAAGGAAAAAGAAAAAAGTCAAAAGAAATGAAAGAAGAGAGGTAGAGCACAGATAAAAGAGAGAGATGTAATAGAGGGAGAGAAAAAAGAAAGAAAATGTGAAAGAAAAAAGAAAGTGGGGCGAGAGAATGAGGGGATGCAAGCAAAGTAAGATATAGAAGAGAGAGAGGAAGAGATGAAAGGGAGAGAAAAAGAAGAATATGAAGGAAAGAGAGAAAATAAGTAAAAAGAAATGGTAGAAGAGAGGTGGAGCACAGATAAAAGAGATAGATGGAGAGAAAAAATAAGATAGAAGAGACAGATTTAGATACAGAAGAGAGAAAATAAACAAGAAGAATAGAGAGAAAATAGAACTGTGACAGAGAGGTGAGATAGACAGAGAAAAAAGAAGAGAGACAGAGAGAATAGAGATAGGAGAGAGAGAGAGAGAGAGAGGGAAAGAGAGGAGGGGGGGTTTGTTATCCTATTAGAGAATCCTGGGCCCTGTTGCTCTTTGGTTTCAGGCTAAAGACGTTTACAGGAGTGAGACTAGTTGAAGTGCTACTGCTTTACGTTCTTATCTGCTGTGCTAAGACCTCCTGCACAACTCTGCTAAGAGTCTGTTGGCATAGCAGCAGCGAAGCTGTAGTAAAGCTGTTAATGTGACGACAGAGTGTGAGAGGAGGAGTTAGAGTAGGGGAAAAGTGGAAGAAAGACAGAGATAAAAAGACGGGGGAGGGGTTATCTCTGTAGATGGGGGGAGGGGTAGACCGTTAAAGGAGATTCTAACTGGCACAGAAGTCTGCTGCTTTATTCAGACCTGCTCTAAGGATCTGCTGTCTCATGCTGACCCCCTAGCCACCCCCGAACCCACTAACGAATTCCCGTTCCCACGCCTGAACGCACAAAGCAGAGGAAGGGGGCCACAACCTTAAATTAAAAGCGAGGCCAGGGCTTAATGACAATGCTTAAAGTCGACCCACTCATTACTGTAATTAACTTAAAACGGGAACACGCTGATTAGAGCATGCTGCCGTATGGAAAAGCCTACACAGACACAAACACATCCTGGAGTTTGTTAAAAGCTTGCACAAGGAGGACTTCAGAGACCGGCTACAGGAGTCACGGGCTGCCAAACAAGCAACTCAGTCAAATTGCCCATCTAAAAATGTCATGCTGATCGTCACAGAGCTGTTTTAAAACATTTGACTGGTAGCGTATCTAAAACGTTTGACTGGTAGCGTATCTAAAACGTTTGACTGGTAGTGTACTAAAACGTTTGTCTGGTAGTGTATCTAAAACGTTTGTCTGGTAGTGTACTAAAGCGTTTGACTGGTAGCGTATCTAAAACGTTTGACTGGTAGCGTATCTAAAACGTTTGACTGGTAGCGTATCTAAAACGTTTGACTGGTAGTGATCTAAAACGTTTGACTGGTAGTGTATCTAAAACGTTTGACTGGTAGTGTATCTAAAACGTTTGACTGGTAGTGTATCTAAAACGTTTGGCTGGTAGTGTATCTAAAACGTTTGACTGGTAGTGTATCTAAAACGTTTGACTGGTAGTGTATCTAAAACGTTTGGCTGGTAGTGTATCTAAAACGTTTGACTGGTAGTGTACTAAAACGTTTGGCTGGTAGTGTACTAAAACGTTTGACTGGTAGTGTATCTAAAACGTTTGACTGGTAGTGATCTAAAACGTTTGACTGGTAGTGTACTAAAACGTTTGACTGGTAGTGTACTAAAACGTTTGACTGGTAGTGTATCTAAAACGTTTGGCTGGTAGTGTATCTAAAACGTTTGACTGGTAGTGATCTAAAACGTTTGACTGGTAGTGATCTAAAACGTTTGACTGGTAGTGTATCTAAAACGTTTGTCTGGTAGTGTACTAAAACGTTTGACTGGTAGTGTACTAAAACGTTTGACTGGTAGTGTACTAAAACGTTTGTCTGGTAGTGTATCTAAAACGTTTGTCTGGTAGTGTACTAAAACGTTTGACTGGTAGTGTATCTAAAACGTTTGACTGGTAGTGTATCTAAAACGTTTGGCTGGTAGTGTATCTAAAACGTTTGACTGGTAGTGATCTAAAACGTTTGACTGGTAGTGTACTAAAACGTTTGACTGGTAGTGTACTAAAACGTTTGACTGGTAGTGTACTAAAACGTTTGGCTGGTAGTGTATCTAAAACGTTTGACTGGTAGTGTACTAAAACGTTTGACTGGTAGTGTACTAAAACGTTTGGCTGGTAGTGTACTAAAACGTTTGGCTGGTAGTGTATCTAAAACGTTTGACTGGTAGTGTATCTAAAACGTTTGACTGGTAGTGTATCTAAAACGTTTGACTGGTAGTGTATCTAAAACGTTTGGCTGGTAGTGTATCTAAAACGTTTGGCTGGTAGTGTATCTAAAACGTTTGGCTGGTAGTGTATCTAAAACGTTTGACTGGTAGTGTATCTAAAACGTTTGACTGGTAGTGTACTAAAACGTTTGACTGGTAGTGTATTAAAACGTTTGGCTGGTAGTGTACTAAAACGTTTGACTGGTAGTGTATTAAAACGTTTGGCTGGTAGTGTACTAAAACGTTTGACTGGTAATGTACTAAAACGTTTGGCTGGTAGTGTATCTAAAACGTTTGACTGGTAGTGTACTAAAACGTTTGTCTGGTAGTGTACTAAAACGTTTGTCTGGTAGTGTATCAAAAACGTTTGTCTGGTAGTGTATCAAAAACGTTTGACTGGTAGTGTATCTAAAACGTTTGACTGGTAGTGTACTAAAACGTTTGACTGGTAGTGTATCTAAAACGTTTGACTGGTAGTGTACTAAAACGTTTGACTGGTAGTGTATCTAAAACGTTTGATTGGTAGTGTATCTAAAACGTTTGACTGGTAGTGATCTAAAACGTTTGACTGGTAGTGTATCTAAAACGTTTGACTGGTAGTGTATCTAAAACGTTTGACTGGTAGTGTATCTAAAACGTTTGACTGGTAGTGTATCTAAAACGTTTGGCTGGTAGTGTATCTAAAACGTTTGGCTGGTAGTGTATCTAAAACGTTTGGCTGGTAGTGTATCTAAAACGTTTGGCTGGTAGTGTATCTAAAACGTTTGACTGGTAGTGTATCTAAAACGTTTGACTGGTAGTGTACTAAAACGTTTGACTGGTAGTGTATTAAAACGTTTGGCTGGTAGTGTACTAAAACGTTTGACTGGTAGTGTACTAAAACGTTTGACTGGTAGTGTACTAAAACGTTTGGCTGGTAGTGTACTAAAACGTTTGACTGGTAATGTACTAAAACGTTTGGCTGGTAGTGTATCTAAAACGTTTGACTGGTAGTGTACTAAAACGTTTGTCTGGTAGTGTACTAAAACGTTTGTCTGGTAGTGTATCAAAAACGTTTGTCTGGTAGTGTATCAAAAACGTTTGACTGGTAGTGTATCTAAAACGTTTGACTGGTAGTGTACTAAAACGTTTGACTGGTAGTGTATCTAAAACGTTTGACTGGTAGTGTACTAAAACGTTTGACTGGTAGTGTATCTAAAACGTTTGACTGGTAGTGTACTAAAACGTTTGACTGGTAGTGTATCTAAAACGTTTGATTGGTAGTGTATCTAAAACGTTTGACTGGTAGTGATCTAAAACGTTTGACTGGTAGTGTATCTAAAACGTTTGACTGGTAGTGTATCTAAAACGTTTGACTGGTAGTGTATCTAAAACGTTTGACTGGTAGTGATCTAAAACGTTTGACTGGTAGTGATCTAAAACGTTTGACTGGTAGTGTATCTAAAACGTTTGACTGGTAGTGATCTAAAACGTTTGACTGGTAGTGTATCTAAAACGTTTGACTGGTAGTGTATCTAAAACGTTTGACTGGTAGTGTACTAAAACGTTTGACTGGTAGTGATCTAAAACGTTTGACTGGTAGTGATCTAAAACGTTTGACTGGTAGTGTATCTAAAACGTTTGACTGGTAGTGTATCTAAAACGTTTGACTGGTAGTGATCTAAAACGTTTGACTGGTAGTGATCTAAAACGTTTGACTGTAGGTATACCTTATACCTACAAACAATAACATCCACCTTAAAGCCTTGCTGTTTTTTTTACTTGTGTCATGTTTATAATTAGTAGCATGTTTTATACACTAAAGAGGCAAAACAACTTCAAAAAGCAAACATGCCTTAACAAACTAGATTTGCAGTCAGTGGCAAAATACAGAGAAATACATGGAAATGATTTTGGCCTGACTAGAATGCAAAAGCTTAAACAGTAAATCTGAATAAAAGCAAAGTTAAGGGAAGGTCTGAACTGAAATCAGGTCCTGGGGGAACTTTCAATGTTATAAGAAACAAATTACAGGTTGAATGTAAATTTTCAAAATTCCAGTCAAACTATCTTAACGATACTGAGGCCTCAATTCATGGTCAGACTGTTTTACTGCAGGGAAATCCCCACTGAATCACAGCGCTGAGAGCATTTCCTCAGCCATACTTAAGCGTAAGCTGCTCCTCGGCTCTCTGCAGTTCAGGCCTTTACCTCCTGATGTGTGAAAACACAGAGCAGGTGCTACTCCAACAAATCACCAGCCAAGAGGAACCGGCTGGCAGGGCCGGGCTGTCTGTCCCACGTGCAGGATTACAACCTTTCCACTAAGTTAATCAAACTGCCAAGTTTTAAGACAGGGGTGGGGAGCTCTGGTCCTGGAGGTCCGGATTCTTGCACAGTTTGGGGATTTTCTTACTCAAACACACCTGATTCAGATCAGCAGTTAATGATCAGGTTGAGTCAGTCAGAAATCAGCAAACTGTGTTGGACTCAGTTCTCCATCCCTGCTTTAAAAAAACCTAGAAGAAAATATGCAGAGAAGAAGCAGATTAGCCAATAAGCTTCTTTTAGGAATGTGAAAATTTAAAAACATCTGAAACTACGAAGAATAAAAGTTACTTAATTTAAATGTCCTGACTGACCAAACTGCAGAGGGCTGTAGCGTTCAACTCCAATCACTATATTTAGTCTGAAAGAGTCTTATGAGTCAAAGTATTTATATAAAATAAATACATTTCAAATAAATCACATAAACTAATCATAACAATGCACAGCAATTATTAGCCATGATACATTACTATATAACACTTCATTTTCATATATTTATATTTTAATACACATATGTATATTTTACTTTTATATTTATATATATTCCAATAGTCCCATTGTACAATGTGACCAGTCAGTCAAAGGTGATCAGCGGATGAATCTGAAAGCAGGTTAAAAGAATATTCAAAGAGAACTCAGGCCAAAATTGGTGAAAGACAAGTCTTTTGAGAGTGTAAATGAATACTATCATCATATCTTAATCAGTATAATGCTGATTTTGCATCTGGGACATTTTAAGTCTGTGCATAGGATGCCAATAAGTAAAGACTTGTGAAATTCAACCCAGTAATAGGGGTGTAAGAAAATATCAATACAACTGAGTATTGCAATATTATGTTTTGTGATACTGTACTGATACTCAGAAACAGATTTATATATAACTCACTTTGTACCTGGCTGTTGGTTGGTTTGCCCTGTTTGTTTTTTGTCTTGTTACTCTGGTTTTGTCTCTGGTTGTTCTAGTATCTGTACTCTGGTTAATACAGTAAAAGTAAGTAATACACTGAATCGCAAACCCTTTATTATGATACATATCATATCTCAAGGTTTTTTGAATACAAAGCACAAAAATCAACATAAAACGTGACCTGGCAAAGGTTATGGCTTATTATGTATTGCATGTTTTATTTTCTCCAGTATGTAATATGTCAATAAATAGAAATTTCTCATTAAATTAGCAGACAAATGCCATATTTAAGATATACATCAAAACATGTAACTAAGCCAGGGGTGTTTTGACTTTTGCAAACAACTGTCTCATGCAGCCCAACCAAAAATAAGTATAAACCATCTTCTTCAACTTAAATAACTCCATGAAGTAAAACCACTCGTTTTAAAGAGATGGTTTTGATTTTATGACCACAAGGACAGCTATTATAGCACACAACAGCTTCACAAACCCACATCTATGGCTTTCAATTATAGGCCATAAAAGAAGTTTTGGGTTACCAAAACCACAACAAGTGCTTCAGTAACATCACACCTTACTTTATAATCATAAATCATGTACATGGCAGTTACCACCTAACCAGTTATCTGGACTACAAGGGCTTCTGTACTTGTTTCAACACTAGATGGTGATAAGAAATCACCAGTGGCCAGCAGAGTGGGGTCACACTGAGGATCAATTTGCATTAGGACTAGGAAAAACAAACAGGCTAAAATACTAAAGCAATGCTATTTCTCTTCTTTTGCTTTCAGGCTTCACTTTTGAATGTCACATCTTAAAGCACCAGATGCCTGTCTGCATTTCGCCTCGACTTCACTAAAATTCCTGTTGCGACATGCTTCGGCCCGCTCCGTTTTCCCTACTTCAGCCACAGTTTAACCAATGGCACAGCGACCGAGGCTTTAGGGCAAAGCAGAATCAGTAACACCACATCAGGGCCGGTGGCGGCACTTCTACAAAAAAAAAAAGAAAAAAAAGAGGCTCTATTACAAATGACCGTTCACTGAAGACATCAAAGTGAGCGACAGTGCTCTGCTCTCCTCTTCAATTTTATGATGCAATTTGAACAAAAGCTATGAAATGTTGTAAAATAACCATAGTATTGTAAAAAAAAAAACACCCCAATTTTTCAAGCAGCACTTGAGCTCATGCATGGTTGTATGTACTTTCAGCTGGTCCTGCTTTATCATTCAAATCAGCCTTGTTAGGAACCAGCTCAAGCTGCATGGATGTGCTATGGAAACCGTCAGCAAACAAACAGCAGCTAAATCTCAAACACAGCCATGAAGAGGTAATCATAAGAAGAAAATGAACGACAAAACACATTACAGACCATTCAAGGTCATTTCCTACCTGCAATTCAGAGAATTCAGTCCTCATAGCACAGGGAAGAGAAATGACTTGAGGTGGGTGACAGGATAAAAAAAGAAAGTGCAAGAGAGAAAGGTGCTGAAACGCAGATGGCAATAAAGTGGGATGGGCCGTGAAGTGCTGTGCCAAAGACTGAAAGAGATATGCTATTGTCAAAGCAACAAGAGCTATCGTGGCACATGTTGCCTCCACACACATGCACTGCCTGAAAAAACATTGAAGCACCTAGCTTTCCAAAATCTTGACCTATTAACCAACACATACACAACACTATGTTTAAACCTGAACAACTGCACCATTGTTTTGAGATATCAACAAACCTTCACCAAAGTTTCCATATAAAACTACAGAAAAGCAAAAAGAGGGTCTGGTTCACTGTTTAGACTTTAAAAGCACAATCGACATTATACTTAGGTGTTTAAGACTCAATGACAATATTAGATCCTTCATTCTCAGAAGACACGCCCTTCGTCAACACACTCACGATCACCCTATTTTGGGGAAGGAGACTGAATAACTACCCACGTTAAATAAATGCTCTTCCGCATGCAATTACACATTTTCAGCAGCGAGATCTCCGAATGGTTTTGAAGGTGCCATAGAATAAAATACATTGCCATATTTGAATAAGGATATTTCAGAACATAAAACTGACACAGTAAAATGGGCTGATTTCAAAATCCTGAACTTGTAACCTAATATTAATAAGTATACCCCAAGAATTTACACACAATTACAAAACAGCCATAGCAACAAAAATGGCGGACTATGTGGTGAAATCTTCCGTTGCAGGTTGTGAAGAAGACGTTGGCACTTTTCATTAGGGCTGTGTATTGTCAAGAACCTGGTGATGCAATACATATCGTGATACAGCAGTCACGATTCAATATATCATGATGTATATTGGGATACTGCAAGCAGGGTAATATATTGCGATTTTTAAAATCCTACTATTAAAACACACCACTATATGAACAGGTTTATCAATGCTTACAACAGCATCGCGCCCTTGTGCTGCTTGTTAATGTTGGAGTGGAGCTGAAAATGGATTGCAACACTGCCATCTAGTGGTCAAAGGTTTAAACACAACACACAATAATTCAATGTCTGCCAGGAATCTGTGTATCCATACTGTGTTTTTGAGAATTGATACAGTATCAGGAAACATAATATCCCGATATTCCATATTTCAATATTTTCTTACACCCCTACTTTTAATACCCTTTCAAAGAAACTGATCTGTCAGCGGGCATGGCTGATGTTCATCTTTAATGGATCCTAAAACTACAATCCTATTTGCCAGCTTCTTAATCAATCATTCTGTTTCACCTTAAATGCAACAGCTTGTAAAGGCGCCAGAATAGAACTAAAGCAAACTGGTAGCCAACTTAAGCTCCCACATCCTTAACAAGATTCTGGAAAATATTTACTTAAAGTTGTCAGTTTTCTCTGCACATTTTACTCTGAACAGTTTCTTAGGCCATTAAACAATATCAAACAGCTACACTCATTATTTGACACAGAAGAAACTGAAGAGCAGCAGCTCTATCTTTATTAGCATCACAATCCCAGCAGTGATCTGTAAGTAGCAGCCATGCTGTGTGAGTTTATTAATTTTTCTTTCATAGCAAGTTACAACATATATAATTTATTTTGCGTTGATGTCAAGATCATAAGCAAGTAGTAGGTAACGTTAGCTACTAGCCAGCCTCAAGTAACAAACATTAGCATGACAAACTAAATAGCATGAGGGACGGGTTTGTTTACCATGTGGTTCATCCTGTTTTCCTGTCTGTGGCTGTTTCGACATGTTGCTTCTGTGTGATCCTCACAGTGTTTCAATGTAAACCAGCCAATCAGAGTAGAGCTCATAACATTATTCAAGCTTCAGCTCACCAAAAAAGGGAAAACAGCTCTGTTTCACTTTAGTACCCAACCACAAATTGGGAATCAGTGTGTAAAACCGCATTTGGGCATTTTTCACCCCGGCCCCAAATGTAAATTTCATAGGAAGGTAAGGCGTGTGCAAGCTTTTGACGTGTGTGTGTGTGAATTGCTGATTAACATTTCAGTGTCATATCCTCACTTACACCAAATGCACCTCAATACACACCTTTTCACAGACACACAAAAACAATCAACAGCATAAACACACAAACACCCTCTCCAGACACAGTGAAAATTTCTAAACCACAGCTCGGTGCCGGTATTCAGCTCAAGTCACCATCACAGATACAAATATAAAAAAAGGTCCTCAGATTCCAAACTCCTCTTTACAGTGGTAAACACCGATTAATCTCCAAAACATAGGGTCTGTCTCAAAACCTAGTGAGTGTCTAAGTAGGCGGTCTAGGTAGCAGTGTTCTGTCTGACATCTCTCCTCATAAAACAGATTACTGAGACGCTTTAGTTAGAAAGAGACTGCGTCACGGCTTGTTCCCGCCCACTGCAGCACGTGACTGGTGGTTTAGCTGGTTGCTAAGCTACCGGCCGGCATCCAAAAAAATAGCCCGAGGCTTAAAAATTCGCTAGCATAGATACTAATGCCTCGAGAATAAAACTGCTAAATGGTGAAGGACTCGTTACAGAGTTGATAATAAAATACTGTTTTGTGTGATTATATGACCAGAAACACATTAAAACTCCGGAGAGAATCAAAATTTAATTTTTTTTTAATTTTACATTTTAAAACCACTTCACTGCTCGTAGATGTGCCTGCTTTGCATCATGGCATTGCCGTAGTGGCTGAGGAAGCGTTCGATGCTTCCTTAAAATCAGATAAAAATAAGATGCCTCAGTAGACAGCATGTTTAAGATATCTAAGAATTGGGACAGTCTACATGTCGGGAGCGCATACTTTGACGTAAAATGCTGTCTGTGTAGACCCTCACTAGGGTTTGAGACACACCCATTGTGTGTGGATACAGCAGTATAAAAGGGAGTGCATATACATGTATATAGACTGGAATGACTTCAACTGTCATATGATATTGAAGATGCGCAATGAGAATCAGCTTAAACATTGTAATGTACCAAAACGTGCATATTTTTCGGTTGCTTATCACTGGAATTCCCACCAATGACAAAAACTTAAAGACAGAAGGACACTGAAAAACTCATGAGTCAGGAGGTCAGGCCCTTAATTCTTGCTAAAAAGGCTACAAAACAAAAGCATGTTAAACAGATGTCATTGGCGTTTTAACACAAATTCTAAATAGCATATATATATATATATATATATATATATATATATATGGCCACTTTAGAAAATGTTTGCCACTATATATACAGATTAGAAGCCAAATAATCAGTAGAGTAAACACTAAAACCATGAAAACGTGTGCTGTACAAACAGTGGATAAGCTAAGTGAGTCGTTGAATTAAACCACTGCTTGCAAAAATATAACAATTTTCATTACATAAATTTTCTTCCTGAAGATGACACTTACTGTTTCAGCTACTGCAGATTTCCCATGTGCTAGAATGAAAAACAGAGTACTACTGATGTTCAAATCAATACACTGAAAAGTATGCCTACTGTCAATGTTATTCACTACTGCCCTCTCGGAACACTGACCACTGCCCATCTGACTTTCCATCCTCCTGCAATAAGCCTCTGCTTTAATGGCACTGTGTGAATTGCTACTACTATTTTTGGAGGTTTTTAGATTAAAATAATGTACTAAGCTCCCCCTCTCTTGCTAAAACCTCGTGGTTATGCTTTGCAAGTTGTTGACGCAAAGAACTCAGTAAAAAGTACAATACAGAAGGCCTGATCAAATAATGCTGCCCAAGCTGCATTGATTAATCACTGTCAATGACATTATCAACAATTTCCATAATCAATGTCAGAGTCATGGCCTGGCCTTCATTATATGCCCATAGCTACACTGTGAGAAGTGTCAAATTACTGCAAAATATAAAGCTCAATACTCGCCTCTGTGATAGCTTTTGTCTGGCTGCTGCTGATATTTTTAGAGGCTCATTAAGTTTTGATGGACAGATATGGACAACAAGAGTTTAGTGTAATAAACAATATGATGATGTGTGCTGAATATGACAAGTTACACGAATAAACAAGAAAAAAGTGTATGATTTCAGGTTGACTTTAAAGACCATTTTCTAGCTTGTTGGTGTCTCTGTCTAGTGCCATTGAAAAAGTTTTAAAGGGGGTCTAAGGATGCTCATTTTTGGGGTCTACTACAATCATTCACGTGCTCACTTTCATATGATTGTTCCAGAAAGTCAAATTGGTAGATTTTGTTCACCTTTTTACTGTTTTAGCTATCTGGGGAAGCAGTATCAATAGGCCCCCATTATTTTTTTTAAGGTAAATAATGTGGAGTGAAGGCATTCACACTGTATTTAAATGCTACTATCACACCTGTACTAAAATGATGCACTGTTGTGAATAGGTGCCTCTTACTTAAATTTGGCCCATTAAAGGAGCAATTATTAAGACTTGTAGTTTACAAATCTTCCAAAATTGCCTAAAAGTACAGACAGAGTTGAAGAAGGAACAGTTTTCACGGTATGTCAATAACAGTACATTAATATTTGAAAAAAACTGGCAACTGAAAACAGAATTAAACAGTAGCGATAGCATGAAATAGACCATACAATATAGGCTATGGTACACAAACTCATCAAATCTAAGATTTGGCTAGCTGCAAATACGTGGTGACTGAGGCACTATATCTGTATGCCAATGGGACAAGAACAGTCTAGCAGTGACTATGTGTGTTTTTCGTACTTGGGCTTTAGAAGTTTATATTGGCACAA
This sequence comes from Megaleporinus macrocephalus, assembly GCA_021613375.1. Taxonomy (NCBI): domain Eukaryota; kingdom Metazoa; phylum Chordata; class Actinopteri; order Characiformes; family Anostomidae; genus Megaleporinus; species Megaleporinus macrocephalus. Next base: position 57,805,949 of record CM038702.1, read on the forward strand.
AAAGTTACAACACACTAAGGCAGAGGAAAAACTGGAAAAGCAGTAGCAATAGTCTCCTTTAATAATGCAAATAGTTTCAAGTTGAGAAACTAGAGTGACTACACTCTGGTTTCTTGGTAACGTTCCCCAATAGACCTCAGTCATAATTTAGGTCTCAAGTTTCAGTGCAGTAATGAGCGGCACTTTACAAAACAATACATAATTTATTTGCATTTAAATAATCAATACAATAGATCTAGCCCAAAACAAGGACAGATCATTTAAACCAGCATGCATGAAATAAAAGGCATTTGTTTGATGGATTGAACATATATTTTACCCATTATCTGTTTACTGATGTAATAATTTGCGGGAGCCCTATATCGATTGTGGTGATCACAGTGGTTAACGTACACACATGCACTAACAGACACACCGCTGCATGAATACCGACGCTGAAGCATGTTTTTTTTGGACAAAGCATGAGCCTCAACTAACAATCCCCGCTGAGCAAATAAATTAGCCCAAGACTAACCTTAATCTATGTCCGGAAAGCTGGCCCCGAGCGATTTCAGCCATTGCTTAACAAATGCGCTTCAAAGTGTTACGGGATAAAAATAGCACAGGGATACAGCGCAAACCATCTGTACACAGTGGCACTGGGCCTGTACAGAGTAATGGTGCTGAAATGAAGCTAACCAGACTCCTGAGTACAGCCTGCTGGAAGCTCAGAGGGGGAAGCAGTACTCCAGCGTTTTTTAACCAGATCTGCCACGTCGGTATTGTACAGTCGATTACGACAAACAATTCTGGCACATAATGAAAAGAACAACAACAAAAAAAACACTGGCTCAACTCCTATTTTAAAATAGAAGCCAATACACATTTGCTTCAAAACCGGCCCATTAGCTTTTATTTCCTTAATCAAAAATAACTAAGTCATTAGTCAATTTTACCATAAGAACACTCCAGTTGGCTAAAACCCTTAAAACCTATTGATGCTCTGCAAAATCCTGAGGATGTCTACATTAGAAACATCAAAACGTACACAAACTACGGCCCAATTAGCCGACAGCTCAATCCTCCCAGTACAAACTGGCCATGTGTCTTCTAGTCATTTTAATTTTAAGATTAGTTACATATTTTACATATTAACACAACAAAATGCAAAAAAGAAGGTTGGTATTTTGACTGAAAAGTCCTCTAACAATTTCCATGACTCTCATTTCTCCCCATCAAACCGAGCACACTGTCGACAATGCATTCTAGGCATTTTACCAGCAGCCGCTTTAAATCTGCCACAAGAAGAATTAAAGCACATGCACGTCCATGTTGGCTGAATGAAACGCAACGAAGCAGACCTCTGTGTGCTACCATGTTTTCTCCTAATACACTAAAGAGTCATGCAGCATTATATTTGGATGCACTGTGTTATTTTCTGAGCGATTGCACACACATCAAGAGTTCAATTCATAAAATTTGCATTATTATTATAATCTGTCATCTGTCTGACAAAACACAGAAGTCATACTTGGGTTCAGAAAATGTATTGTTTTGATTTCAGAGGATCTGTGGTGTATAAAGTATAAGGCTTTTAAGATAAAAAATGTCGAGTAAAAGCATTCTCACTGTATTAAAATGCTACTGTCACACCTGTACTAAAATTATGCACTGTGGTTAACAGGCGCCTCTTACTGTCAGTGTTGCACCTTATTTGATTTATGTTATTTAAATAGACAACTGACTTTAAAATACAAGTTTGACCCATTAACAGTGCAATTATTAAGACTTGTAGTTTAAAACCTACCAAAATTACCTAAAAGGACAAACAGAGTGTGAATAAATAACAGTATGTCAGTACCTCAATTTCTGCAAAGAACTGGCAAAGTACAACTGAAACCAGAATTAAACAGCGGCAACAGCATGAAATAGACTACACAGTATAGGCCATGGCACACAAACTGATCAAATCTTAGATTTGGCTAGCTGCAAATACGTGGTGACTGAGGCACTATAGCTGTATACCAATGGGACAGGAACAGTCAAGCAGTGGCTAGAAGAGAGTTTAATGCTGAAAAGTTTGTTGAGCCACAAATGAGAATGAAGAAAATGTCTTTGTTGTGTTTTACTGGAACAGCAGACTCTTGTCTAGCGATAGCATGAACTAATTAATAAATGACTGACAAAACTCAGTTTACAAACATTCTCAGAGTCATACAAACATTCCCCAACAAGACAACAAAATAAGTGTGGAACTGGCCATAGAGATGAATGATCTATCCCTTCATACTTATTTATGTGCATTACACATCAAACAAATCCAACGACAGCACTGCAAAATCACGACTCACAGAAAAGAGAAATTTAAATGACAGAAATAGCATGTTTTTAGAACTTTTTTAGAAAAGTTAATATCCTCCACTTCATGGACTAGGCTCTCTTCATCCGTTTATGTCTAGTGTAACTGTGTTTTGACGGAGGTACAGTATTTTAATCGATGTGGAACATTAGCAGTCTGTGTACACTCGCAGCTGGTGCAGATGACCTGACCAGAATGCGAGCACTTGGTTTTTATGGTTGATGTCTGCATGCGATGCTTGCAGCCAACGGGATTTTAAGTGAGATTTATATCAGAATTATTGTCTGTGTTACACGAACAACAGACATCAGGCTTAAAAAAAATAATGCTTCACTGCCTACAGTACACAGTACTACTCACTGCATTAGTTACTCTCACTGTACTGTATGTAGGTTTAAATGTCCTGTCAGTAAGAGAGAGAGGGATCAAAGAGAGCGAAAGAGAGAGAGAGCATTTCGGGTTAATCTGGGAGATGAGAGTGATGCACAGCTTGAGTGTGTGTGTGTCTGTGTGTGTGTGTGTGTGTGTATTTCTGCACAGTGGGTATTGTTGCGTCAGGGAGCCGAGGGGTAGGCATGGGTTAACGAGTTCATTTCTGTCCCAGCATGCCTTGCTTCATCCATAATGCTGTGCTGTGTGCGTGGGAGCTGGTGTGTAAAAGGCAGATGATGTGCGCGCAGTGTGTGTGTGTGTGTGTATGACAGAATAAAAGCCGAGTCAAAGTGCGCAGTTGTACACGTTCAGAGTTGAATAACACCGTGAACCTCACACTAAAGGCCGATTCCTTTTCTAAAGAATTGTTTAGAATTTTTCAGTCGTTGGTCTAAAGATTTATAAATGATCTGTCAGTACATACTGGCTCTGCTAGCCATGTGTCTCGCACCCATCAAAACATCTATCTTTTAAAGATCACAAGCGGCTCTCACACTGTATGTGGTGACAGTGTGTTAAAGGAGCAGTATGTAATGGGCATCTATTACCAGAAATAGAATATAGTATACTAAAGTAGCAGTCTGATGATAAGGACAGGGGAAACTGTCTTTTGATTGGTTGCCTGGTAACATGTGATCGTGCGAAGGACAGAGGTGTGACATATTGAGACTAAGGATGTAACGATACACTTACGATGCAGTGTGAATCACGATGCTGGCCTCACAATATGATTTTCTCAATGTTTTTTTTTTTATTTAATATCTAACTGAACACAAAGTATGACCCACAAAGTGTCCTTCTATTATTTTTCTTCAACAAAACCACAACATGCTGTATTTTGCTTATCTTCTCTTTATTAAAGTAAACTGAAGTGAATGCGAGCTCATAAGAAGTGATGATACTATTAAATCAGTATTAACTGCAATAAACCAGGTGTAGTTATTGTAGTTTGAGAGGCTGTTCGTAGTGAGCGGTCAGTCACGAAACCAGGTGCCATCAGCCAATAGCATTCGGCCCATGTCCCGCCCCCAAACTGTCAAATCTGCCCCCAAAGAAAACTCGAGCGCAGAGAGTAGCTGACGGTAGTACACTTTGCATGGAGGAAAAATATCAAATTGTGAGAAAAAAAAACACAGTAAAGGATGTAAAGAAAGACAGTTTAAGCGTGTTTATGAAAAATCAGCGTGAAGTTCCTCTTTCTGCACTTGCGAGTTTCACATTTGCACGAGTGAAACATTTAAGTGTGTGAAATGTTCAAACGTGCAGGTTTACATTTTTCACACATTTTTTGACACTGATGTGACACCATACATTCAACTAATGTGATGTACTGGGGTCAAACAGGTGAGGTAGACCAGACCTCGTCAGTGCCCTCTGCTGTTTCAAAAGGCTATTGATTCTTTTACATCTCAATCTCAATCTCGCCGTGCATCGTTACATTCCTAATTGAGACATTAAACAAAATATACTGTATAAAATTAGGAATTAGATGCATTATTAAAAGCCTAATAAATACAGCATCAAAAATCTCTTAATATTCTCCAATGACAACTGAGCATCTCCATTTTTTTTATTATTTAAACTCAGTTGATCTTTACATTGTATCAAAATTTTACAATGATTGTAGCAATAAAAAGGTTAAAAAACTGCTTTGAATTTTTCCCCCCACTCGCCTGCTCACACTGATGCAATTCTGTTAACATCACACATTTCTATTAAAACATTATTAATAGTTTGCTGTGATAAATATATTGTTTGTATTGGTAAATTTGAAATATGCTAAAAAAAAAATTCAACAAGTTGAAAACTACAACGCTCTTATGAGTTCATGGTGAAGAACTGTATAGCCGCGACACCAAGCCAGATGCTGCAGTGCGCATCTGTCTTCATTTATCTCATCATCTAATAAATAAAAGACTTTACCACTATAACCTGCACTCCCCACCACAGCGCTTAGTGCCAAGACACAACGCTGCGTGTTCACAGGGTATACACACAAATCAGAGCGAAGAGAGAAACAGTTCTGAGCCAAGCAACATATCTACAGTCTGCACATAATCATCTCTGTCATGTTAAAACCTTATACGGTTACACAGAGTAGCATTTCTGCATTTTCCTTTTTTCATATTATTGGAAAGCACCACCTTCCTTTTACAATGCGTAAACAATGAATGAGTCCAATATCCAATATATATTTTTCAGATCCTGTCGTACGTACTCTGGTCCAAAAATTGCTCCAGCTTGATTTGATTAATCTGCTTGGGGAAGGGGTCCGAACCACAATCAACAGCCCAAAATGCTTCTCCACACTTACTGTGCAATTACACACTTCAAAAGCACTTAAATATACATGATGTTGCTTTAAAGTCAAAAGATTTTCTTTATGAAGTTGTCACTTTGTGGATACGGGGTTTGGTTAAAAAGGGGAAGGGAAGAATAATCCATCTGCTCCAAATGAAACTAAAATAATTTTTACTGAAAACAATAAGTAACTACTAATATCGATATATTTTTATATGCGACATAAGATGAGACAATATTGTTTATATTGATATAGTCTGTGTTGCGCTTCAATTACACTTGTAGATCCACCAGTTCGCCTTTCTCTTCACACTGCCCTGCCTCTCTTCCTCACAAAACTCAATCCTCCCCACCGCTTTACCAGTAAACGCAGGCAGCGACAGCATGGAGACGGATAAACACACGAAAGAAGCTATCAAAGAGGATGCCTGTCGAAAGAAGGGCTGCCTATACCAGCAGGTATTAGCTAGTTAGCTAGCAACATGGCTAACATTCAGTCACTGTATGAACACGCCTGTAACGCTCTTAGGTATCGCTCGTGTTCTGTAAGTATGACGTTAACTAACAGTTACTTGTATATCGATTTCACAGAGAAACAACCTCTTTCACTGTAGCAGAAAAGCTGAGGATGTCGGCTGAGAGAAGGGACGAACGCCACAGAGCAGTAACCAATTTTATTGTTATATTTATTAAGGATTGCATAGTTGTATAGTTTAAGCATAAGTAATGCTAATATTTGTTCTTAATAAAGCAACACAAAGATGCACATTGTTGGAACAAGATGCAAATAAAAAGATAAAAGATAAAAAGATTATGGTGACAGTATGACTGACTCATGTTTTCTATTTAATAAATACATTTTTGTATTTTTTGTATCATATCGGTATAAAAATTTTCAAATGATACCCAAGCCTAGTCAAGAGTGCCTGTGTGACATTTGGGACGTGTAGCTTTTACGCAGAAGTGCCTTTTTGTTATCACCTTATGGGAAGAAAAAATATCGAGATATATATTGTATATCACCATTCAGCTAAAAATATCAAAATATTATTTTTGGTCCATATCGCCCAGCCCTAGTAACTACTGTACAGGACTGTGTAATATCAGTGCTTCAGGAGTAAATGAAGATAAATTTCATATAAGTTTTCTCTGTTCTTTGCTTTCAGAGTCTGCTTGTGGTTGGTTGTGATTGGGAGAAGGTGTATACGAAGTCATTCAGAGTAGTTTGGTGTGAAACGCTGCATTCTAGAGCAAGTTACCAAATCAGATGTGTTCACAGTGGTGGTGGTGGTGGTGGTGGTGGTGACAGGAACCAGATGTCTGAAAAATGTAATGCCTTTAAAGCTTCCTCACAGAAAGTTAGTGTATGGAAAACACCGTCTGTTGCCTAAGAAACTGCTTTATAATTGTTTTCAGAGATTATGACCTAAAACATATTTTTGTAAGCATTTATTCATGGTGGCAGGAGATCCATGAAAAACCATGTAAGGCAAAAAATATTATAGAAAGAAACAAATATGTCTTTACGTTTACCGCCAGTCTATTATTATCAACATTACATATGAAAACTCTGAAGACACATGAGATTCACTGGTGGTTTTGTGCTGTAAACATCGCAACCCCTGGTCCCCATCGCCACTATTGTTTTCCTACAGTGTACCATTTCACATCAAACTACTCACTGAAATATAAAGCAGTATACAGGAATTCCACTTACAGTAATGTGGCATAAGGACAGAAACTGTTGATGTTTCATGGCATAGCGGCAGGACTATTCTATATTTTGCGAAAGGGTCATTTTCAGCCCCAGTCCTGCAGATCCATGTACATCCTGGTATTTTGTTTCCTCCACTCTAACAAAATTAAATCATATCGTTAGCTAATTCTGAAGCTTGTCAGGCTGAATAGAGTGTGTCAAAGGAAAAACATGAAACATGATCCTAGCACTGAGAATACACAAAGCCCTATTCAGTCTATCAAGATTGGCGCTGCCGAGAGGCTTCACAAAGTCTGCACGTATTCCAGAAATAAGCCAGTTTTAAAGATAATCCTTTTTATTATATACTGTGTGGGAAGCAAGGTTAATGTGAACATGTCTGCAATAAGAGGAATATGTATTTATGTATAACTGCATATCTAAGATCCTCCAAAATAGCAAGTGCACTGCAAAAAAGCAGACAGGCCTTAATAACACGTAGATATTTAGATGCTTTTGAATGTTCTGTAAAATTCAATTTTCTAATTTTTAAATTAAAGAATTTTATGCCAGACCACTGGAAATTACTTTGTTTACATCTTAAGGATTTAATTATGCATAAACTTCTGAACTATACAAAGGTGCACAGATCAAGTGTTGGAGAAGATGGAATGGAGTGCCTTAAGTGAGCATGATAAAAGAGCGAGAAGAAAGTTCCAAGGGGAGCGAAAACATATGGATATTGCAGGACGTAAAGGTTGGGAGGTCACATGCTCTAAGGTCAGGCATGTGAGCAAGTCACTCAATCACTGAGGAAGGAAAGCACTTGATTTACTCGTCAGTACATGCTCCATCAAGTTCATGCACTGTTCATCTGTTTATATATCTAAAGAATCATCAACCAATTGTACTGTATGTTTATTTGAGTGTCACTTCCACAGTAGCCACCTTTTTCCAACAAAAGTATCAGAGAAGAAAGTCCATCACAGCGCAGGGAAGGCCATGTCACTGGTCAAGAGTTTAATGTTCTCTCTCAGCTCTATCACACCTGACAAATCTGGTTTAACGAAGGGTTAATGCGATTAATCATGGTACTAAGAGCAGCAAAAGAACTACACTGTACAGTGCGGCGCTTATGGACAGCAGCTGGGCATGGCTGTAGTAGTAGGAACAGGCACACACACAGGTGTACTCAGAATGCTTGGCATTAGGGCTGGGCGATAAAACGATAACAATAATTATCGCGAAATAACGTTTCCTCGATAGAACTATAAGACGTAGTCGATAGAAAGTCAAAAAAATTAAGTTCCGTCCATCTTTTGAGAAACAACACGAATAGCCAATGAGAATAGCACCACCTCCAAACCAATCAGGTGGCTAAACTACAATTCCAGCCATTTCATGTTTGGTTGAAGCACACAGCACAGAGTGTAGGCGTGGCGCCAGCTTAACACACATGCTAGTAATTTGGTTACTGCAGGCGTCACACTTGAGCAGTGAGAATAAAATAAGAAAAAATAACGACAGAAAACGTTACAACTACTGAAAGAAACATGTTACACGTGTTAATAATCTTAAAATAATCTGCTAAAATAGAAAAGCAAGTAAACAGGTACTGTCTTCCTGCTGTGTTGATAAAGCTCTGCTGGATGTTTGATCTTCAAGGTCTCGTGTATAGCAGTTGTACTGTTGTGATCGTCTCCACTGTGCAGAGCTGACAGAGCACCACACTGTTGTGTTTGTGTGAAATACTTTCACAACTATAGATGCACACGAGTGATTGTTTGTAGCTGCAGCTTGCACTCTGGATTAATCCATGCTTTCAGTAGGCGTGGTGATCTTTGCGACGCATCAACGCCTATTATGCTAAACTATGTAATTTCATAATCGATAAAGATAAATATGTATATTGTAGGATTGCGAGTGAGAATGCTGAAGCAGAGTTACTTTATAACCAAATATCCCGAGGAGGGAAACTTTATTTACTACCAAAAACAGAATCGCTAAACCATCTCTCCATTAGAGCTGACAGAGAGTAGACTCACTGCTACGAGTGAACATAAATAGAGTCTCTTCCTCAGCCTGAACTTAAAGGGCCAGCAACAGCCTGCTTAACACAGTGTCTGCGTGTGAATACTGTTCATACTAATACTGTCCCATGTATATATGTATATATATATATATATATATATATATATATATATATATATATATGTATGTGTGTGTGTGTGTGTGTGTGTGTGTGTGTGTGTGTTTAATTTATTTGAAATACAGTTGTATAATGTTCTATAGCACATTTGTCTATCTTCTGATAGAAAATAAATCAGAGGATAAAAACATTTTAACAACATTTTTACATTTTGATATCTTCACTTCTCACTTAAAGTAAAATGACAATAGTGATTTGACTTATATTGTAATATATATCGATATCGACTGATATGAAAAAAAAATATTGTGGTAAGATTTTTTCCCACACCGCCCAGTCCTACTTGGTATGCTTAAAACACAGTACTAAAACTACTAGAAGCAAGAGGTTCAAAGCCCACTTGGGCTAAACAATTTGCTAGAAGTAACTAATTGCAATGTTCTCACTAACATTTGCGACTGTGATTTAATCTCTGGGCCTTTTTTCAGACGTCAGGCATGAAACTTATTGTCTTACTAGAACAATATGCACATTATATACGACCCATATGGATGGTGCTCACTACAGCGACGCTATAGCTGACTGCACTGGAAGCCAGAGATTACATAATACTAAACGAATCCTGTCCTTTTAGTGACAAACTGAAAAAAGTTCAAGAAACGTCTAAAGTTTAACAGTCAGCCGCAGAAGACGCTGGGAAGGCACGGCACAGCTCCTTTCAAGAAAAGGTGATGACAATCTTGTCTGCATTAAAGTGCTTTTCTTTATGACTCCACTCTTTTCCCCAGATATGTTATTTATGAGCTGGGATGTGCTTAAAAGTAGAAGGACATGAGGATTAAAAGCATACTGGAGAGTTTCAGCACAGACACAAAACACCAGACAGCGCTCTGGTAAGAAAGGCCATGAAGCTGTCTCTAAAAGCATCCACGTTTATAATAGGCTTTTTTTTCCATACATCGTAGAAGACCAAGAAAAGACAAATTATATGGATGGAGTGAGGGGAAGGGGGGCTGGGGGGTTCATAAAACGATGATTGTGATTTTCAAAATGACTTGCAGTCGGCCAGAGGACACAAGAGGGGGTATTCTTGGTTGTGGGCCAAAAAGTGGGGGTTTGCTCAGACATTATGTTACCCAGCGAGAAGAAAAAAGAACACTAAAGAGAACATAAATAAAGTCAGAACGAAGGGCAGAACAGGGTAAAATGGTATGACAGCAATAGTGGGTGAGTGACCGAGCGAGTGAGAGAGAGAGAGAGAGAGAGAGGGAGACAAAAGAAAGATCCAGAAAAATGTCTTCAATGGAATCCAAACCGGAGATGGACACTGAAACGCTGTGAATGACCAGCAGCCAAGGATTCAGGCAAGGCCAACCAATCAGAAAGCCAGAGGATGGGTTCCCGTGGATAGCAGCCAGTCCTTCTTTGTGAGAGTTTGGTTACGAGTCAGAGCTTTGTACTGTGGACGCCAATCTTACTGTACAGTTTCAACACCAGCAAAAGCAATTTAGTGCATACAAGTCCCAATTACCTTCAGCGTAACTGTAGAAGTTAATTCAGCTGGAATGGATTTACTGGATACTGAGCCAGTGATTCCCAGTCATGGCATAAGAGAACTCCTGTCCTGCACATTTTAGTGTTTCCTGCTTTCAAATTTGTTGAATTTTTATTTAATTGAGACATTCTACTCTTTTGATAAACTAAATCAATGCGGCTTTGTATGCTGTGAAAAGTATTAAAAAAATAATACTGTCTTTGTATGTATGCTCGACCCTGTCGTTCATCTATTCTTTGGTAAAGAAAAGGTCATTTTATGGGTGTTGATTTTGCATGTTAACGACCAGTGAACTCACTGCCTGGTGTCCATTATGCGGTGATCGAGCGCTCAATAATGGCTGCAGCAGAACAGAGAGGCCACATGCTGAACTTTATAAGCTTGCTGAAATCCAGATACAGTATCTAAGTTGTAAGTATGAGCTGGGCTGTGTCATGACAGTAATGTATACCACCATATGTAAAAATAGTGACAATGTTTAAGGCGTCAGCTTTCTGCTTTCTGTCACTCTACTTTTGCTCTCTCACACAGTTTGTCCTCTAAATTTGTGTTAACAGAGCATTAATTTTTAGAACCAAGCCTGTACAATGACAGGTAGCACTGTCTGGGTCAACTCACTAAACTAACTGTAGCTATCCGGCCACAGATCAAACCACTATACTAGAGATGGACCGTTCAGCGTTTTTGCGGCCTATAGCCGAAACTGATAGAGGGCGTGGCTTCCGTGACGAAGCATAATATTTTTAACAAAATTAGAAGTTGGTCTATGTGGGCGTAAACCGCTCTGGAAGAGTGACATCTGAAAAGTATTTCTACTAGGAACAGCAGAGCGTAGATCCAGGTGGAATATTAAGCAGCAGAATGAACGTCTTCTACAGCCGAGAAGAGCTGCTTATCTAGAACTATAAACTCAATCACTCTGGCTGTGGTTCTTTAGCTCTCTGGCTGTTTCTGCTGCTGTACTGTTCGTACCGGTCAGATCTGGTCTGTACGGTTCTCTGGGCTGCGCGTGCTAGTTCCGCTGTTTGCTGATACTCACTGTATTCAGCTGCGTGGTGTCAGATTATTAGTGTTAAATGTCTTTGTCTTGGTTACGCCGTGAGAGGCGTTGATTTGACTTATTTTGCAGATGTTACTGAACGTCCTGGATGAGTCTGAGTCACATACGGTAACAAACTGCCAGACGGACAATGTTGTTCTTCCGCACGTCCGGTGAACACTTAAACTGTTCTCACGAGGCCGCTGCTTTAGTCAGTCTGATGAAAATGAAACGGTATGTGTTTCCACCTTGCGGTTTAGAGAGGAGTTGCAGGGAGCTGTCCGGAGGGGGTTTCACGCAGGGCTCCTCTTCCTGGATGAAACGCTAGCTGTAAATACAGAAATTAGGCTCATTTGTTTACCGCCATCAATCAGCTCTCGAGATCGGCCGATCGCCGATCACATATTTTGATTAAAAAACGTCCAATACCGATACATGGCCGATCGATCCTTCCATCTCTACACTATACCATCATGTTTATGTTCAATTTTGTTCAAAATACTGTTAGAATACTGAATCATGAACCCAGTATTATGAATCAAATTATTAAACAATTATGCATTCAAGTGCGTCCATAGAAAAGTCAGATGGTGCAACCGTTCAACAACATATTGTAAGGTAATTTAGTTACATACAATTTAGGGCTGGGTGATTTTATATATATATATATATATATATATATATATATATATATATATTAAATAACTATTTTCTTCTTACTTAAAGTGAGAAGTGAAGATATCAAAATTTTGTTCAGAAGAAAGACAAATGTATGTTGAGGTGCATTCTTCGGGTATAGTGTTGTTCACGTTAACGTTTTCTGTCGTCATTTTCTCTTATTTTGTTTTCACTGCTCAAGTGTGACGCCTGCAGTAACCAAATTACTAGTGGGTTAAGCTGCCGCTACGCCTACACTCGGTGCTGTGTGCTTCAACCAAACATTAAATGGCTGGAACTCTAGTTCAGCCACTTGATTGGTTTGGGAGCGGTGCTACTCTCATTGTCTTTGGCTATTCATGTTGTCTCTCAAAACATTGACTCAACATAATTCTATCGACTTGCTATCGACTACGTCTTATAGTTCTATCAAGGAAACGTTATTTTGCGATAATTATTGTTAGCGTTTTATCGCCCAGCCCAATACAATTCTAAATAAAATAATTAGACATGATTTAATTTTCAAATAAAATCTACTACCTCAAATGTCATAAACTTTTATCCAAATGTCAATGACTGCATTTGCTAATGTTTTGTGCTTTCGTAGTAAAAGTGAACAAAAGGGGTTTGAGAACATATGCATAAAAGTTTACGTTTTTATCAAAGCACAGTGAAAACACTGTAAACAGGACACTTCATTCAGTAAACAAAATGCAAAGTTACCAAATCTGCTTAAGTATAGCTACAGTTGCAAGAAAAATTTGAATAGAACCCTCTGGAAATACTATATTTCTATATTGATTACAAATGAATGAAGCACACAAAGCCTGTCCAATCCGTTGGGTGTTAAAACAAAACAAAGACCCAAAGCACACAAGAACAAAGAACAGACATGTATATTTTGTCCTATTCTTAACCCTAGTGAGATGCTGTACTATGATCCAAAGAGGGCTGTGCAAGCAAGACATCTCCGACACACAGATGAACCGAAACACATAATCTGACATTGCTCTTCTGCAAATCTTATTTTAGCGCCCAGAAGAAACCTTTTGGCTGGAGCTGATGCTGCTACAGGAGAATCTACAGGTGATTCAATTCAAGGGGCTTATTCACTTTGTCTAGTCTACACAGACTGGACGTTACTCACTGTGCTTAATAAAATGCATTAAAAGCACAACTATTTGTGTGTTATTAGTTTAGTTAGATTGTGTTTGTCTATAATTGTGACTTGGATAACAATCAGACCACATTTCTACCTTTTTATGTATTTCTACCTCCTTACCATACAGCAGGTTGGATGAGACACCAAAATGTGGAGGTAAAACAGGACCAGGGTTGGGAACCACTGTACTAAGCCAATAGTCTGTCATCAGCAGACTAAACGATGCGATGACTAAAAGCAGAGAAACACACACAGCTTTCCCTTCACGACATTGTTATGACTGTCATTTGAAGTCAGACGCAGCCTTAAGCCTGTTTAACATGAAGCAGACAGCAACGGGGTTAGAATTACACATGTGCCATGTCAGTCTCGTGTCAAGTCTTGCCCTAAAATGTGCAAACATTCTGATGGATTTGTGATACACAAAGCTTCTGCGATTGCTGTATCTTTCTCCCTGACTGAAAACAGGTGAAAGCATTTTGCTCACCTGATACTTTCCCTCGTATTATTGGCACAGGGGTGGGCACAAAAACAGCACGCTTTACGTAGCACAGCCCAGGAGAAACGTATTTCACACATGCAACTGTGACAAACGTGAAAAGACATCAGGCTCAGGCAGGCTGTTGGTAACAGGCTGTTGGGGTTGCTATTCAGTTCATGAAACATTTCTATCACTGAAACCGCAAAGTATTTCTGGGTGAGGCTCGGTCTGTCTTCAATGCGTGAGTTACTGCATGTAGAAAAACAAGAGCAAGTAATTTATTATTAAAATGAATCGATGCATCTTTCATCAGCATTCAAAAACAAGCTTTAGAAGCTGCAGACATTCAGACACTCAGATTCATCTGTGTTAGGGTTGAAGAATATTGGGGAAAAAGTCACATCACAAATATTGCGATATTGGAAATGAATAAAAAAGAAAAAAGTTAAATGTATAAGCAGATAAACAATTTCCAAATGGAGCTAATTATCACTCTAGCAACGAAAAGGGTGTGTTTAGAGGGGGGGATTAGGGCAGTATTTCAATATTTGGCAATATTCTGGTTTGGCCAGCGTGATATGAACAGAATGAGTGATGACAGCTATTGCCCAGAGCCAAAATTGGGTCAGTTAGCCTTTCTTTGCCTTTTTATTAATATCTTCGAACAAAACCATTTTTAAACTGAAGAAAACACAATTAAACCAGTCCGTTTAAAGAAAATACACTGATGTACCAAATTTGTTTAAATTGACTATGAGGTATTGTTACCTCAGGGGATGGCTTAGCAATGCCCACAACTGTATAAGCTGTGAGGTGTTGGGTGAGGTTGTACACTGGCCTGCGTGCTCATGGCAAACGATATGAATTGTGAAAAGATCAAACTACCATGATACCAGACGGATGGAAGTTCCATTTCTGAAGTTGTGCAGCCATAGAAGGCATTACCACCCACAGTGGAAAGCGCAATGGCAGCCCACAGGAGGCTTTATGATCATGACCGGCCGAGTCTGGCTAAAATTGTCCTTGCGAACAGACAAGCAACTCACATTCACATTTAACACGGAGGGTTAAACAAGCACATCCCGCAGGTCAGTGCAGTATTGTTTGGCTTCCATGGGATACGGAGGCAGAAGACATACCAAAGTGCCTCAGGTAACATGGCGACACCAGACGCAGCGCCTCACCTGGGCTTATGAGGTTGCTAACAAGACTCTAGAGGGCTGGCAGCATGTGGCGTGAGTCACGGTACCAATTGTTTCGGGCTGACCCCATGAAGCCCAGCTGTCAACAAGGCACTGTACAGGCTGGTGGTGGTCCCATACTGGTGTGGGGTGTCTTCTCATGGCATGGGTTGTGAACACGCTGCCTGATTCCCACACTGCCTGACCATTTGCAACCCTTCATAGACTTTAGGTACACCCACAATGATTGGATAGTCCAGTAAGATAATGCACTGTGCCATTAGGCTCAAGTTGTACAGAACCGGGACGAAAAGCAATCTGGAGACCTCTGATGAACTGCGTGGCCTGCACGTTCACCCAACATGAGCCCAGTTGAGCCCAATCAAGTATTTATGGGACGTGGTGGAGATGTCTATTCATACCCAAGATCCTACACCTACAAACACTATGGCATTGTGAGAGGCTATCCAAGTGGCTTGGCTCAACATCCCTTCAGACGTCCATCCATTTGGCGAATCAATGACATGTTAAGTTGCTGTACTTCACTAGGATGTTCTACAGGATGTGATACTAGTTCATAACTTAGAGCATATCAGTGGATTTGTAGTATGTACAGGGCTCTTGACATGGGACAGCAGTTAAAATGTTTGGGGCATTCCCAGACAAAATATCTTATATTTTGATTGCATTGTTAAATACTTGTGACTGTAATGTACCTTCCAGTATACTGGAAACACATTACTGAACCATAGATAAGATATAATGTGCTTATGGATTGGTCTTTCTAATTTTTGACCATAACTGTTTACATATCTCATGTGATTATGTGAATACCTTGCTACAACCAAACAACTGTGAACAGGCAGCATGCAAATAGCCTACAGAGAAGCACTGAGTTATTGATTAGAGGCCAATTTGGATGTTGGAGCCTTCAGCAATAGAGGACTAAAAATTTAACAGCATTATCAACGTCAGTGACCACTGACTATCTACATTACAAATCACATGCATGTTACTGATGATGACGTTTCCTCATCAGTTCTGCAGCTCAAATTCTTTCCATTTCTGACTTATTTTTGTTTTATGTCACATACTTCTATCATCTGTGATTGAAATAAAGGTGTCGGAAAAGTATTATTCAGGCATCAGTATAAAATTTAAAGTGTAGTTAGACTACACTAATTTCTTTTAGAGCTAGGGCTATGTATTAACATGAACCTGGTCATATGATACATATGATGATACAGGGATTCTGATATAGTATATTTTAAGCAACTGTAAGCAAGATGAGATTATAAAACAGTATAAAACACACAGCACCATATAATATAGGTTTGCTAACATTAATGTTAGTGGTGTACCCTTATGCTGCATGGCGAGGAAGATTCTAATGGCTAGATTACAGCACTGCCATCTAGCAGTCTGAGGTTTAAAACAACACAAAATGAAACACTGTCTGCCATCAATTATTGAGTAAAATCAAAACTGTGTTTTTGAGAATAGATTACAGTATCAAAAAGCATGTTGCAATTTTTAAAATTTTCAATATATTCTTACACCCCTAGTAAGAGTTATTCCAGAAATACCACAGATCACTTTAGACTTGCTGCAGGTTTCCTTTAACTTTCTCTGTCTTTCCTCACAAAGCTTTCTCCGCACTACCAAAGACAGGCTGCTTATTGACGCAAATTAATGATGCATTCTAAACCTATACATTCACTTTCTGTCCTTCGCACACAGGCACACGCAATTTTCCTAATGGAGCTGGGCCCTTCTCCAAAAAGCCCCTGTCTGTATAATTTTCTGCTGTGTGATAGCCAAGTGAGATAACACGAGCCCAAAAACTTGATGACCAGAGAATGAAAAACCCCACTGTAACTGTTATACATCCACACTGGAACGCTCTTTGTCTGCTAGAATAGCTCAGTGGAGACCAGGGCCGTCAGATGTTGAAAGGTACACCCCAACACTCTGGAGGAACGGAGCCAAAAGAAGCCCGTCAAAACAATTATGTAGAAAATCTAAAGCTCCACTTAATTCAGGCTGCAGCTGCAAGTTATCAACCTGGTTGGAAACCCCAGTACACTTCACATTAATACAGAGATTCTAGACTCTACAGCTGTCTCACTGACTGAAGCCTGCATTCCGAGAAGCGTCCTTGCATGAAGAACACTTAAGCCACTGTCACTTTGAATACTGGATAATACAAAAACTGTCCAACCTGCCTCCTCGTGATGTATGGCCCAACACAGTTTCATTCTAACCCTTACCCTACCTATTACGGATCTACTGCCCTGTACGGTTTTATTCCAAACTTCACCCTGCCTTCTATAGATCTACTGCCCGGAAAAGGTTTAATTACAAACTTGCACCCTTGTGATCTACTGCCTAGAACAATTTAATTCCAACCTTCACTGTGTCTGCTACAGATCTACCACCCAGCACAGTTTACTTCTGACCCTTTGTTCCTGCTTCCTGTTAATCCACTGCCCAGCACAGTTAAATTCAAACCCTTACCCTGCCTGCTAAAGATTTACTGACCACCACAATTTACTTCTATTTTCCTGAGTCCTGGTGATCTTCTGCCTAGCACAGTTAATTCTAGCTCTTAGCCCGCCTACTACAGATGTATTGCCCAGCACAGTTTGATTCTAGCTCTTACCCTGCCTAATACAGATCTACTGCATAGCACATTTTAATTACAACCCGAACCCTGCCTCCTGGTGATCTACTGTCCAGCACAGTTTAATTCCAGCTTTTACCCTGCCTACTACAGATCTACTGACTAGCAGTTTAATTCCAACCCTGAACCTGCTCCTGGTGATCTACTGTCTAGCACAGTTTCATTCTAGTTTCTACTCTGTCTACTACAGACCTACTGACCAGCACAGATTAATTTTGACCTTTACCCTGCCTGCTACTAAGCTACTACCCACAACAATTTACTTCCAATCATTTTCCTACATCCTGGTGAGCTACTGCCCAGCACAGTTTAATTTCAGCTCTTACCCTGCCTACTACAGATCTACTGCCCAGCACAGTTTCATTTCAGCTCTTACCCTGCCTACTACAGATCTACTGCCCAGCACAGTTTAATTCTAACCCTGACCCTGCCTCCTGGTGATCTACTGTCCAGCAAAGTTTAATCCCAACCACTACCATGCCTCTTAGTGATCTACTGCCCAACACAATTTAAATGAAACCCTGAGCCTGCCTGCTCCAGATCTGCCACTCAGCACAGTTTAATTCCAACTCTAGCCTGAGAGATATGCAAAGGCAGGGCTAGAACAACACTGTCAACGTCACAAATGGGATACATTTAGAGCTAGATCTGACCACATGACAGACTTCAGAGCTCCAAACCAGACTATTCAATTCAAGACCAGACACCTGGCCAGCCTAATCAAGTTGCTTATATTGTTATATGTATCGTAAAAATGCTGACAGTGGTGAGCAGTAATTGTTT
The DNA here is from genome assembly GCA_021613375.1 of Megaleporinus macrocephalus. NCBI lineage: Eukaryota > Metazoa > Chordata > Actinopteri > Characiformes > Anostomidae > Megaleporinus > Megaleporinus macrocephalus. The sequence continues at coordinate 57,824,406 of CM038702.1, forward strand.
GGTCCTGCTCTGCTTCTCAGCTCCAAAAGCATTAATTCCAACTCCAATATTAAAACACCTGGTCCAGCTAATCAGGGCTTTTAGCAACATCTCAACACTGGAGCCAGGTACATCAGATTAAAATGAAAGTAATGGGTTAATTAGATTTCCATTATAAGTTTGGCATCCACACAGAAGACTGTCAAAATTATGGATGAAAATATTATTAAAGTGAATCAAAATTTAGCCCAACATAATACACTAAGGAACATATCAGGCTCCAGGCAGTAAATCTGACTTTCATTATGTTAAATTGCAAGAAAAATAAAGTTAAACTGAATTTTGGACGGTGGGCCAAAAAAAAAGAAACAGAAAAGGAGAGGAATGTTAGAATTATTACATTGATAAGACAAAATACAGGATGGAGCTTAGCCTAGTTGCTGCTCTAGTGCAGCCCCAGAGTCTACACTGTTTATCTCTAAACAATGCTGCTGATTGTGCAGCCACTGCTTAATACGGTCAAAGCCAGGAGCCCACCAGCAGGGAGCAGAGTAAATGTCTCGCTCCGCAAACTTACTTCACCGGGAATACAACACAGACGCAATTCGGAGAGGCAATTTAATATTACACAGAATATGTGGTGTTACCAGGAACTAAATATTTGCATAGTTTTGTTTGAAGAGCTTTTGAAGACTTCCCAACTCTTCTGTTATTCTCTATTTACGGGAATCACCTGTGGAGCTGGTTGCCAGCAACAGAGTGGACTTCTGTCATATTTCAGGCTATCACGATTTCTCCATAATCAGGGTAGAAAAAAGTTGTATAAACTATTTGCCAAGTAAGCTTTTTAAGAAATAAAACACTAAAAAACAAAAGTCCTCAATTTATTGTAATCCTGGCCTCCTGCTCTCGTGCAAATCCAGCAGTTTAATGGCCAATAACAAGTCCTTCAACAAGGAGTCACTATTTTTAAGCAAGGATACAGCACCGTAAAGGCAAATTTCACAAGCTCTATAAATCACTGCCTAAGCATTTTACCAAACTATACCTTGCAATAACAATTCAACAGGAACAAGACCGGTCCAGTCATTTGCTCTCATGCTCATGCCTTTGTCCTCCAAATTCAACTCATTCTCCATAATGACCACATTATTTAACCTCTGACCCGTAGTGTTGCCAGGAGACGTAAAGCGCCCTTAAACCAATGCCAGACTTGGCAGCTCCAACTGTGCTCCCATTCACCCTTTTTCTATGTGCTCCCTGAAGTCGAAAACACTCCAACGTTCCTTTTCTCTGCTTAAGTAAACTGACTGTAGCCGTTCTCATGCAGACCTGCATATATTTGAGCTGGACCTGTACCCCCACACTTGCCACATAATGAGCTACAATTCACCAGCCGCAGACACTGGCCACGAACAACAGGTCAGGAGAAACAGACAAATTTCCGGCCCGGAGTGTGGTCCGCTGGAGAGTGGAAACTACAGCACACACGATTTAGGTTAACCCTTGGAAGTCAAGAGTTATCACTTTCCTTTTGCAATGTGAATCCAATAATTACACACACAGTAAGTTACACTGGCATTTGTACACTCTGCTGTGACTGATTCAAATTCACTTGAACTTAAACTCTATTTCAGTATAAAATTAATTATATAAACATTAAAATTTGAAAATACTGCTGCATAACAGTATGCTTTCATTGAATGTAGATCATATTAAAACACCTACTCTTATGTACAAACACAAATACAGTATTCATAAAAAGTTTTCACTAGAAATTTCTTTCAATGAGCTGCAAGTGAGAAATTCCTAATATTAATTTGCACCATTTTTTTATGCTAAACTCCTGCAGAGTCTGTTTGGGTGTCAATAAGGCTTGCTGTACCATACAAATCAAACCAGCAATTCAACTGTACTCAATACTGTGGCTGGAATCGATTCATTACCAGGTAATTGATCACTATTATTAGACCACTATCAGCAGAAAAGTCTGGGCTGGATATTGGACAGGAAAAACTAATGATCTTGGTCAAGCCTGAATCTAAGTCTAGCTAGTAGAGGTATTTTTTAGCCTTTAAAGAAAAAATATTGACTGGATATCTGTAGATATTAACAGTTTCAATAACATTATCGGAAAAATTTAGTATCGTGCCATCACTACTCAATACCCATTTTTCCCGGAAATTTGGAAAGGAAAGAGGAGGATGTCTGCTGGTATGGGAACAAAAGAATTAAATTTCAGAGCACTGGTCTGGCTTGTGGGGTAATATGGGCACATGGATCTGGGCTTTGTCTGTGGTGGGGCTTACATTGAAGGTGACAGGTATTGGAGGTGAGTATTAAAATTCAAAAAACAGTTTGTTCTCTGCTGGAGAACAGACCACAACCATCTACAGGAGAACTCCCACAAACTAAACTGAAGGTGCAAATGCAGGTTGTCTGAAACAATTATCCTTGCCCTAGTCCTGTACAAACAATAAATGCTAATGTTTACTAAAGTAGGGCTGTCAAACTGCAATGGCTATATATATATTTAGTGGGATTGAAAGGATCGATCTGTTTGGTAACGTGCCGACTTGTTTTTAAATCAAGCCATGCAAATGTCATAGGCTGATCTGCATAGACCAAGTTTCATATTTTATTTCTGTCACATGGTGCAGCATTTCTGAATTTAAACAGCCTCCAGCTCCCTACAATATCTCATCGCCAGATGCTGCAACTGAAAGAGGGACAGGCCTAAAAATAGGTGACCCCTATCTCTGATGTGGTCATCAAAAGCGCCTCCAGGCTTTAGCAGCATGCCACTACTTTACACCAATTAATTACTCTACTGTCCAGAACCAAATATAGGAAAGCAATGATGTGAGTAAGCTAGACACATACAATACGCTGCACAAACACTATACAAGACACATACAAGCACAATAAAATAAACAATGAACACACCTCCAGTGTACAAATACACAGTCATTTGTGTACGTTATTGTATTCTTACAATAGATATAATCTTACAGATACAAATGTACTGAATCCCTACCCAACATCAACTAACATTGCACCACCATGCTGGCATTAATGCTGTGCTGAGAACAATAATATTTGTTCAATGCTGATCTTATGGCGGTCCCTTTTTATCGATGGATGAGAGAGGTAAACTGTACAGCAACAGATGAGCTATAGGGGGGAATTATTCACGTATATGGTAGCTGTACCAGAAAAAATGCCCAAAAAATTTATGTACAAGGTAGGTGTACCCATTTTTATGCCAAACAAAAAGCTTCTGAAACGAGAAACCTAAGCATTTTTCCATCTTTTCACTCAAGCTGTATCATCCAGAGAAGCAAACCTACCTGCTGCCATGTATATCCGGGGTGAGTGAGAGATAAAGGGTTTAGGATAGTGTTTGTGAAGCCGGTAGTCTTTCTCGCTGCGAGAGCGGGTGCGTTCTGAGGCCCGGTCCGAGAAATCTGAGCTGGGCCAGGCCCGGCGCAATGTGGTGCTGCGTGTTTTCTTCATGGCTGAGCCAGGACAGAGCGGTGACCCACCGCCCCACAGCCTGTCTCCCAAACACTACACAATCACACTCCCCACATGGCCAGCCCCAACACGAGCAGCGTTTTATCTCTCTCCACTTTTTTCTCCTGGCTTTCTGATGGTCCCGCATGCAGGAATATTCACACAAGCTATCAGCTGGATATCAGATGCTAGGCTGCCTCAGTATCCATCAGGAAAAATGCGTTTGTCCACAGCTGCTTGGATCGGGTTGTTTGGCGATGCGTTCAGATAAGCAACAGGTCCAAAAACTGTAATCCAGGCTTAAGAGAAAACAGCTTCATGTGCACGCACATACACATTTCCACGCGTTTGGGCCTCTTCAGCATGTGGATAGGAGGAGAAGAGGTGAGTAGGAGGATCAGAGGGGGCGGATGAAGCGACAGTGGAAGGAGGGAAGGGGTGGTCCTGCTTTAGTTTAGGGGGTGCTAGAGGTGCAGGAGGAGGGCTGTGAAGGGGGGGGTCTTGCAGCGTGAGAGAACCTAGCTTTCAAACAATAGCTCAATTCAGCGCGCTACGCTCCACTAGCACAGAACCGCCGACACAAAAGACCCCCCAAAAACAAATTAGACTTTAAAAAAAGATGAGGTGCTACTATGGAGGTCCATGCCAGCTGTTCTGATTTCAGTTCCTTCAGACATAAACAACATCACAAAAGATGATACAGCGAAGACTGAAGATTTCCTGTCTGAGCAGAAATGGGACAGTGCTTGGGCAGAAGTTGTACAACTACACTTGCTTACTGTTGCAAGCAGGGATAGGATGCCCTGCTAAATATGTTAAAGTCAGCACGACATCCCACACTATGCAGTGCAAATCAAACCCTGCATCTAAAACCGAATGTCTAAACTCTGACCTTGACACCCCACTGTTCTGATACGTTACGTTCTCGCAGGCAAGCTTTGGCACATCCCCAAAGTGGTCCAAAGCATTGGTGACAGGAAGATAAACACTGCTCCACATGTGCAAATGTGTTTCTGAGTGCGCTCAGCTGGACAGGACTCAAGTCACAGTCAGACAAACTCTCCAGTGCACACATACAAACTCAAGTCATCAGTCGTCTTCTCCTTCACCAGGCTAAGTCGTCTGGTTGGACTCCCCGCTCCTAGTGCACACACGTTCCTGGTCCAAAAGCACACAAGCATGTGCGCTGCCCCCTCATCACAGCTCTCTCACACTCACTCTTTTTAACGCAAGAGCATGTGGAAGCCAGAGATGCTTGAAGAAAAGCTGTCTGGTGTCAGACTCGTCGATCCGGTCAGGTAAAGCTTCTGCACCTCCAGGGTCCTGCTCCTGCCTGGCTCAATGCCCAGCCTATAGCAACTCAGCACATTATTTACACACTCACAGCCTGCCAGTGTGCAGCTGCTGGCCGGTCTCCGCTCGCATGGAGAACAGACAGCAGGAAAAAGAAAGAAAGTCCCTTGTCGGACCTCTCCAAGATGGAACAGACGCAGCTGAACTCCCTTTCTTTCCTTCTCTTTTGTTCTTTTCAGCAGCCTCCTCTCTTGATTCCACTACCTCCGCGAGGGGTCACCCACAAGTCCACGATTCCCGCCACTTCCCTTATAGCACGAGAGGCAGCCACTGCAGAGGAAAGTTCCTCTGGAATGCAGTTAAAGAGATCCGTCCACAAAATGAGGACACGGGGCAAGAGGAGCAGGGGAAACGCGGCTGTATGGAGCTTGCGCTTGCTCTCTTTCTTCCCTCCCTCCGTGTCTCTCCTGACTGGAGTGCATTCGTGCAGCTGCTCGAGTCCTCACAGCCAATCACTCTCTGACAGCAGCCTATCGGCTTAGAGCAGGCATGAGAGAAAGAGAGGGAGAGAGGGGGAAGGGGAGCCACTACTCCAGCCACACACTCGAACACATGCTGAATTATTTACTCAGGACTTCACTGGGAATAGACTAAGACAGCAGAAAGACAACATCCATACAACATGCCTCTGCTTACTTTCTCTTAACCTTTAACAGGTACATCTTCTCAAGATACTTAAGAGAAATCCCAATCAGCGATCCAGAAGTTCCAGCTCCTGAAGCAAGTGTGGTCATTTGGAAACATCTCCCATGCTAAACGTGTAATCTATAGGTGCATTTGTTAGCAAGAGCTACACGTGAGGATTCTGAAAATATACATTTGTGTTTTTTAGGTAACCCTACTGGACGTGAAAGCTTTCCCTCTCTTTCTTTACTACAGCTAGTCATTAATCATGGGGAAAACTCCCTCACTCCAGCCTTTTGAGTGAACAGCATGAAACTAATGTTTTTCCAATAAGCCAAGGGTCAAAGGCCATTGGCTATAATAAAGCACACCTCCTCCATCTTCTTCCATCAGGTTCAGGCTGCGGTCCTAATTCAGCACAAATCCTCCAAGCTCTGACAACTTCTTTACAGGAGAACAACACACCTCCAGCACCAAGGGAGCAGATGGTTTAGGCCACAAGATGTCCGCAGAAATTCAAAGTGACACTTTAAAAAGGCAGCTTCCTCTGCAATTAACACCACCGTTGTCTTTGCAGGAGGACCACGCCTTGAAGTGTGCAAGTGACGATGTCAAGAGTAGGAAACAAAGCTAGCTGTTCATTATTTTTAGGTTGCCCGAGAACGGGTTCTGCATCACGTGTTGAGGGAAGCGGAAGGTCGGGTCGTGATGTTGAGCAGACTCTGGGTGTTGCATTACACTGCCTCGTAATGGAACAGTGTGCAGTCACGGAGGGGAAAAACCTGCTGTAGGTCAACGTCACTCACCTTAAGCTTCCCTGGCACTACGGTGCTATAGAGAAGTCTACACTTGGCAGAGCTCTTGGTTGACATGGCTTATCACTCTCCATGAAGCTGGACTGTTTATGGAAGACAAGGAGGATGGGAGGGTCAAGGAAAAAAAAAACAAAAAAAAAACACCTCTTTTACACCATTTCCCCTTATATTGTAGTCAATTATCCAAAATATGTTTAGTTTTCAAAGTTTGCTATGTAATGTGTCACGCTGTAGCCAGTATAGATAATATTTAAAGGGGAAGAATTATGCTTTTCTGGGTTTTCCTTTTTTTAGTGCATAACTTTTTGTAAATGTAAATGACAAAAAAAGTAAAAAAGTACAAGAGAGAGCTGCCTGAAACACTTAATTGAAATTACTTTTTTCTGTTACAAGACGACAGCATCTCCTAACACAATCCTTATTACTCTACCTACCAACAAGCTTGGCACACCCTCAGACAAAACACTGAGAGCTAAAAAGTTCAAATGCGCCACTCGAAAACGTCCTGCTCCAGATCTACCGACTTGAGCCACCTGACTTTCAACATCTAACATTGGCTTCAACTGATATAGCCACTTGTTACACAATGCTGCTCTGGGACCAAAGAGAACAGAGTGGGCGAGCTAAGCAATCAGAGCGCAATGGCCTCATCAAGAGGTGGGGCCTAAAGACACAGAAGCTCTGACCAAGAGTTTCATGAGGGTGCATGTAATTGTATTCTAGTACAGCCCAATAATGAAATATTTAACATAGGAAATTAATAATTTGAATAAAAACAACACCACAGAAATAAAACCCAGCTTAACTCACTTATCAGACTTTTCTGAGAACTGTCTGGACATGGTTCTAATGCTCTCATGTGCATACATGATTGAAGGTAAGGTTGCTATTCACTTTACTACTGGATATATTTCAAGGATACACTAAAGTGGTCTGCACTTTGACGATTAACGGATGGACGGACATAGGACAGGAAGACAACTTAGTTTGCTATCTCAGTTGCTAAGTTGGTTCATTAAATTTACTTACTTTACTCAGTGAGAAGGCTACTTGCGTATGAATAAACCAAGATCAAAACCACCCAGTTCACGTTGTGAAAGAAAAAAAATTCACCCAATAATTGGGCATTAGAAAATTATTCACAGGACATGCTTTATGCAGGTTGGTATGCAGGTAAGTATATTGGCTGATCAACTACATTTGGGATACATGAAAATTTGCTTGAATCTTATTTATTGCCAAAACACTCCCTTAATAAAACAATAAAATGAGAAGGCTACTGAGCATAATTAACACATCAATTTTCTTCCAAAGCTTGATGGTTTCCTGACCACCTTAATATGGTTACAGCCTTTGGTATGCCTATCATACTGTTATTCCTTTTCGTCCAATAAATGCTTTCCGTAGCTTAGAGACCGCCGTCTGCTAGACGGCTTTACTGGAACATCCCTGCATATCTCTACAGTCATTTCATGCCTTGCAACCTCTGAGTGGTTCATATTCCTCACGCTCCAGAGCCGCACTCCTCTTTTCCTGGTCCTGGCCAGTGTGCGTCTCCCAGAGGCGCTGCTCCTTGTGGTTTCTTTGCTGACCCTGTTGCGGAGCCTCCTCACTGGGCCCAGGGTTAGCGTTTCCTGCCCCTGTTATGGCTCATGTTTCTACCCATGTTATGTCAGGGCCGCCAGTGATGACAGGAATGCAGACGAGGGGCCGGGGAGCTAATGCTTCTCGTCCCAGAGAAAATTGACAGAACAAAGTCTGACCGGGTGCTAGCCAAGACGAGGAGACACCGGGGCACTTCTCACCCGAGAACTTTATTGTTTCAAACATGGACAGGACTTGAGTAAAGGACAGCTTTAACACCAGGGTGGTTTTTAAGGTTAAGAATAGACCCAGGTTACCTATTCATCTTTAGTTTAAAGTCTCTTTATCCTGAATTTCTAATTGCTTATAACACTAGTACATGAAGGACCAGTGAATGGGTATTGTGCTTTGAGAAAAGAGTTGTTTTGCCAAGCGAATCCATCTTTTCCAGTTATTTCAGATCATCCGCATGTCTAGACTCTTCTAAATAGTGACCTCAACCCCCTTCTCTATGCTTCTAATGCCCCCTCTACCCCAGACATGGTAACCCTTGCATGCTCCAGCCACCCTGAGGGTTTGGTTGCTCTCCTAGACTGAAGTGTAGCTGTTTTCTTCCTCCTTCGATCAGGGAAGCTCATAACACGCACCATGCACAGACGCCAGACCTCCTCTAGGCTGTAAGAAAACGTGTTCTGAATTATCAACCCTCCCTCCCCTGTTTTCCTTCTCTCTCTCTTTCTCTCGCTATCACCACAAGCCCTCAGTCCAAACCCCTTTCTCACCACAGCATGCTGTATGATCATACTACCCTTAAATTCCCCAAAACCTATTACTGCTATATAGCTGTATGTGGCAGAAAGCGCTTCAAGCAAACTCTACCAGGCGTTCTCTAAGGCCTGAACGTACTCGCCCTAAACAAATGTCCCCAAAACCTGAAAAAAAAACACAATCACACTTCATGTCGCTAATTGAGCAGTTAGATGACCTCATATTCTCAGTGTTAGTGTAGGAATTAACTTGTCAAGCCTGACAGAGAACAGAATTTCTTTTTCCACTCCCTACTAATGCCAGTTTGAAACAGAACAGTACTGAAGTTAGTGTCCAATGTCTAGAACTGTGATTAGCTTGTGGGAACGCCTTTGTCACTCAACTCCTGGCTGTCGAGTTGGGTATTAGCATGCAATGGATTTACCATTATTAAATTAAAGCCCAGAATGTACATCTGAAGAAATCATGACAATACAATGTGAAATCAAAAGACACAGCCAAGTTGTACAAGTTGGGTTTACAGTGATGAGAAAAATGACTGAATCAACCAGTGTTAGACATTTCATAGAACATGATCGCCAAACAATGACACCACATTGATGAGAGCAAAGACACAGATAAAACAACTGACACAAGACTACGGCGGGTAATGGCTTAGAGCCAGCTGGCTATGTACAGCACAGCTTTCCATATTAAATACAGCAAGTTTCAGACCTCCTTTTCTATTGCTAATAGGTGGTGACACACCACTCACAGAAAGCATTTATGGGACATTCTCAAAATATTCTCCAACCCATACATGATTCAATAAACTTGTGGATGAACATTAGAAGTACTTTCTGTGCAAAAAACCTTCTCTATATTACAAAATATAGTGTTTTTCGTAACAATAAAAACCTGGTAGTGTACACAACAATTTTTGAGGTTATTTAAAGAACCATATACAATTAGTTTCTTCACTGATTATCCAAGATTTCTACAAAAGAAGACTTTAATTTTAAATGCTATGTGATAGAGAAATTTACCACATTGTTTATACATCACAAAATAATACACTACACAAAAATGTCATGAATACACTGCTGGATGATACTGTTTAATGGTAGTTTTGATAAAACATATTTTTACATTGTATTCATGGGAGCATGCAGTGTGTCATATTTAAGATGTATCACTATTTTATCTTTATCTACATTACATTTAAATCTCAGAAAGCATATGTATGATTGGTGGATTTTTTTTTAATATGCCTGTATATGCGTTGTAGATTTCACTGCTTCTTATGAAGCATTCCACATCAAACCCCTCTGACCGTCTTTGCAGCAATTATGCAGCAATAACCATGCAAACATTCAAATGGTTCTTTGAGTTGACATTGTTGGTAGTTGCTAAGATGCTTCTGGATCAGATTGTATCTTTAGAAGTGTGATTCATCAAGGATTAAAAACTTACTGTAGAAGTTATATGTGCTTTGTACAAGCCAAGATGTCACTCTGTTTGGTTAAATGACCAAAGAAGTTCACAATGTATCAAGATGGTTCTAGTAGCCCAGTGGTCACAATATCAGATCACAGATTCATCAGATGGTGATGGTGGCTGTTACCAACACACTGTTAATGAGTTAATTGTACACTATGTGGGCAAATGTGTGTGGACACCTCTTCCCACTGACAGTACAATGGGTTGTATGCAGTAGAGGGAGTTTTGACTACGTACTACTGCCATCTTTGCCACTTTTGCTGCGATTAAGTTTGCCCTGCTAGATCTTCTGTGGTCAACTGTTATGAGTGAACTATTACTGTAAGTTGGAAGCATCTACCCTTTGAACTGAAGTGCATATCACATCACAGTGAATATCCTACATTCTTATTCTATATCCCCTATGTTGCATCGTTTAAAACCGAGCCAAAAGTAAGTTTGGTGGAGGAGGGATTATGGTCTAGGTTTTAGGGTTTTAAGGGTTTAGGGCCGACATGACTATTGTTTCAGTAAAGAGTAATCTTAATGCTATAGCATACAAAGACACTTCACATAATTGCATGATTCCAATTTTGTGGCAACAGTTTAACAAAGACCCTTGCATGTTCCGGCATGACTGTGCACAAAGTTAGGTTCATGAAGACATGGTTTGATAAATTTGGTGTGGAAAGCCCTGAGAGCCCTAACTACCTCAATCCCACTAAACATTTTTGGAGTGTACTGGAACACTCATTGTGAGCCAAGCCTTATCAGTGGCTGACCTCACAAATGCCCTTTTGTCTGAATGGACACCGTTATAGCTACAAAAAGGAAGGCAACTTCATACTAATGCCCATAGCTATGACATTTTGGCCATACAGATATTTACACTATGTTGTTTTCACCAAAGACAACATAACAAAACCAAAACAGCATGTTTAAACCTAAAGGAATGATTTGAAGACTTGCATTCCCCAAATCACATTCTATACCAACTGGAAAAGTAACACGTTTCTCTAAAGACAGGAACTTGGGAGGGACAGTGCACGTATGCAGTAGCTAATACCATGCTATTGCCAATGAGGCCAGGCCTCCAGCCGCCTGCTGCCGTAGCCCAGTTTCTGCAAACAGGACACAATTATGGCTCTTTAGTGAACAAATACACAGCACAGCCAAAAACTCTGCCAGACCACAACTACATGGCCCCAGTCCAAAGCCCCAAACCATACACGCATGACTCCATTTGGTACCCGAGTGAACCCAGGGTTTTAACCATTACAGCTCATTCCATAACTCCACAGGGACTGTGGATTAATGATGTGTCTGATGGATCCAAACATTCATGGGTTAACATAACAAATGTAAGGCGTATGATGCATGTGGCATATTACAGCCATAAAGTAATGAGTGATTAAGAAAGAACATAATTGCAAGTTGTTGTACTTGGCATGTAAAGCAGGGTCAGTTATCCTACATGCATTACTAAAGCAGAAATATACATTCTAGAAAAATTTATGATGAAGGAAGATGCTAGGAATTTCAGCAAATGTTAGCACAGGGCTAGGAATGACCCTTTTTTCTGAAAACATTTAAGCACTCGTACGCATGCCTGCAAACCAAACACTAGGACCACATTATCTTTAATCTAATTTTCATATGATACATTGGCTATATTAAGTCAAGGTGTGGACCCACCCCTTGAACATTATGACACCATTGTTTTCATTCTCCAGGTGCAAAAAGAGTCCAAGCCCAGCAGGAACGGACTGATCGGTCTGGTTTTGGCTAAGAGCCATCTTCAAACTATCAACTAACGACTGCTATTGCCTTTCTTCCTCCCCAAACCACACACACACACACACACCATCCATAACTCTGCTGTGCATCACTCAACAAAACGGCCCAGTACGAGGCTCATCTCTTTGACAAAGTAGCTGCTTTGCAGGACTACGTCTAACAGTGCAGCCATGTTCTGTCTACTCTTCAGCACATGCCATGACATTTAGCATTAAAGTTTCAATACTACAGAAAAGTTCATATCAAGTTCATTTTAATGCATGTGCATGTTGCTGAGTTGGACATAATAGTCCTTTAAAAAATATTAACACAACAAAGGCATAATCTGTAGATGAATTATTATGTGTTAATTACAGCACTTATTCTTTAAGGAGCATTAATACAGTGCAGAATTAAGCACAGCTGCTCACAGATGATAAAATCTGCAAATTGTCAAAGACAGCTTTTAAATGCTTTTAAGACCTTTTTTAAAAGGTCCTACGTTTTTTTTTTTTTTTTTTTACTTTGTGCAGTTTTATGTACCAAAAAGGCTCATAATTCATTTTTATGTGACTGTTTTCCAACCAACCTTTATCCCCTGGAATGAAATTGTTTATGCGACTGTGCCTTTAAGACTGACACATTTAAATGTCCTGTTGTGCCTCATTCAAAAAGCACTGAGGGCTGAAACACAGCTTATAATGTTAATGGGCGGGGCTAAACCGCTATAGGCTGAATAGGTGGATAAATGTAAAAGTTTTGCTTCTTGTTACATCAAATAAATTAAAAAAAAACCATTTAATTATTATAAGTGGATTGTATAAACTGCTACCTTTTGAAAGATCATTTTACATATGATTTAAAAACTCCTGTATTTAAAAAAGCTAGAAAATGTTGTTTTTCCATCAAATAGGTTCTTTAAAATAGAGATGTACTGATGTGGGACTGATATAGGCACTGGTACTTTTATCTAACAGCACATATACATTCAGAAATAGTACATATACGAGATATTACCACAAATAATGATTGCTTAAATCGATAGACAGCTCTATTTAGATTATAAAATGTAAAGAATGTGCAGGCTGTAATGAGGCCATGCTAACCATGAAGGCCCAGCTGTGAGACGCTTCAACATCTATATGACCTTAATATTTAATGAACGTCCACACTGGACGTTTCCCCCCCCCCGTTTTCACCCCCCTGTACAGACACAGAGCACATAAAATATTTCCCCCGGAATAATGTATTCGTCTCAAAAAGTGATGTTCTGATCATGCTTCTGATCACATTAGGAGATCAGTGGATGGCGTGTCGCTGAACTCTCCTCGAACTCTGGCTCCGCAGCACAGCTGAATTTATGCAACTAGGTCGTGTGTGCGGGGAGACCGGTTTCGCTCGTAGCCGCCTGCTGCTCGCCGCTCTCCAACGCTTCATTAGGGAGCCCCACGCAGGCTTTTCAAACGGAATCCATCATGCCAGGGAGATTGAAATCCAAGCAATTAAAGGGACACTGCTCTGTTCCTCAAAGACGCTGGGGAAGGAGCATGAAGAGGTATCTCTATTACTTATGCCTTGAGAATAGAAATTCAAGCTCAGCTCAGGTCACCAGCGTGGTATAAACTGCACGCATTCAGGCGTTTTTGGGCTCATGGTGAAGCACTACGATCCACCAATACCATGTAATGTTTACAGCTCACATATTCACAATGTGAGCTGTAAATGGTTACAATGGTTTTTGAAACAAAAGTTTTGGTCCATCTTGATTTTTTTTAGGTCAAGTCAAGAGGCTTTTATTGTCATTCCACGTACAAATACACAGTGGAGTGAAATTAAGTTCCTCCGGGAACAACACGGTGCAACATGGAACAATGAGTACAACATTCAAACATGCAAACACAAGTGTGCAACACAAATTAAACTAGAAAAACTGATAAATTAACAGATATTCTGACGTAGTAAACAAACAGGACAGGGCAGCACAGACACAGCACTCATTGTTGAACATGAGAAAGTGAATCAAGTGCAGAGATATTTAACATACTGAGATCTGTGAGTTTACGCAGTGACTGATCACTTAGGTTCAGGTGTGCAAGAGCTTTTCAACGGAGCGTACATTCAGTTACAAGACAAACTATCTGACAACCATTTCTAATTTTTTGCCACATCCAGTGATATAACTAGTGTTGCACCGATACCGGTACCATATCGGTATCGGCGGCGATACTGGCACTTACACACAGTATCGGTATCAGCAATAGAGAGCGCCGATACCATGAAGCTTATTGACTAAATGGCTGCATGTGTTTCTGCATTGTGGCAATTTTTATTTTTTCATAGCTCTGAAACTTTAATGTGCAATTACTCAACCAGTAAATGGTGTTCTTTCAAGATTATTATATCTTATTCAGGATGTCATCAAAAAATACATCATATAAAAAGTGGAACACTATAAATATCAGGATTTATAGCCATATATCGAGCATTTAAGTCAGAGTTAGGATTGGTATCGGTAAGAAAATGTGGTATCGGTGCATCCCTAGATATAACATTCGCCATCAGAAGTCAAAATTCTTATATCATGTCTGTATCAGCAGCTCAGTGCCTGGCTGGTGGGAAAAAGTGCATAACGTCTCCTTGAGGGCTTGATCGCACACCTAGCCAAAAGCAATCATGGTTTCAAAACGAGCGCAGCGCCGACAGCATTATGCGTAATATTATAGTGGAGCGGGTCCTAATGAGAGCGCCATGCACTTGGAGAGACAAAAGAGCAGGCCGTCCAAAAAAAGGGCCCCTAAAACTTAACTGCCTTGAACTGCGGCCTGTCTGGTAATCCTAAAACCGTCCTCTGCTACACCATGCACTGACACATAAATAAGACCTCAGCTAGGGTTACTGATAGCTCAATATCTTCACCGCTTTCAGCGTGTCTTTTCCCTCAGCGCCGCTGTGTATGTGGGTACTGGACGTATGCCCAGCGAGGAAACATCATCGCGATTTGAGCAATATAATATTTGAGTAATTTATTCCCAGCTTTCGAGGCCAGGCTCCCATCTCCGGCAGATTTAAGGCTCCCTACTCTGCTGTAAGTCAGGCACAGACAGCCTGGAAGTGGGTGCTCTCCGCTCAGCTGCGTGTAGTCTGGAAACACATTAGCTGTGGCCGAACGGAGTGACTTTGAAAGAAAACAGTGTTTTGTTTTGTTTAAGCTCGGCCAGTACGAATTTTTACAATAACAGATTCCTGATTTTTTTTACTTGAATGTGGTTTACACATGTGCAAACAGTTAAGCTTGTGGACTTTTTGTTTTGTTTGTGTTTTTTTTTTTTTTTAAGTGGCCAGCTTTGGGCAATAACGCATAAAGAGAAATGCACGTCTTCATTGGGAAATTGACATGACAAAAATGTTCAGTGAGAGCATCTGTTTTCCCATTAGAGGTAAGAGAGAGAGAGAGAGAGACGGGAAGAAAGAGGGAGAGGGGGAACAGAGAGAGAGAGAGAATTTCCATGATTGGACTCGTCTACGGCACACATGTGAAAGGGCAAAATCCCCGGCAGCAAATTGGCAGCACAAATGTCCGGAACTCACTGCAATCACTCCTTTAATCAGCTACAATAACACTGCTCAGTGGATTCGGACTCACTGATGACTGTGATGTGTGGGTGGGTGGATTGTTGAGTGCCAATAAGCATGGAATCGCTCTCTATATGAAAAGTGAAGACTCTAGAAGAGGATGTCTATGGCTCTGGTTCAACATCAATATCACTGCTGCTTCCATCATCATCATCATCATTACCACCAATGAGTTACGCGGTCGGACCTTATCATCTCAGTGCAAACCTTTCAGTATTTAGTTGAAAAAACTAAACTGCGATATTTCCAGTCGTTTTTTAAATACACAAAGCACATCACAAGGTCTGGTGAGTTTGAACCGAAAGCCAGAAACACTACCTAAAAAATAAGTACAAAAAAATTAATTGATTAAAGCGTTCAGCGATTAGATGCTGGACTAACCTGCACACCTCTGCCACACAACCATGTGTGTCGCATGTATAATCTAAATTTATTGCATTTTCAATATGGACGAAGAATATCCAAAACAGTTGGTAAACAGGTTATTTGGCCCAATATTGAGTAAACATAAAAAAATCTTGAAAACGAATGTTGTTCTGCCAGCTGCCCACTTTTATTCTGCTCTTCAATAGTCAGGGCCCTATAGAGTAGGAGTTATTAGCATGGTGGATCACACTCAGCACAACAGTGACACAGCCAGAAATGTCCTGTGAGCAGCGCCTGATGAAGCACTACAGAATAACTAACACAAACTGTGCAGCAACAGATCAGCTATCGTCTATAAGATAAGATAATCCTTTATTAGTCCCACGGTGGGGAAATTCAGAGTTACAGCAGCAAAAGGATAGCAAGGCACTCAGTACAAAAAACAGATAAATAAACAATACAGTATATACAATATAAATAATACAAAGTCAAGAACTCTTAAGATTGCATTTACTGATAATTGCCTCTACATTGCACAGTGAGAATAGAAAAATATTGCACATTATGTTACACTGAAAATATTATATTTTCTGTCAGTGTGTAGAGTATTTTCTGTAAGTGTGTGTGTATATAGTCAGCTGTGTGTATGTGGTCTGCTGGGAGCAGTGCTGGTTGTAGAGTTTAACAGCAGCAGGAAGGAAGGACCTGCAATACCACTCCTTCACACACTTGGGGTGAAGCAGCTTGTCACTGAAGGAGCTGCCCAGTGCTGCTAGAGTCTTATGCATGGGGTGGGAGTCATTCTCCAGCATGGATGCCACCTACACCTACAAGGTGGACTTTGCATCTGTAAGGTAGTACTGTCTAAGGAAGTGGACAGTGAGTGGACACAGTCTTTTCACTGCTACATACACACATACACACACACACACACACACACACACACACACACACACACACACACACACACACACACACACATACATACATACATACATAGAGAAACAAAACTACTTTGTAAAACTCCTCAATGCTCCAAAAGTGTGCCAACAGACCACTAGACAGACCAACACAGACCAAGTGTGCAAACAGGTCACTTTCAAAACAGACACCATGGAAATACATTAACATTCAAGGGCCTCGCCTCTAATCCACAGTCGTCCATTACCATTACAATGTCTAGATTTAGAGAAGCACCGACGCTTCCTGACTTGTTTATCAACAAGATGGGTCAACAGTAGTTTTTCCCCATCATCTGAGCTGCTGTGTGTTCTGTGTATTTCAGTATCTGTAAAAGAGAGCATATTTAGTTAACGTCAAACTAAGGGGGCAATTTCTTTCTGGTTTTAGGAGGCTAAAAGTAAAAATCGCGAAGTTGGACACCTCAGTGGTGGTTCTTTCCTCCTCACTGGACAATGTGTTGGTTTGTCAGGGAAAATATACTGACATTTCTGGATTATGTTCAGCTTACATTGACTAGAGTAGTTAGCATAGTTAAAGATAAACATGCATCAGCTGTATAGTCTCAGATCCATATCCACACTTGGAACCATTTAGATTTTTCTTTCAATTTTGTTTATTTGACCACTTGGGGGCGCTGACGCTGGTTATAGGGCAGGGTGGTTGGCAAGGAAGTCAACAGTATTTTGACAGGATCGTTTGTATTGTGTCGTATCATGTGTGAATGTGGGTACCAGCGGGAAGTTTAAACACTAAAGGGATGATGTTTGTTAGTTCAGTGCTGTTGCTGGAGTATGGATTATCTGCTCAAGCCACCTTAAGAAAGACAATAAATGGATTAGTATATCCAAAATTTCGAAGGTATGGACTAACGAACGAGTCAAATGCAGCAACAGCCAATCTTCTCATCATACAGTGGCTTGAAACCTGTTGTTATGCGGTAAGAAAGTCACAACACACTCCTTTCACAACATGTCTTTGGCAACCAGATCTCGTTAACACTAATTTTGTGCTTATAAGAGAAAATACACATTTTACAGTTCTGTCCTTAAAACTGAATTGATAGGTTGTGTTTTATGTCCCATAATAATATGTTAAAAATACGAGAATACTAAATCCTGGAATTGTTAACAGTGTATGAATGTACATCCCTGTGCTGGTCCATACCAGATTCTGAGATAAATTTGCCACGAGTCAGATAAGCAGGCCATTCAAAATATCATCTGAGTGGACAATATCACACTAACTGTGTGATATGTTTCACTATAAACATTGCTATTTAGCTCAGTTAGAGCTCCTATGTCTATTCATGCCCCACCTCCCAATAAGGTCAGTGTGCTCACCCACTCTGTTCTCAATTGTCAACAGCCATAAAGCGACACTCTGCTACAAGTTCATGGCACTGGGCCTGCCGTAGCAGTTTAAGCCAGATTCCAATCCGGAATCCTGAGAGTAAGGCATAAGAAGTTGGTAGATCCACCTTTACAAGCTAGACAGGAGCAGGTTGTTTCAGAGTGGTCAGTTTTTAGCTCGCTGTGCGCTGTGTAAGGGCGCTGTGCCAAGCTTGCTGGTAGCCAGGCAATAAGGATTGTGCTACGTGACAACCTTGTAACACCTTGTAACAGAGGAAAGGGCTGGAATTCCAACAAAGTATTTTAGGCCACTAGAAAAAGTGCTTTCTGTGGGAGAGAGTTTCTCCCTCTGGCGTGTACTTCAGGCTTTACAACATTGCAGAACCTTTACATGCAGAAAAAGCTACAACACACTACAGAAAAGAGAAAAAACAGAAAGCATAACAAGTCCCCTTTAATCATACACCTAAGAACAGTATACCATATCCCTTCTTGCAGCTTTAAGAATTCTACATCCTGAAACCTAAAGAGACCTCCAGCTACATTCCAGGAGATGCAAAAACCTCCATATTCATGGCATTTCAACAAAAAGGAAGAAATGCAAGGAAGTGGCGCAATCAGTCCTTCATGGTTAGGTTTAGGTGGAAACTGAATTCTGTTTTGCAAAGTAAATTAATATTTCTTAAGCAACAAAATAAATATTTTATGGTTAGGCCACATTTCATGACCCATAAAAAAAACATCACAATGAACAGGTTGCTGTCTTGTGGTGTTAACAGTCACATTTATAACTTCCATGATGCAAAATACTGTGAATTCTTACTGAAACAACTGCTCATAAAATGAAAGCCCACCCACAAGAGGCAATCCTGTCGCTGACTAAGACTCTAAGCTTGCCAGATTGTAAGATAAAACCTAGAATGCTGGCAGGAGAAGTCACCATGGATGTTATGCTACGTTGTGTTTCCCCCAGAGAAGCACTGCTTTAATGAAAACCTCATGAACTCGTTTGTTCTCATTGTAAATGAATGCAGTGCGACAGTTTCCTGGTTGAGTTTCGTCAAATGCACTGGACTACACTATGCTGAAGGCTTCAGAGCATAAACTACATGTGCACAGCTTAACATCAGAGGCACAATGTTGTTAACAGTCTGGACGTAAGTGTCACTCATTGACTGGACGACAGAGATCAATAATGAAAATAGGTCAACATATGGATTTTTCCTACTATCATGGGGGGCTTGTCTATTTGTTGCGTGCCAAGATGAAAAAAACAAAACAAAACACAATGCTGACTATGAAATGCTTCACGTTAAACCTGTTAAGACAGTTCGAATGCTGATTTAAATCTTTGGCTTATGCTGCATGTCTAAAGCTTCAATCAGGAACCCTGTAGCTGTAAGCCGGTCTTTACTTCAATAACAGATGCTTTCAGAAAAAGACGGCACTAAACAACTCTAACCACTAGCGTATACAACGTATGCATTCTATTTACTTGGAGCTGGTCCGCTGGAGCTTGTTCTAAGAGTTCTGCCAGTTTAATTAAGCCCTTCTGCAACTGACCATTCCAGCCCCTGCATCTAGAGGAAATGTAATACGCCTTGCCTTGTTTAGCGTCAATAGATCTTCTGCAGGAAAGAGCACTGTTGTTATTCCAATAGACATTCTAAAAGACGAGGACATGTACATATTTGAATATCTTACATGGATAGAAAAAGTGCTGTTGTTTCATTTTTAAAAAATCCTTTTTTTAAATCCTTATTTTTAAATACATGTTTTAAAGCAGGGGTCACTTACAGGCGGGCCACGGTCCGGATCCGGACCCAGAAGTTTTCCAATGCGGACCCAAAACGATTAACTATTGAGAATGATTTAATTTAGACTGTGTTTATTTTAAGCAGCGGTGCTTTTCTTGTCTTTACGGTATATGGGCTTTACGGCACAGTGAACTCACAGACCAATCGCGTGCGCTGTAAGATCACTAAAGGCGCCCCCTAGCCAATCAAATCTGTGCACATTGCGGCGTGCGGCGTGCACACAGGCGAGGTACGAAGCGAGAAGCAGCAGCCGGAGACTAAAGCGAGTCAGAAAGAATAATAAAGAATAATAAAAACGGAAAAGTCAACAGCAAAAACTGACTGTTTAACCAGAAACGGTTCTGGAATGGACCTGCTCGTTTAGTTTTGGAGAATACCGCTCTATAAAACCAACATGTCAATTTGTGAAGCTGAGTTAGCAAGAAGACACACGTTTTATTTACTTTCTCCATAAACAAACACTTTAAGATGCTCTTTTTTCCACAAAAGCATTCTGGTTTTTTTTTTAATGAAGCTCTTGTCTTATTGAAGTGAGCAAAAAAACAATTTATTTGGAACTTTATAAATAGTTGATTTAGTTCTGCATTTGAACAGTAAATTTACTGAAATATACTGAACGGTATTTGTAATAAGTTTGTCTTTCAGTAGCTAATGGTATAAGATGCTAATACGTCAGTATACAGGATATGGCACTGAATCAGAACACAAGAAATGAAGACGGTCCGGACCTTGGCCTGAGGAATTCTCCCCTAAATGGACCTTACTGAACTCTAATTAAACACCCCTGTTTTAAAAGTATATGAACACTGTTAGCACTTAACAAAACATTCACTCCTCAGTCTATAGAGTACATATATGGCTGTTTGGAACTGTTCCACAAAATTCAACTCATGTACATACATCCACCTATTCAACCTACAACAGGTCATGTGAAAGTATCAGGGACTAGGGCACATTGAATTTCAAAATGCTGTGCATTGTTTTGCTATAGCTTCTAGGCTTAACAACATGTTTTTTCAAAACGATCCAAAACCGTGTGCAACATGCTTTGAGCCATGTTTTATTTTATTTTATAGGCATGTCAGAGGTGTTACCCAATCAGCACTGACATGTTCATAAACCCTACCACAAGGCACTGCAAACAATGGATAAATAAATGGATATAAAAGTAACGTTTAACAGACCTCTCAACACGTTTAGGGAAACAGAGAGGTTGAAAAAACATACAACACTATAAAAATATAAATGGGTTGAGCTCTTGAGAATGGTTCTAATAAAAAGGAGATATTAGATTCATTACATGTTCTTGATCTGCAGAACATTTTGCACCTTTGTGCTTAAGTGTGCATAGTTTCTGTTCTTACCTAATAAATCCCAAATAAACTGTTTTTATTTATGTTTTAAGCATATTTCAATAATAAATTTTGTCCTGTCCAATTCAGCCAGTTAGCTAGGTTACCCTTATATCATGTGTAGCCACCAAGCTGAGAGGGTAAAGGCTGGCTTCCTCTGAAACATGAACCACCACTGCATTCTTTTAAACTGCCGAGAGAACATTAACTGCTAATTCTGTAACATCACTGACAATGACTAATAAAAGGTCTTCAGTCCACCATAAACCTATTATTATATATCTGAGGAAGCCCTACTGTTTAGTTTCTTTATCCACTAGCTATGTCTCTGCTGAAGTTCTTTGAGACTGCATTGTCACCATAAAGTTTTTCCGTTGGGTATTCTGCACAAGCAGGCACAATTTTGATCTCAGTAAGAATAAACTAATTTGGGACCACCCTGCTTTCCAGCCTCAGAGAGCAAGGGAGAGGGCCTGAAAGAGAGCGAGAGAGTGAAAGAGAGCTAGTCTCCTTCTTGTATTCTCCCAGAGTGTCAATTCGTGTGACCACTGCCAGGGGTCGGCTAAGCAGGCCATTCATAAGTGTGGGTCACATGGCAATATCCAAACAAAGGAATCTGAGGCGTTTTTCATCGGACTTCTCTGTGAAAAGGGCTCTCTGCTAGCAAGAACCCCGGAAGCACTGCTGCTGCCTCTTTGTGCCCCTTGAATCATTTAGAATGCCTTCCAGATGACATTCATCTGACGCTGTAGTCGTAATCCCACAGTAAAAAGAAGCGAAACCGTGCTCAGGCATCTGAATGTACAGCCTCAAACAAAGTTTCTGGTGGGTAATCAGGGTGGACATAATAAAGCAGAGGTGGGTCACCCAGTGAGAGGGAGCGCCACGTTGTACCATCAGCTGAAAGTGGGTCACATTCGGCTGTTATAGATTATCTATGGCATTTATCAAACAAGAGAGATTATTCACTCGTGCTAAGAGGATTACACTAGTGAATCTTTCTGGGAAGAGAGCGCAAGCTTCCTGCAAATGTTTTATTTTTATTTCTTTATGTTTAGCTCATCACAGAAATGGAGAAAGGGTCTGCACTGTGGCCTGCAGTATAACATGAGATTTGCTACTGTCCATAAAACATAGGGGACCAAACACAATATTATTATGCATTTATTGATCACAACATCATCAACAAATATTTATATATATATATATATATATATATATATATATATATATATATATATATATATATATATATATATATATATATATATATATAATCTCAAACTGCCGACTCTCACTATCAATACATGCCACAATCATAAGGCATTACAGAAACCATGCCGCAAGTAGCCAAATAAAAAAAAAATCTGCAAATGCAGTAGATCAGTCAAGATATTTGCTTCCAGGTATTGCACTTGAGCTACAAGGCTAACATAGTTAACAGGTAATGAAAACACACAGCCCCCCAATTAGCACAGTGAAAAACCTCAAATAAATTTCCTTATGAGACTTCTGACAAAGTAATAGCAGACATATAAAAGAGGGAATTGTGTGTACTTTTGATTAGAACAATTAACTACATTTGCAGTAAATTTGGTATATTTTGTATACCTACTGCTTTCTAAACATCTGGAGAGACAGAAAACAGTGATTGGTACACAGGACAAAGACTTCGCTGAAAATATCCAGATCATAATACCCATTAAGCATGTTTTGCATTCCTCTTTCACACCACATTCCCATAATCTGCTGACATTATTTCTTCCTGAATTCCAGAGTCAGATGATCTAATCTTTGTTCCATGTTCGCTGGTTTGGCATTACATCCAAGATCAAATTAAAAACATCACGCTTTCATTTCACAATAAATAAAGAAACCACCTATTATAAAGGCTGGGAAAGAGTGGTAGATGAAACTTTAGCTGTCATGAAATACACACCCCAACATTCTCCTCTTGAAGTAACTGCCATCTCAGATTTTAAGCCGGAAATGAGGCAAAAACATTTAGGCTATCATCGGGTTCAGATTTCAAAGCCATTGTTCTTTCACACCTGTATAAAACATAGAAACCCTAATGAAAAACATTCTGCCTCTACATGCCCGGTTTCCCTGTGCCAATTACTTTACCACAGATCCTGCACTGAGGTGTAAAGGGAGCTACCAGAACAGCAAAGTTTCCCTGTTTAACTAGCTCAATGAAGAAATTCTATAGAATGAACTGTAAATGCTGTCGTCGTAATATACTGAATGACTCAATATCTGGGCTAATGTTTATTAGTGTGATTAAAGCAGTGATTTGTGAGGAATTAGACTGGTTGTGTAGAAAATCTCAATTATTTGCATTTGTCTTATTTGCTTATACTCTACTTAAAAAAAAAAAAAAAAAGTTTTTTTGGAAGCAAAATAAAAATTACACCCACTGGCCACTTCATTAGTCCACCAACCATATAGGAACACTTTGTAGTTCTACAATTGCAGACCAGTGCCTTAAAAATGCATTAAAAATATTGTAGCCTCTCACTCGCAAACTGCTGTGATCCATCTTGTTTTGCAGGGGGACTGAAACTTTGTTGCTTTTGTTAATTTACTGCTTATTGATTTATACAACACTGTCTGTGCGGGTATCTTATTTATGGTACATAACTTATGTTATGTTAGATGTCACTTTCTGACCACAGGTCCTCTGCTAATCATGATTTGGAAGGTGATCATTCTCAGCACAGCTGCGACACTAACATAGTACTGTGTGTGGTGCTGGTGTGAGAGTAACTAGCAAAACAGTTGATATTAGGCCACCGTCCGAAAATATATCCAACCATGGGCGGCTTTGAGGACAGAGACTGACCACAGATCAAAGAGTAACAACACATGAGCCATAATCCTGTACGCCAACAAGGCAGAGCTACAAAGGAAGGGAGTTTCGGATAAACTGGTGCCAAATACTCTGTAAATGCAGATTCTGCACGTTCACTGAACTGAAAAGTAACAGATCAAGTCTTTTATTTGGATGCTCGATGACAAGATTTAGCCTTGGCTGCGAGCCTAAATGAAGGGAGAATGTCAAAGCTTCCACTTGCGTTCTGAACGCACTTGAGATAAATAAAAATTGCAGTGCTGTTCAGCTCTGCCCTCTAGTGGGGAAAAGAAGACTCACAACATAATTTTGTTTCACAGTATTCCAGTCAAGTCTCTGTATACACTACAGCATTATTCCCCAACTGCGTAAAGGCCATAGTGACCAATCAATGACCAGTGAGGTCATTGACTACTTCCCGCTAACAAGGAAAGCAGAGGAAAAGCACCGCTAAAACATAGCAAAGCATATGCAAACTGAATTTAGCAAACAATTTTCCAGGCAAATCTTTTACAGTTAAAATGGTTGCAAAATATTAATTTGCTAAAAGTCTTCAATTCTTCAGATTGGAAGTTGGCCTATTATGTGGCAGTTTTTTTATTTATGCTCCAAATCCATTAGAAATTTCATTCCATCTTCTCTACAGGCACCTGTATGTAACCATTTCACCATTTAGGCTGCACAGGAATGTTGAAAAAGAAAAGCTGACTTTAACTTCATCTTTTCTCTAAAGTCATCTGTCTCATACATGTGTCCAATACGCCTTTACTGGCTTTCATGCTATCAGTACGAGCTGGTTCATGGCTGGTCCCAGGTTGAAAGACCCAAATTCTGACCAAGCCAGACAACTCCTTAGGCAGGCCTTGTCACCCTGGTGTCCATTTTAGCTAAGGCAGCATGTTGGCAAAAACCTGAGATATTATGATTTGATATATTGTTATATATTGTGATGCTCTAGGTATAGTGATACAGTGATTTTTTAAAATATAATTTTTAGAAAACTGCCACATTATAAAAACACAGCAGCATATGCATACGTTTAGTAATGTTAACATTCACAGTGCAACTACACACTACTTGTTGTCATTACAGTCCAAGAGTGAAATGGGGAAGAACACTGCTATGCAACTGTCTACAAATAAATTATATTTTTCTGCAATGCTAATCCAGTAGGATGTCGTCCCAATTTCCCAATTTAAAACCGGGCTTAAACTATATCAACTTGATCACGATTTAACTAGGGGTGGACCTAAAAATAGCATATCATGATAGTTTAAGACATCTTTAGGATACACAGTTTACTAAGTTGGGACAGACAGTAGTGTCACCTATAATAATAATAATAATAATGGTAATAACTTTGGTAATAAAGTTTGTACTCACTTTGTACTGAAACACGTAGTTAGTCACTGTTCCTTAAGGGCTAACAATATCCATGATATACTCAGAAAATCATATTGTGACATAATTCGCCATAAGATATAAATAAGTGTGAATAAAGACATGCATGCACTCCAACGCATGAACAGCAGACTGTGAAAACACAGGCAGGGCTGTTTGTTGAGTTTGGGCAAATAATCCCTCTCTTTACAGTTTCAAGTCAGCAGTCAGTTCATAGTTAAATATTTCTTTCTGGAGAGCCTTTAAATAAAATAATTCAGTTATAATACAGGCAATTAAGTATGTGATACTCTCTGTGTATATCACAATAATAATTAACAGACAATATAATGCAAGGCCCTACTGCAGACTCAGATATACAGAAGGATCCAAAATGAAAATAGCACTAATCTAATATGCAACACAGTCCTAAAGCTTGTCTGATGGATTAGCGTGTATGTGATGACAACATGTATTAGATTATGACTAAAGAGATCTGGATCATGACTAGTTAAATCACAGCACTGCAGCACCAGCAGGGGGAGCTCTTTGCAATCCCACCTGATGCTGAGCTCTCAGCTGAGCGGGAGTTTATAGGGATGATCCCTCTTAAGTGGATGAGATCAGGGGCGACCTCACCACTGGAAATACCATGAAGATCAGCATGCTGCTGCAGGATTCCCCAGCTCTGAGCCCCACCCCGCTGCCTCCTCATGACTCACAGAAGACAGAAGCTGCACGAGGGATGCTGAGGAGGAAGGGGATGATTATGATTACGATGATGATGAGGTAACTCAAGACCATCTGCCCAAGGCTTAGTCATGCAGTACCAACTCAGCCGACCCCAGTGAGTATTTCTGAAGCTGGTGGTCAACTGATTTTGAGCTCTGATGTTGACTGGTTTGGTCAGCATTACTCACTGCCACCCACGGCCCTCAAAGCTTGAGTTATCGTGGCTGTTAACAAATATTGGATAACAGCCTAAACTGCAGCATACAAAGCAAATCATGATATACACAGGGCGAAAAAGCACCTTTTGAAATCAGACCAGCAGAATAACCAAGATCTAAGCATACCAGAGTCCTATAGCTTTCACAATGCAAAGAACTAGACTCAGAGAATGAAGATACTAAAACAGATATCAGGTACCAACGCACATGCCAATGATATGTGAGACAGAAAACACATAATTGTGGGACAAATTTCTTTTACGTATCTGCCATGCTATTTATAAAAAGCAATGTTTACAGCTACACTAAAATTTGGTGGTTTGCTGTGAATGTGTTCTCTTGATTCTCTCCTGAATGTGTGTATCTTTTAGTAAAACAATGAGAACCAGGTCAGGAGTTAAATTAATGACTGCTAAATAACACAGTAATAATTTACCAGGAATCATAAAAAACATCTAAAGACGGTTCCAGTTCTAAAACTAAACTGTTGTAAAATATAAAGTAACACTAACATCACACATAAGTACCCAACTTATTATACTGTTAACTAACTACACTGCTTGGAGGACGAATTGTTTATTTCAGCACTTGATAGTAGTAGCAGTAATAATAATTTATAAAAATATAATAATTATGACAGACATCATCATTGTAAAATCACTGTATTGCATATTTTGGAGGCTTTATTAAGTTAGCCCATCAAATGTGATCGAGTTATTACTGTTGTGTAGCTACACTAAAATGTGAAGATTCTAAAAAAAGCTAAGTGAAAATATTAATGATAATTATAATATATTAATACTGCAACAGAGAAAAAAGGAATCAGTGGTGCTACATTTTAAAACACTTTTTAAACTTTTCTTTAATATTTGTTGCATCTTGTGTTGCATTAAATCCACCTAACTGGAAGAAATTGTACTTTCTTTATAATAAAACATACAGTTAATTTTGGTGAAATTCACATGGCCAGAAAATAACATTATACTGTACTGTGACATAAAATATCACAATAACCACATCACAATAAAATATGGAGGCTTTATTTGGTCCATGAAGCGTGCTTTACTGTTTAAATGTAGTGATCCTATGAAACTTTGCCAGAGCAAAAAAGTCTAAAAATGTTGAAACCAAAACAATAAAAAAACTACAGCAACGAGTTAAAATCTAACAATTAACAAATGTGAATAATAAGCAAAACAGGAAACAATGCTATTTGTTTTCTCTCAGTCTCCTGCGCAGATACGTTCAAACAGTTTGAGCAGCAGATCAACGGTAAAATAATTTTCTACAAAAAACATCCGAATGTGATTCTAAGTCTGTTGAGTCTAGAGATGGAAAGATTAATAGGCTATGTATCAGTATCAGCTGATTTGTAATCAAAACATGCGATCGTTGATCGGCTGATATTTCTCCAATTTACCCCATCCCGAGAGCCGATCGAGTTAAACAAAAGAGCCTAATTTCTGTGTTTTCAGCTAGCGTTTTGTTGAAACTAGGTGGAAATGCATACCCTTTCATTTTTGACAGACTGACTAAAGCGGCGGCCTTGAGAGAACAGTTTGTGGTGTTTACAGCATGTGCTGATAGAAAACATGGCGTCCGTCTGGCAGTTTGTTACCGTATGTGACTCACGAGTTATCCAGGACATTTTGTAAACATTTTAAAATCAACATGTCTGGTGGGGGAACTAAGACAAAAACATTCAACTCTACTAATCTGAGACGACACTGCACGCGTCTGAATACAGTGAGTGAGAATCAGCAAACAGCAGAGCTAGCACGCGCAGCTAGCACAAAACAAACAACCCAGAACACCGTGCACACCAGATCTGACCGGTACGAACAGCACAGCAACAGCAATTCAAGATCTACGTTTAATGACTGCAGTTTTTTGTTTAAAATAATCAGAGTCTGTGTTTAATGACTGCAGTTTTGACTGCATTTATTTATTTAGTGTTAAATTAAGGGTCTAAATTTAATGATTGTAGTATTGGCAATATTTGTTTGATTTACTCTGTTTATTTACTGCTATTTTTGTTAAAAATACAGTGCTGTTTCACATGAGCTTGTTAAAAATGATAATAAACCAGTTCGGACCATGTTTTATGACTGGCTTGCGCTAATAACTACATGTAGCCCTGCCATGGCATATAGCCCCGCCCTCTATCGGAATTGGCTTCAAAAACGCTAATCATCTTCTGCTTTATCCCGCTAGTTGAGTCCCATCTCTAGTTGAGTCCCTCTACAAAAACGTATAATTTACTTGATTTGTGACATAAACGATCACTATAAGCACATCATAAAATATTGGTGGTGTAGTGGTCAGCAGTGCTTGAGTGGGTTTCCTCCGGGTACTCCGGTTTCCTCCCACAGTCCAAACACATACATGTTAGGTTGATCAGTCACTCTAAATTGTGTGCTTGAGTGAATGTCGTCCTGTAAATTCGACCTGTCCATGGTGTACCCCACCTTCGCCCGAAGATGCTGGGATTGGCTCCAGCCCCCCGTGACCCTGACTAGCCGGATAAAGCGGAAGATGATGGATAATAAAATCTTGTCTACTACTACTACTACCATATTCAAAAGGCTTGTTTCAATAAGCTACAAAGGATTCATATAAAACCTCCTCTAAGGATCTGATTAAGGTACCAGTATGACATTATGGGATCAGCTACGTATATCTTCCGTATCCTATATACCACTTCATAGATCAGTCTGTCAGACTAAGATTGTTACAGAATCGTCTGAATTTTGTCTCGCTCATCTAAGTGTCTCTCACTATGAGTCACCCGTGAATGCAGCGTGAGGATTCATCTGCCTAACACAGATAACAGCACCTGCATCTAACCCGCATCAGACAGCACGAAATCACAAAGCCTCTGTCGCTCAGTTTCCTTAACGACAAGTACAACACACAGCAACAGCACCTCAAAATTAGAAAACTAAATTCCCACAATTAAATCCCACCGAAGATGCCTACACTGGAGTGGAGAGACAGGACAAAGGGGAGGAAGTGGTTAAAGTCAGGAAGCAACATGCCCGTAAGTGTAGGTGTCAAGTCAGAGTCGACTCAGAGCACAGGCCAAATGGCCACGGGACACGGCCCGCCTCCTCTCAGATTTATGGATGTGATGAAAGATAGCGTTCTTCCCCGGATGAAAGCTGTTTGTGGCTTCTCTTTAACCCCTAAAACGCATACCTCAGGTCAGTAGTGACCTCGGACCTCATGACCTCATTTCCCACACTCTGCCTTATGCTTACTTTTTTAGATAAGTTACAAAAACATGTTGTATGTTATTAATTTATACTTACTTCCCACCACGTGGTCTGACCGGTTGAAAGTGTGTAGTCATATATGATAACAGCACGTTTAATCGCCACCACCTGCTGCTAAGAAACAATAATTGTTGCTTGTTGCTTCACTCTAGAAGCTGCTGGAACTATTTTTTTTTTTTGACTGCTGCTAAAGCAACACAATCAGGGTACAATACTCTTTTGCTATGTATTCTTTTTTTTTGGCAGTTTTAATATTAGTTTGTTTTAATAATAGTTTGTAGCTTAGAGTAAAGCACCCATTGCTTAGCTTAGCAACAAGCAGTGAGTGGAATGACACAGGTATAGTGACAAATGTGCTGTTATCAGAGACAAAATATTTTTTAACCCGATTTGTTAATTACGGTATATTGTATAATATTTGGATGTGTCATCTCTTCTCTTTAAAACTGAACTGTAATGAAGTCTTATGTGACCCAAAGTATGCAGGTCACAGGTTAAAGATACAACAGATAACATTTTTTACCACACTTTTAACTAGTATTTGTATAAAAACAATATAGAACTGTTGTCTACAGCTCATTTCTCATCTCTAAACAAAGCAGTTTTGGAAATTTTTTTTTTTGGTCCAATCACTATCATGTTTTGAGACAATGTAAATAAGCTTTGAAAAGTTCAAACTACATAAATAAAACTGTAAAAAATGGGGAAACTTGGACAGTGACAATATACAAGTTAATGTTGTAGTGGAACGTCGACTTTAAATTTAATATAATTGTAAAATGAATAAAATATTAATGTTTTAGTTTTATGAGCAGGTATTGTGCTCATAAATACATGTTTTGACACAACAGTATTTCATTCTTTGCTACTCTAAAATGCCAATGCTTTAACGTGTGTGTATTTCTAAGGATGTAAAAATATTTTTTTGGAACTATTATAGATCATTATAGACTATGATAATCTTCGGATTTCACCTATAATTTCAGATATTTTTAAACATTATTGTGGCTTTCAGGTTAGGGTTTATAGGTCGCTCTTCACTTAGAGATAGAAGTCTGGTCTTGTATGTCTGGAAATAACTGCCTGGAGGCGTTGCCAAGATGACTGTCAAGCACACAGACATCTCTATAAGAATTTTAATGTTACTCAGCAGACACGAAACCTACAAAATCTTTTGGCTGTTTTTGAATCATTAAAACATGTTTTTAAATGTATTCCTTTGTATGATGATAAAAGTTTGCACAGCAGCATCTATGTCAGCCAAAAAGGCTGTACAATAATTTTCAGGGTTTCCTTCTCAACTTTTTCCACATTTAACTGAATATCCACCAATAAAGCCTTACAGACATGCCAAAACGCTCACTGCTACTATGTATCTAGTCTGTAGGAACTGATCAAGAAGGAGTCGTGCATTCAAGGGGTTAAAGACTAAATATCAAATTGAGATGTGGAAGGTGATCTAGGATCAGAGGAAAAGAAAGGGGGTTACATGTAAAAGCAAAGGGAGATTTATGTTCAGACAGAGAGCTGGGGGCATTTCTCTCCCTCTCGACCTGTAGAGACACACACCCGCTGAAACCCAGCACTGCCTGCAGAAACGCAGAACGGACCACACAACAACCGCACACACAATCCCGGCACAGCCAGACACGCCTGCTCGGCCGCTGCTCACACACAAACAGGCACAGTCACAATTATGAGAGCTCATGTTTCAGGAGAGCACTCAGCGAATAATGGCACATTCATCCCAACCTTGTCCTCCTGCTGCAAGAAACACTTTCTACTGTCTTCCAGTTCAGTCGTCCTTTTTTCAAATCAGTCTCAGTAATTCCCTTCACACATCATTCACATGTCAGAAATAGGCCTCTCAAAAATCGTATAAAATAGTCTGATTCTAACTATTTGAAATGATTCCCAGTCGTTAATCTCACAATTCTAATCCAAACAAGCAGAATAAAACAGAGTTTCATAAAATCATGGCAATAAGTCACGGGTCATAGGGACAAAACATCAGCTCCAGTTTTTAACTGGGTGTTTAGGCGAATATTTATTCACACTTAAAGAATCAGTGATTTTTGCTCACATTTTACACACACACACACACACACACACACACACACACATATATATATATATACACACACACACACTACTGTGCAAAAGTCTTAGGCTCATAATTTACCATTCTATCTTCATATATCAGTAGCAAAGACAACACAATACATAGTAGCATGAAAATCTTATTCTGAACAAAGTTGATAATATTTTATACATATTCAGCAGACTTTACAGACATGAATAACTTAAAATTAGGAGTTTTAAAGAAAACTAAACACATAGAGAATGTGCTCATCCATCAATGGAGGGAAGTGTCCACATTGCAAAGGGGGCCACTGCTGTTCCAGAAGACAAGACAAACACAAAGAGATACAACCTTCAGAGGGATAGAGAGCGAGAGAGAGAGAGAGAGAGAGAGAGAGAGAGAGAGAGAGAGAGAGAGAGAGAAAGAGAGATTAGATGAAGAAGGAAATGGACAGACAGTAAGGGACAGGACAATGAGTACAGGAGAAACATGGGATGAAAAAAGAAAAACAGAGTTATAGAGAGAGGGAAAGAGAGAGAAACAAGAAATAAAGACAGAAAAATAGAGAGTAAACTTAGGAAACATGTAAATAAAGAAAGAAAACATGGGAAAGAATAATGAGATGATTAAAAAAGGACAGAGACAAAAAAAGACAGTTGAAAAAAAAGACAAATAAATAAATTAACAGAGAGTGGGGCAGGGAAATGAGTAGAGGAAAAAAAATGACATGAAGTCAAAACCAAAAGTGGAAAAAGGAGCACAAAAAGACTGGGTGAAAAAGTAGAGAAGAAAGATGTAAGGAAAATAAAGAAAGAGAACGTAAGAAAATAGAAAAAGAGAAAGAAACAGACAGGGTAAACAGAGGATGAGAGTAAATACAGAGAAAGAAAGAAAGAGAATAATGAAATGAAAGAAACAGAAAGAGAAAAAGTCAAAAAGGGGGAGAGAGAAAGTTAAGATGAAAAGAGAGAGAGGAAAATGAGAGAGAAAGACAGAGAAAAGAGGAAGTGACAAAGAGGAGCTTGTGAAAGAAAAGGAAAGACATGGGAAAAAGGAAATAGCTGGGCAGTTGCCTAGAAAGTGACAATGACATTACCGGACACATGAATAAAATGCTGCAATACAGTAACTGTGCTGGCGCAACTCTGAGTACGAAATTTCTGAAAACATCTAAATCAAGGAATATCAGTGTATTCATAGAGCTGGACGTGTTTTTACCGAAGGTGCTAGTGCTCACGCTCTGCTTGTACATGCTGCCTCCCCTAAAGAGCCCAACAATAGGCCCAGCAGCAGCCTGGAGCAGCCTCTGCTAATGGCTGAACTGAAAGGGTGAATGGTGCCAGCCTAAGCTCAAGACCAGCAGGCCACAAATAGTACAACAAGCTACACGAGCGTTTCTGCTCTGATTAGTGCGAATAAAGGAGGGTAGCATAAGAAAACTGTGACTGAATGACAGAGCACATGGTCTTCCCACCATCAACAATGCACTAATCAGATATACATTTAAAAAAATAATAATAATGTTTGATTTCACAATGTACATCAGACACTGAGTTTCAGAAGGACTGCATTAAGCCAGATTCGGTAGCAGAACAATCCCAAGTGGCATAAGGATATTAAAGGGGAATTCAGACTTTGTTAAGAGTGAAGTCACTTGTTTTTCTTTACTGTGTTGGTAACAGGAACCAGGGGTCATAATGTATACAGCAAAAACATAGCAATTTATTACCGATTCCAAGAAGACAGTAAAGCTACATGTCTTCTGAGCTTTATGTAGGGGTGACAGTAAAACAGTGGTATATCTGACAAATATATATATTTTTTGCGTACGATATTTTCATACATTTGCAGCGGAGAGGTCCACACAGGATGCTGTATTTTAAAAACACATTTTAAACCAAAACCTCATCCTAAAACTATAGTATTACCATAAACAAGTGGTAAAAAATGTTTCAGGCACAAGTATTCATTTCCCTTTGACATTTTAGCATTTTACATAATAACTTACCAATACCACTTTCCTTTCCAATACTGATAACCTGATCCATAAAAAATAGTCCAACACTGATATTATACTCCATCTAACCTAAGTAACTTATACACTGTGATATTTATCCAATTACACTCAATTTTTAAATAAGCTCAACTGAAAAAATATTGTTGGAATATATCCATTAGACGCCTATATAATTGTTAATATGTTTAACAATGAAAGTGAATGTCAAATACAGAAATGCATATATTACCAGTGCAAATATGATAACCATTGACTACTAGCTACTCACAGTTAGTCATGTTAGCATGTTTGGTCAAGCTACTCCTTCAAGGCCTGCATTGCTAAAATAGCATTAGGTTACAAAAGCCTTTCTGTCGAGGTAAAGCTTGGGTGATCAAAAGTCTCACCTGCTTTAATCACAGCTTATTATCCTTTCAGTGTGTAAGTATGGTCAATAAAAGTGTACCCAACTTGTTCAGACTAATTCTATGGATTTGCCAAGCACCAAAAATGGCCCAGGATACCTGAAAGTCTATTATAAAAAACATCTACAGAAGCTACAAGAATAAATGCTTAACAATACAACAATGAATAAAAGGTCCGTTACCAGAAGCAACACATTGTAAAAATGTTCAGTATCCTACTTGCTCTACTTATTGAACTCTGAGCTTTCCACTATAAGGCTTTTGGAAAATTCAACAAAGAACAAGGTTTCTAAAGCACTACCTGTCCATTGTTGGTAAACAATAGAGAAATTAAAATCCCTTTTATTGGCTCACAGCAAGAAAGCCCCTGTGAAATCCAAGGAATTGCCTCCGGGAATAAACAGAGGCATGCAACAAAGCTGACGCAAACCACACAGCTTTGAAAACTGCACAGCTTTAAAGGCAGTTTGAGGCCATGCCTTTTACTCACATACTTGCTGAATGTACAGGTCATCAGGTTTACAGGTGCAAACAACCCAAAGAACTGTTTATCCACAGAAAGCAAACACTGTAAACAATAAATGAAAGTGGATGGCCACCAATTAGCATGGTTTCAATGAATTGCACTGTAAGCTTTTCCTTTAACCAGTTCCCCAACATGGCGAGCATGGGCTATTATCTGCATCTAACCTGTGCGACTGGGGTGCAATTTTCCAGAAATATTCCTTCACAGTGACGTCAATCAAAGGGCTCCTCATAGCAAGTCTTACCAGGGAACAATAAATGGTCCATTTAAAAATATTCAGCTTGAAAACCCAACTGTTGCCAACCGCAAACCATGCAGCAGGGCTACAATGTGAAAAGCATGAGGGGTATGAGTAAAATGAATGAAATCGCAGTGCATATGAAATTATGCACTATATTACACACATACAAGCAGTAGATTTATCTGCGATTAGTTTCTGCAATAAACGAAACCTACAATATTCGGCTTTGTCATAAAATGTTATCATGTGAAATTTGAATAACACCCACTAAAGCCACACCTCTCCAGAACAACGGAATAGAACAGGATAGAACAGGGCCCAGTAATTGCTTTTGACTGAAAGCAGTCTGGTTTCTGAGTATGTTTTGTCTACAACTTGATGGTTTTAGACATCCTTCTGGAACACTATAATAGACTTGCTCCTGGAGAACTAATTGATACGTGGTTTACAGTACAACTTCTCTGTAGCACTGTTTCGCTGTACTGTAGTACGTAAGTAGAATCTTAAAGGAGCTTGGCTGCAGAGCTAAATATTGCTCTGGATTATTATTATTAGTGTTGCACCGATACCGTATCAGTATCAGCACCGATACTAGCACTTACACACAGTATCGGTATCGGCAATAGAGAGCGCCGATACCATGAAGCTTAATGACGTGCATGCGCACCAATAAATAACGCTTGACTGAAGCCAACAGCATGTCTGCGGTGTGGGAGTCATAATTTAATTAAGCATTTAAAGCGAAACCACATCAGAGAACACAGCGACTTCAGCCAAGCAAGCACAAAGAAGCAAGCTAGCACAAAATACAACATATAAAAAGTGGAACACTATAAATATCAGGATTTATAGCCATATATGGAGCATTTGAGTCAGAGTTGGTATCGGTATCGGCAGATAGCTGAAAAGCTGGTATCGGTATTGGTATCGGTAAGGAAAAAGTGGTATCGGTGCATCCCTAAATATTATTATTATTATTATTATATTCTGGCTTTCTACATGAAATAGAATCTTTCTGAATTTCTGTTTTGAAGAAACAGAATTTCTATTTAGAAGAAACAGAATTTGTGTTTTGAAGAAACAGAATTTCTATTTAGAAGAAACAGAATTTCTATTTTGGCCTACTATCAGATTTCTATCCAGAGTACCGCTCTTTCTTTAACTAGACGGTTCTTTAAAGGTTCATAAAGTAAAGACAATGGTTCTAGAAATATAAACAATAAAATAATTCATTTGCTTGATGGACAATGTGCTGTACATGGTTGCATACAGCACCAAAAAGCATTCTTATTTTGTAACAAGCTTGACACCGCCACAATAGCAGGACCCATTTCAGGTGCTATATGGAACCATATACAACACATCCTCCATCAATCTAAGTGTTCGGGGTTCTACATAGCACTAAAAAGGTTGTTCTATTGTTACAAGACAGAGATTATGACGGTTGCAAAAGCCTTTTTGTTAGTACTATAAACACCTCCTCCATCAGTCTGAAAAACCATTTCACCATGCAAAGAACCATTTAGGCCAACAGCTCTGAGTGTTCATGGTTCTACATAGCATACCTACATGCTTTTCATCATAACCACTGAACAACCCTGTTGAGTGCTGCATAGAACCCGTTTTAAAACACTCCATCAATCTAAAGAACCTTTTTACCATGCATAGAACCATTTAGGCATGCAAATGGTTTCATCTATAACTCTAGATAGAACCGCTGTCTTTACTACAGAACCCATGAACGACCATCTTTTTAAGGAGTGTAGTCATGCAGCGAAAAACATAAGAACTAGACGTTCTAGACGGTTATTCTATATATTCTGGAGGACCATTCTCTAGAACCATTGAGGCTAAGGTGCGTTACGTGGAGAGGTATGGCGATCGGGACGCAGTCGTGCGCTACGCCGCCAGACTGCATGCGCGCAGCGATGAAGGTGGTGGTGATTACCGAGGTACTTGATGTCGAAGCCGTGCGGCGGTTTGAGGGACCTCCGCATCCACGCCTCCCTCAGGGCCTCCAGGTGCTCCTCCTCGCCCTGGATGAGCAGCACGTGCTCGTCTATCCAGCCCAAGAAGAAGGTCTCGGCGATGGCGTCGGCCACCATCTTGTTCCAGAAGTAGCTGGCGTTGAGCGCCTTAAAGTCGGCGAAGATCTCGTAGCCGGTGTGGTGGCGCGGCGGCTCGGTGCTCTCGCTGACGCCCGGAGAGTCCTCGGGCAGCCTGGAGAGCACGATGGCCAGGGAGTGAGGAGCGAGCTGCAGGAACGGCTCCATCCCGGGCTGAGGGGTCACCGACCATCCATCCGGGGGGCTCTGAGCGCGCCTGGAGGGAGAGCGAGCAAGCACACCGCCGCTGGAGGAATAGAGAGAGAGAGAGAGAGAGACAGCGACAGAGAGAAAGGGAGGGAGAGAGAGAGAGAAGAGAGAGGGAGGATGGCCGTCTAGTTCACGTGAGCGGGCTGGCGAGACATGCGGTTACTACGCACGGGAGGAGCATCGTTAAAAAAACAGAGATCCCTCAGTCCTCAGTGCAGACCCAAAACAGAGGAGGTGCCGATTACTGTCGATATCGACGCTCGCCTCGTGTCAGTCGACGGCATTTTCTCCTCCTCTCATCCATCCATCGCTCACCTTGACTGGCATCATGAGCATGAACACATTATTCCTCCTCCCTCGCCTCCTCCTCCTCCTCCTCCGCCTGCTGCTTCGGCGCGGTGAAGTCCAGATTACGCGGGGAATTTCCAGACACCTCAGGCGGGATGTAGAAATTAAAAAGGTGATATCCGGATGAGGGGAGATAAATACAGGATTGTCAGAGGAGGCTTTGTGTTTTTTGGTTTTTTTTTTTTTCCTTCCTCCGCGTCCAGATGCAGTAGCCCCTCTGGCCGGTGTGTGTGCTGCTGCCTCCCCGGATCACCGTGACTCACTTTATTACCTTCACGCTTGCGCCCTGCACGACGCCGACCCTGGCGCCCCCTGCTGACACAGTGCAAGTACTGCAGCACCCGCAAGGACACAACCCAAAACACACCCCTGTATCCCTGTCACCGGGCAAACTAATCAACAAACAGCAAAAAATAAACGAATACCCCCAAAATAATACAAACAAATAAATTATAATTTGAAGTCTCGACGCTATTCGCACTCTGGTGTAAGCCGCGGTGTCTACAGCAGCCTAGCTAACGATTAGCTATGCTAACGTAAACTAGTTTCAAGAAACTCTTTCGGTGTAACAGAAACACAATTAAAATACATAACTAGAAAAATATTAAAATGTAATGCCGTCAACATAAACTAATCAAACATGTGCAAAAACGTTTAAGTTTAATTCACGCCATTAAATAACCTGCCTCTGCTGGAGTGTCCGTTGGTAAATGGCCGTTGGTCGGTCCTCGCGCTGATTTTGAATTTGTGTATTCCTGTATTCATCCGCGGAACTAGACCGGACCGTATAACGACCCTAAACTACATATCGTCACTGTCCAAGGAAAAAAACATGTATTTCTATTTTTGTTGATTTCAATTTTTCTATATTATTTGAACATAACAGCTGCTCTTCATATCCCGTGAAAGTTTCATGATGAATGGATCTATAGAAATGCTCCAAAATAACCAAAATGTCTGGTTGCATTGACTTACATTGAAAGTAAAGAACATTTGTAGTAAAGGTCTCTCCTGTTACTATTTTGGTGATACTTGTTTTTCTATAGACAGTAATAATATGCTATCTGACTCCATCCCAAAACTGTACTGAAGGCATGAAATGAGGATTTATCATCAACAAAACAGATCTATATAAAAGTTTAGAGTCATGACCCAAATGCTGTGGACCCGGGTTAAAGCCACCAAATGATTGAGACTGTTACACAGATCTGCCAGAAGAAACCTGGAACCGGAACAAAATAGTTTGCTATTTGTGTAGCTAATGCTAATTTAAACCAGTGTTAGCAGGACTATTTTAGTTCCACCCAGAACCACCAGTAAAATACATAACTAACCAGTAAAAAACATAACAGTGGCCAATCGTTGTCCAGCTGACAGCATAGCTGGTGGTCAACTGGTTTTTTGACATACTGTCACATTTTCATAGCTCTTTTTCCACTCCAAGTCCAATTGACCTATTTTTTTCTAAAATTTATAAATTAGTTCAGTATATCATTATATTTAGTTGTTTGTAAAATGCATTCTACATATTTCTTTTCTGTTAAATTATTAAAAAACAGCCAGCAGGGTGATACAGCTAGACAACTAATGCTAACTCAAACCTACAGACTAAAATGTTCCACCACAAATGGTCCCGCAGTTGTATTCTGGCACATGTAACTGCTGCACCACTTAAGGTGGAACAGAAAATGTAAACAAGATGCTGATGAACAGCATCTCCAAATAGCTTCTTCAAATTTAAATCCAGATGGTCTATTTAGGCAGGTTAGGGTGGGGTGCTGGAGCGCTCATTGGCCCAAATTTAGAATGTTGATCTGGGGTCAGTTTACAGCTTTTTGAGTAGCACTCAAGAGATTTACATTAATAAATGAAATCTGAGCTTAGATTAGTGAGATTAATGTTCTTACTTTCAAATCCTTGATAAACGTGGCCCCTTAGATGCAAGACAGGGAAACACCCTGGACATACCTCCAGTCCATCACAGACATTGTGCAAATAGCATGTCAAATTGCTACACATCCTGGAATGTGGATGTAAATAAAGATTTGTTTGCAGATCTGTTCCTTCCAGCGTGAAGCAAATGTGTGTCTTTTGAAAGGTGACGTTTCCTGGAATTTGATATCAGCCATTCATATCGTTATGGAAGAATTCAAGCCCACTCTGTTTGCAGAGCTGCCGCTATTCAAATGCATTTGTAGGTTTTCATGCATGAACTATTTGTGTGAGGGCCCGCATCTCAATCTGGTTTAATTCTGGGTTAGGACAAGGCCACACCAAAACATTTTCCAGTTTTTTGTAATTTTCACTTTTTCGTAGACATTTAGATGTGAATCACTGTCTTGTCGCACAACACAATTAAGTTCAAGCTTCAGCTCAAGGGCAGATAAACAGTCTCCAATTGAAAACTAACATGAATTCATTGTTCCTTCAGAAACAGCAAGTTGTCCAGGTGCCAAAACATCCCAACACCTTCCAGCCACCTCCACATTTCAGCGTTTGCATGATGTTCCTACGGCAGCATTTGCTTTATGCCGGACATAAAAGGAATCAATGTTCAAGTTCAAGTTTCAAGTTTATTTGTCATTTGCACATCATGTCAGGACATAACATGCATTGAAATGTTTGGGGTGAGGCTCAGATATAACTCTACAGCAGGGCAGCATTATATATAGTAGTAAAAACAGTGCAAACATACAATAAATAGACAATATTAAAGAAAAAATAGGTTAGAAAATATACATATAGTTATAACTGAAATATATAAAGGACTATACAAAACATACACAAGATATATACATAAGATATACAGGAGGACATCTGTAGAAACTTTTGCATAGGCAGGTTATCTAAGAAGATATATCTATTAAAAGTGACTTAGTGATATTGTCCAAAGCAGCGATATCAGAATAAATAATATAAAAGTGTAACATAATGTTATATAGCAGTGATATCAGAATAAATAATATAAAAGTGTAACAATGTAATATAGCAGTGATATCAGAATAAATAATATAAAAGTGTAACATAATGTAATATAGCAGTGATATCAGAATAAATAATATAAAAGTGTAACAATGTAATATAGCAGTGATATCAGAATAAATAATATAAAAGTGTAACATAATGTTATATAGCAGTGATATCAGAATAAATAATATAAAAGTGTAACATAATGTAATATAGCAGCGATATCAGAATAAATAATATAAAAGTGTAACATAATGTTATATAGCAGCGATATCAGAATAAATAATATAAAAGTGTAACATAATGTAATATAGCAGCGATATCAGAATAAATAATATAAAAGTGTAACATAATGTAATATAGCAGCGATATCAGAATAAATAATATAAAAGTGTAACATAATGTAATATAGCAGTGATATCAGAATAAATAATATAAAAGTGTAACATAATGTTATATAGCAGTGATATCAGAATAAATAATATAAAAGTGTAACATAATGTAATATAGCAGCGATATCAGAATAAATAATATAAAAGTGTAACATAATGTTATATAGCAGCGATATCAGAATAAATAATATAAAAGTGTAACATAATGTAATATAGCAGCGATATCAGAATAAATAATATAAAAGTGTAACATAATGTAATATAGCAGCGATATCAGAATAAATAATATAAAAGTGTAACATAATGTAATATAGCAGCGATATCAGAATAAATAATATAAAAGTGTAACATAATGTAATATAGCAGCGATATCAGAATAAATAATATAAAAGTGTAACAATGTAATATAGCAGCGATATCAGAATAAATAATATAAAAGTGTAACATAATGTAATATAGCAGCGATATCAGAATAAATAATATAAAAGTGTAACATAATGTTATATAGCAGTGATATCAGAATAAATAATATAAAAGTGTAACATAATGTAATATAGCAGCGATATCAGAATAAATAATATAAAAGTGTAACATAATGTTATATAGCAGTGATATCAGAATAAATAATATAAAAGTGTAACATAATGTTATATAGCAGCGATATCAGAATAAATAATATAAAAGTGTAACATAATGTTATATAGCAGCGATATCAGAATAAATAATATAAAAGTGTAACATAATGTAATATAGCAGCGATATCAGAATAAATAATATAAAAGTGTAACATAATGTAATATAGCAGTGATATCAGAATAAATAATATAAAAGTGTAACATAATGTAATATAGCAGCGATATCAGAATAAATAATATAAAAGTGTAACATAATGTAATATAGCAGTGATATCAGAATAAATAATATAAAAGTGTAACATAATGTTATATAGCAGTGATATCAGAATAAATAATATAAAAGTGTAACATAATGTAATATAGCAGAGGTATCAGAATAAATAATATAAAAGTGTAACATAATGTAATATAGCAGTGATATCAGAATAAATAATATAAAAGTGTAACATAATGTAATATAGCAGCGATATCAGAATAAATAATATAAAAGTGTAACATAATGTAATATAGCAGTGATATCAGAATAAATAATATAAAAGTGTAACATAATGTTATATAGCAGTGATATCAGAATAAATAATATAAAAGTGTAACATAATGTAATATAGCAGAGGTATCAGAATAAATAATATAAAAGTGTAACATAATGTTATATAGCAGTGATATCAGAATAAATAATATAAAAGTGTAACATAATGTAATATAGCAGTGATATCAGAATAAATAATATAAAAGTGTAACATAATGTAATATAGCAGAGGTATCAGAATAAATAATATAAAAGTGTAACATAATGTAATATAGCAGCGATATCAGAATAAATAATATAAAAGTGTAACATAATGTTATATAGCAGGGGCCGAGTGAACTGTATTGGGGTCTCTCAGCCTTACAGTTTGTTCAGGAGCCTGACAGCGTGTGGGTAGAAGCTGTTCAGTCAGC
The DNA here is from genome assembly GCA_021613375.1 of Megaleporinus macrocephalus. Classification (NCBI taxonomy): domain Eukaryota; kingdom Metazoa; phylum Chordata; class Actinopteri; order Characiformes; family Anostomidae; genus Megaleporinus; species Megaleporinus macrocephalus. The sequence continues at coordinate 57,867,088 of CM038702.1, forward strand.
GTGTTGTTTTGGCCTGGATGCTGCGGAATCTCCTGCCTGATGGCCGTACAGTGAACAGGCCGTGTGCTGTCTGACCGCTGTCTAACCTGATCTTCTGGATTTTCCTCAGGCAGTGGGACTGGTAGATGTCCTATAAGGCTGGTAGTTTGTTCCTCAGGCAGCGGGACTGGTAGATGTCCTATAAGGCTAGTAGTTTGTTCCTCAGGCAGTGGGACTGGTAGATGTCCTATAAGGCTAGTAGTTTGTTCCTCAGGCAGCGGGACTGGTAGATGTCCTATAAGGCTAGTAGTTTGTTCCTCAGGCAGCGGGACTGGTAGATGTCCTGTAAGGCTGGTAGTTTGTTGCCTTTGATGTATTCTGCTGTCCTCACCACTCCTTTTAGGGTCTTGCAGTCGCAGGCAGTGCAGCTGCCGTACCAGACGGTGATGCAGCCCGTTAGGATGCTCTCTATAGTGCATCTGTAGAAGCTGGTGAGGAGATCAGAAGGCAGTCCAAACTTCCTGAGCCTGCGCAGGAAGAAGAGATGCTGACGGGCAGTTCTCACAATCATGTTAGTGTGGAGAAACCAGGTGAGGTCATCAGAGAAGTGAACGCCGAGGAACCTAACACTGCTGACTCTCTCCACTTCAGCCCCATCGATGTAAAGGGGAGAGTGACCACCCTTCTGCTGCTTTCTGTAGTCCACAATCATCTCTTTCATTTTGCTGATGTTTAGACAGAGATTGTTGTCATGGCTCCTGACAGAGCACTGACCTCGTCTCTAGAGGCTGTTTCATCTCCATCTGTGATGAGGCCTAGGATGGTAGTGTCATCAGCAAATTTAAAGAGGAGGTTGGAGGAGTGTTTGGCTACATTCATGAGTGTACAGGGAATACAGGAGCAATGGATGGACCAATAGAAATGCTCCAAAATAGCCTCTAGTTCCATTGACTTACATTGAAAGTAAAGAACATTTGTGGCCTCCCCTGTAAAGTTACTATTTTACAGATACTTTTCTTTGGACAGTGACAAAATATGAGGCAAGGATAGATTTTTCGTTTGTTAGTAACGTTTTCTACCTTGTTACTCTTACATGATATCTGTTTATGTCTCATTCCTTTCTTACTACAGAAGCTTCACCATGTAGATAATAGCTATTGCTGTGGTTCAGAGATGTCCTAGAAATGCATTTCAGACTGATACTTCAGCACCTTTGTCGTCTCCTTTGGATTTTCTTTGACTCACAACATTGTGTGCTGAGTTCATCATGCTGATGATGGTTAACTTATAATATAAGAGCTTTATATTTAACAAGGCCCTGTTAACTTTAAAACTTGACTGTGGTTTATCAGTGGAACCTAGTTCAATTAGATTAGCTCCTTGAATACTTTCTATTTACAACATTTGTCACAGCAACTTACCCACAGCGACAGTTTACATGTACACAGGTAGGTGGAGGTAGTGTTACCGTCTTACCCAAGGACTCCAGTCTACAGCATAGAGGGTAGCAGTGTAACCCACTACACAATACCAACCATAATACTGTTATTAATGTTGTCCATGTTCCCAATGTTTGATATTACATAATATACATTTTATTTATTTAAACATCTGAAACCATTCCACTGTGACAACTATGCAATAGTAAAGGAAGATCATAGAACAGGTTAGTTTTAACTACAAGATGTATGTATAATGCAACACATGCACAGAAATGAAATGGTCACTGTGATATGTCTATTGGACGGACATGCCTGAGGGCAGTAGAAGGTTCAGGTGTCCAGAAAACAGCACATACTAAAAAATGTGAACAAAATCACTTTACACCTTTATTCCCTTTTATTATTTATAAAATCAGATATTTGGCCTGTATTGGCAACTAATAGTACCGTAAAAAATATTCACATGTTCAACATTTTACAATCATACCTTTCAACAATGTTAACCCTAGAATTAGACAGCAAATACTATAAACTCTATAGACAGATAACATTTTATTATATTAACGTATGGCTATTCTCAGCCTGTGTAGTTTGTGCACACCAGTATTGACTATTGGTGGAAAGAACTTTCACATTTGACGCTCACCCCATCAACGATATGAGGTGAGCAGTACAGAGTAAACCTGTTCACTCCTCTTGGAAAACACTGTTTTTATACCCTGGAAAAAGTGGTGCATTGAATGTATGCTTCTGCCTTACTCAAACCCTGCTTACATAACAATGACATAACCATGCTATAGACATGGCAGATGTCATATGATGTCATGAGTTGTCAAGACTAATTCTGGCCAGTATTATAGCAGCAACATGTTAGATGACATGACAGATATCGTAATGTTTGATGTCACAGTCAACAGCAACATGTGACACAGACTGGCACGACATCAAACATTATGACATCTGTCAAGACATTTAGCAGTAATAGTAACAATACACTGTCACGTTACTGATCATGTATCAGTTAGTGCCGACAGCATAATCAGCTGTATCAGTTGTAACTGCCTTTCAGCTGAGTGTGTTTCTCTTTGACCACATCAAACACAGGAATTGACATGCATAGATTATTAGCAGACTTTCTCTCCTCGATATCTCATAAAATAAATGTTGATAAAAACATTTGAACCTATTTTTTTTATCCTGAAAAGGGAGAGACCAAATTAGGAACCAAATACATTTTTAAAATTTGCATTATGTTGCATTAGGTTCATTGTATTAAAAGACTTTGTATTGTATTAAAAGACTTTTTATGTCATTTTATTTTCTATACAAAACCACCAGTGAACCTACAGTAATATATATATATATATACATGTACATACTGCTGATAATAATAGTGGGAAATACATAACACATATATAATCCTATACCTGGAGTTTAAAAGCTCTTAAAAGTAGATAGATAGATACTTTACTGATCCCAGAGCGAAATTCAAGATCTTTGAAACCCATCCATGCAGTGAAACACTCACATATACACACAAACTAGTAAACAGACACACTAGGGGGCAGTGAGAATACTAGCCCGGAGTGGTGGACAGCCCTACCACAGTGCCCAGGGGGCAGTCAGGGGTTAGGTACCTTGCTCAAGGGCATTTTAGTCATGTCCTGTCAGTTCAGGAGATTGAACCGGCAACCTTCCGGTCAGACCGGACCACGACTGCCCTAAGGTATAACTGTGGTGCTAAAATATTTTATGTGGTTCAGTGCTCAGGAAATCATGTTTCAATTTACAAATCATGATTTTTGCTCAAATGCTTCATATTAACCCATTAATTTTGGACTCACTCTGGAGCACCCTCTGGTGTTTGGCAATTCCGGAAGACACTACTGAGTGCCAATTCTCCTCACTAGAAATTCTGTGAGAACACCTCTCCTGCTCTACTGCATAACAAAATCTGTCACGACAGCTCATGAAAGCATAGGGCATCTGCCATGACATGTTTATGGTATGGATATGTCAATGTTATGTTAGCAGGGTTCAGATACAGTGTTACCAGATAATTACCACCTGAATAAAAACTATTGCATCAACACACGTTTTGCTCAAAGTAAGCAAACCGAAGAGTGACTGCGTAAATATATTTAATTCATGTGGATACGATTTACACAACTGAGTTCATTTAGAGCATCTCTTGCTGAAAGTCAAGTACTCGACCGTCCTTGAGGTATGTAGAGTGATCACGTAGTTGGCTGCAGCTTTGGCACTTTCTCCGTCTTCCGGCTCTTTCTTGAACAGGCCGGTCTACAGCCACAGCAGCACCTGGGGAAGAATGCACAACCTTATGTGACAAACATGCAGTATTTTGTTACAGGGGCCCACAGACGAGGAGAGAGATGTGAGTCTGGGTTCCTCCCCATGTCTGCTGATGCAAACCAGCTGGACGAGGTATTGTAACCCAATAACTTCACTCCAAGAGTATAAAGGAGAGACTCGAAATAGAGCTTAAATTAATGAGGAATATCGTAAACAGTCATGTAGAACCAGGTCTGCCAAGGTCCACAAATCCACTGTATTCAGACTAAACACTTTCAGGATGTGACGTGAAGTCATTGATTGATATGTATTTAAATTGGGGTCGATCACTTTTGACATTGAAAGAGTTTGAAGTAGTATAGAAACATTGTTAGAGTTTCAAAACATGCTGTACACTCCTCAGTGCATATATACCCTGTATACATGCCACATGGCAAGCTGTTACAATCCCTTGTCAATGTCTGAAAATCAGCATCAACATTAGAACTATTACTACCAAAACATGACATATAACCTATTTTCTGTAATTATTTGTGTGTGTTTTAATGAAAATATGATGATATTTTCTATTTACAATCATCCAAAGCTGTGTTTGCAAGTCATTTACTGGCTAGTGTTTTTGAGTTATACTCAAAATGAGCTAAAACATTGTCAATACAGTCATAACTAAACCATTGGGCAAAGTTAAAGTAGTATTATGATTGTTTTGGTGGTGATAACATGGAATGTTTAATAATTTATTTTAATAAAATAATGATATTTAAAGTATAGGGTCAATCAAAGCAAAAGGATTTTAGTATAAAGTCCAAATCCGTATTTTCATCTCCGACTATAGATCAGGCAGGAGACCAGGTGTTCTCCTCAAAGTGCTGAAAGTAATGATGTTGCCTGAAGAAGCTGTGAACAGCACCTGAGGGCCACTTAAACGTGAAGTGAGTGTATGTTCATGTAAAGCTAAATGTAAACATAGACATACCAGTTCAACGTCTGCACCTGTGTGAGGTCCTCAGGCAAGGGCGCACCTCGTGTTTCTGGCATCAGAATGCTCAAAAGGCCAGCTAGCACAGTCAGCGCCCCCATCAGAATGTACGGCAGGATCCGATCATAGTGACCTGCAGAGGCAGCAGTGTGACTGTAGCAGCAGATACAATACATACAGACTTCAGACTCTGATACACGAAAATCCGCTGTTACAAATGTAAAATAATGTTCCTCATTGAAGGGGAATTCCATAGATTTCTCAAAATTCCTGTATAATTCTGAGGTTGAGATGTAAACAGTCATCCAGCGTGGTTTAATATTAAATAGTTCATCTGTAGAGAAAATTAATAAATCTGATTTCACCATGGCTACAACACAGATTTATTTTCTAAAACCACCAGTGAACCTACACATGTCCTCTAAATTTGTCTAACGACATTAATTTTTATTTTTCATATGAACATGAGATCTGCCAATTACACTGTGTGGCAATTTCATGATGATTGGACTAATAGAAACGCTTGGAATAACTTCTGGTTCCACTTACACTACCAGTCAAACGTCTTAGTACACTACCAGTCAAACGTTTTAGATACACTACCAGTCAAACGTTTTAGTACACTACCAGTCAAATGTTTTAGATACACTACCAGTCAAACGTCTTAGTACACTACCAGCCCAACGTTTTAGATACACTACCAGTCAAACGTTTTAGATACACTACCAGTCAAACGTCTTAGTACACTACCAGTCAAACGTTTTAGATACACTACCAGTCAAACGTTTTAGTACACTACCAGTCAAATGTTTTAGATACACTACCAGTCAAACGTTTTAGATACACTACCAGTCAAACGTTTTAGATACACTACCAGTCAAACGTTTTAGTACACTACCAGTCAAACCTTTTAGATCACTACCAGTCAAACGTTTTAGATACACTACCAGTCAAACGTTTTAGTACACTACCAGCCCAACGTTTTAGATACACTACCAGTCAAACGTCTTAGTACACTACCAGTCAAACGTTTTAGATACACTACCAGTCAAACGTTTTAGTACACTACCAGTCAAACGTTTTAGATCACTACCAGTCAAACATTTTAGATCACTACCAGTCAAACGTTTTAGTACACTACCAGTCAAACGTTTTAGATACACTACCAGTCAAACGTCTTAGTACACTACCAGTCAAACGTTTTAGATACACTACCAGTCAAACGTTTTAGATACACTACCAGTCAAACATTTTAGTACACTACCAGTCAAACGTTTTGGATACACTACCAGTCAAACATTTTAGTACACTACCAGTCAAACGTTTTAGATACACTACCAGTCAAACATTTTAGTACACCACCAGTCAAACGTTTTAGTACACTACCAGACAAACGTTTTAGATACACTACCAGTCAAACGTCTTAGTACACTACCAGCCCAACGTTTTAGATACACTACCAGTCAAACGTTTTAGATACACTACCAGTCAAACGTCTTAGTACACTACCAGTCAAACGTTTTAGATACACTACCAGTCAAACGTTTTAGTACACTACCAGTCAAATGTTTTAGATACACTACCAGTCAAACGTTTTAGATACACTACCAGTCAAACGTTTTAGATACACTACCAGTCAAACGTTTTAGTACACTACCAGTCAAACGTTTTAGATCACTACCAGTCAAACGTTTTAGATACACTACCAGTCAAACGTTTTAGATCACTACCAGTCAAACGTTTTAGATACACTACCAGTCAAACGTTTTAGATACACTACCAGCCCAACGTTTTAGATACACTACCAGTCAAACGTCTTAGTACACTACCAGTCAAACGTTTTAGATACACTACCAGTCAAACGTTTTAGTACACTACCAGTCAAACGTTTTAGATCACTACCAGTCAAACATTTTAGATCACTACCAGTCAAACGTTTTAGTACACTACCAGTCAAACGTTTTAGATACACTACCAGTCAAACGTCTTAGTACATTACCAGTCAAACGTTTTAGATACACTACCAGTCAAACGTTTTAGATACACTACCAGTCAAACATTTTAGTACACTACCAGTCAAACGTTTTGGATACACTACCAGTCAAACATTTTAGTACACTACCAGTCAAACGTTTTAGATACACTACCAGTCAAACATTTTAGTACACCACCAGTCAAACGTTTTAGTACACTACCAGACAAACGTTTTAGATACACTACCAGTCAAACATTTTAGTACACTACCAGTCAAACGTTTTAGTACACTACCAGTCAAACGTTTTAGATCACTACCAGTCAAACATTTTAGATCACTACCAGTCAAACGTTTTAGTACACTACCAGTCAAACATTTTAGATACACTACCAGTCAAACGTCTTAGTACACTACCAGTCAAACGTTTTAGATACACTACCAGTCAAACGTTTTAGATACACTACCAGTCAAACATTTTAGTACACTACCAGTCAAACGTTTTAGATACACTACCAGTCAAACATTTTAGTACACTACCAGTCAAACGTTTTAGTACACTACCAGACAAACGTTTTAGATCACTACCAGACAAACGTTTTAGATCACTACCAGTCAAACGTTTTAGTACACTACCAGCCAAACGTTTTAGATCACTACCAGTCAAACGTTTTAGTACACTACCAGTCAAATGTTTTAGTACACTACCAGTCAAACGTTTTAGTATCACTACCAGTCAAACGTTTTAGATCACTACCAGACAAACATTTTAGATCACTACCAGCCAAACGTTTTAGATCACTACCAGTCAAACATTTTAGATACACTACCAGCCAAACATTTTAGATACACTACCAGTCAAACGTTTTAGTACACTACCAGTCAAACATTTTAGATACACTACCAGTCAAATGTTTTAGATCACTACCAGTCAAACGTTTTAGATACACTACCAGTCAAACGATTTAGATACACTACCAGTCAAACGTTTTAGATACACTACCAGTCAAACGTTTTAGATCACTACCAGTCAAACGTTTTAGTACACTACCAGTCAAACATTTTAGATACACTACCAGTCAAATGTTTTAGATCACTACCAGTCAAACGTTTTAGATACACTACCAGTCAAACGATTTAGATACACTACCAGTCAAACGTTTTAGATACACTACCAGTCAAACGATTTAGATACACTACCAGTCAAACGTTTTAGATACACTACCAGTCAAACGTTTTAGATCACTACCAGTCAAACGTTTTAGATACACTACCAGTCAAACGTTTTAGATCACTACCAGCCCAACGTTTTAGATACACTACCAGTCAAATGTTATAGATACACTACCAGTCAAATGTTATAGATCACTATCAGTCAAACGTTTTAGATCACTACCAGTCAAACGTTTTAGATACACTACCAGTCAAACGTTTTAGATACACTACCAGTCAAATGTTATAGATACACTACCAGTCAAATGTTATAGATCACTACCAGTCAAACGTTTTAGATACACTACCAGTCAAACGTTTTAGATCACTATCAGTCAAACGTTTTAGATACACTTCCAGTCAAATGTTATAGATCACTACCAGTCAAACGTTTTAGATACACTACCAGTCAAACGTTTTAGATCACTACCAGTCAAACGTTTTAGATACACTACCAGTCAAACGTTTTAGATACACTACCAGTCAAATGTTATAGATACACTACCAGTCAAATGTTATAGATCACTACCAGTCAAACGTTTTAGATACACTACCAGTCAAACGTTTTAGTACACTACCAGTCAAACGTTTTAGATACACTACCAGTCAAACGTTTTAGTACACTACCAGTCAAACATTTTAGATACAGTATCAGTCAAACGTTTTAGATACACTACCAGTCAAACGTTTTAGTACACTACCAGTCAAACGTTTTAGATCACTACCAGTCAAACATTTTAGATACAGTATCAGTCAAACGTTTTAGATACACTACCAGTCAAACGTTTTAGTACACTACCAGTCAAACGTTTTAGATACACTACCAGTCAAACGTTTTAGATCACTACCAGTCAAACGTTTTAGATACACTACCAGTCAAATGTTTTAGAACACTACCAGTCAAACATTTTAGATACACTACCAGTCAAACGTTTTAGATACACTACCAGTCAAATGTTTTAGATCACTACCAGTCAAACGTTTTAGATACACTACCATTTGACAGGTAGTTTTTCTAAAACGTTCGGCTGGTAGTGTACTGTAATTTCACATCAAACCACTCTGAAAGACTCTGTTTACATTTTAACAGTTTAAGTACAAGTTTTGAGATATCACTGGAACTTCTTTGAACATTCACATGTAAATGAAGGTACTGAATGAACAAAACATGCTGAATATTTGCTTATAAGACATATATATTAACATTTTTTCATATATTTTATCTAACTATTAACTACTATCAACTACTATGAATATTTTAAAAGAAAGAATTGTTCATTCAAGTTATTTTTAGGTAAAATAAAACTAGTTTACCTGCTTTGAGGCACTTTCTACAGAGTATAAATTGATGCTAAAATTAGCAGAAAAAGTGAGTCTCTGTGTTGAACAAATACATTGTGTATGAAACAGTGCAGAAGTGTGCTCTCTGTAGAGGATGTGTTCATAAAATAAAATTGCTTTATCTGGTAACAAGTATATAAACTAGTTTCACTCAAAAAATAGATCATGTGTCTGGGGTGCCCAAACTTTTGCATAAGACTGTATGCATGAGACAGCAGCTCATGTCAGTTAGCAGACAGATTGGAAAGTATGCTTCTTTATGTTCAAGCCAAGATGTCTCAAATAACCCCTAAGCCCCTCCAGGTAAGCTGTCAGGTAGGTATAAACTCCAGTGTGCTTGCAGGTGCAGTACTGGTTATTTTCTGATCACTGGATATGAAGATCAGTGTTTTCAGCAGGTTATTATTATTATTTTAAACAGAAGCATAACTGTTAGTTGAGTTTGTGGGGTCTATAGTTTGGAAGCTGAAGGGCGTGTTTGGAAGCTGGAGCTCAGTGCTGAGCAGCCTAAGCTAATCCTTGACCATCACTTCTTGGGTTACACAGTCAGTAGTGAGAGCTCGGTGAGAAGCTCTTTCAGCCTGGAGGCAGTTTTAATCTGATAATTAGAGGGTTTTAGATTTGCGTTTGTTGTGCAGGTGTTCTAATGTCATAACATGATCTACATGAAACCAACAAATCCTTCTGAAAGGTGTGCTTCTGCTGTAGCTCTAAGATAAACTGGCCATACAACAGAAACACATCCACATTTGCATGTTTGTTTGTTTCTTTCTTTATTTATTGTCACAAATCACAGCACAGGAGGCAGAATTAGCCTTGGAATTATAAAGCTACTTAAGTTATTACTACTACTATTACTACTACTACTACTACTACTACTACTACTACTAATAATAATAATACCAACAACAAATACTGCTCCTTTAACTACTATAACTACTACTATTAAAATAATACTTAAATTGTACAACATAACAAAATAAGTCAATACTGTTTAATATAATACTACTACAAATACTATTGATAGTCATAACATTGATATAATACTAATAACATTACTACAATTAAAAATAATAATATTGTTGCTGTATTATCATTATTTTTTTATAATTATTTTTTTATTATTGTTATTAAGGAAGACATGGGCTTGTAGGCATAACAATTATGCTACATCAATAATAATAATAATAATAACAATAATAATAATAATAATAATAATAATAATAATAATAATAATAATAATAATAAACATAATCATCATCATCATCAGTGTCATCGTCATCATTAACATCATTCTTTGACTGAATCTGAATTATTATTATTATTATTATTATTAGGTAGACATGGTCTTAGACGCATATCATAATTATATTATATAAATAATAATAATCATCATTAGTATAATTTAACTAGACTGTATCTGAATTATTATTATTATTATTATCATTATTATTATTATTATTATTATTATTATTATTATTATTATTATTATTAAGGTAGACATGGTCTTGGAAGCATATCATAATGATATTATATCAATAATAATAATCATCATTATCATCATTTAACTGAACTGAATCCATGAAGCAGCATTACTGCAGTGATGTCCGGCTAATGATGATATGAAAGCTCATAGATTCTGAATGTTCAGTATCATTCAGTTGATTAAGTGTTGATTATGTATCAACCAATGAAACGCTGATTTGTGCACCACAGCTAGTTGATTATTATTTAACCAGGACTTGTGTGGATGAATAGACAGCCGTGCGGTGTGGAGCAGAGGAAGACTACTCACTGAGGTAGGGGAAGAACGGGGCGATGGTGCTGCCGGTTTTCGAGCACATGGAGCAGACGCCCATGCCCATGCCCCGCACCACCGTGGGGAACTGCTCCACCGCTGAGATATACAGCACAGAGAAGGCCGCAGTGACCCCCAGCTTAGCCCCCATAGCCAGAGCCACGCTCACTCCACTGTACTCTACAGGACAGAGAGCACAAACAGCACTTCGAAACCAGAACCAGCAAGTATGGAGTGATACAGACTTGCTTGATGAGACAGTTGCTTTGACTCTAAAACCCTGTGGGGGGACTGCTTACCTGGAGGGACAGCATGGATGAGCAGCAGGACCAGGCCAGCAGTCAGCAGAGGGAAGGTAATCAGTGCTTTCCTGGGCAGTAGCTTCAGCAGGAGCCAAGCCAGCACATAGGCTGCCACCTCCATCAGAGCGGAGAGCAGGCAGTTGAGGTAGGGGTCTCCGTTCATGTTAGGTGTGCTCAGAGACAGGCCAAAGTAGGTGATGGTGATGATGAACCTGAAAACAACAGCGTTTGTTAATAGAACTGTTGATGTTGGAGTTATTCAGATGAGATGAATTCTAGGACTAGGGCTGCAGTCTTAAAGGAAGATGTGGCCTTAATTACTGCTACTGTATTATTGCTTATTAAATTAGATTAGATTAGATTAGATTAGATTCAACTTTATTGTCATTGTACAGAGTACAGGTACAAAGCCAATGAAATGCAGTTAGAATCCAACCAGAAGTGCAAAATACTTTATTATTTACATAAAGTGCAAAACAGAAATGACTAACAATTTGAGGTTATTGTACATGTGGTGGTATATGAATAAATACATAGAATGTAGGTGTACACAGAATGTGAGATAAGATATATAAATTAGAATATAAATTACTATACATGTATACAGTAATGAATGAAATGCAAAGATTGCACAGAGCAACATATGTTGAACAAGTTGCAAAAGTGTAAGCAATAACTACAGATATAAACAGTGCAATATTAACAGTGTAAGCAATAACTACAGATATAAATAGTGCAATATTAAGAATGTAAGCAATAACTACAGATATAAATAGTGCAATATTAACAGTCTAAGCAATAACTACAGATATAAATAGTGCAATATTAACAGTCTAAGCAATAACTACAGATATAAATAGTGCAATATTAACAGTGTAAGTAATAACTACAGATATAAATAGTGCAATATTAACAGTGTAATAACTATAGATATAAATATTGAAATATGAACAGTGTAAGCAATAACTACAGATATAAATAGTGCAATATTAACAGTGTAAGAAATAACTACAGATATAAATAGTGAAATATGAACAGTGTAAGCAATAACTACAGATATAAATAGTGCAATATTAAGAATGTAAGCAATAACTACAGATATAAATAGTGCAATATTAAGAATGTAAGCAATAACTACAGATATAAATAGTGCAATATTAACAGTGTAAGTAAGAACTACAGATATAAATAGTGCAAAATTAACAGCGTAAGTAAGAACTACAGATATAAATAGTGCAAAATTAACAGTGTAAGTAATAACTACAGATATAAATAGTGCAATATTAAGAATGTAAGTAATAACTACAGATATATATAGTGCAATATTAACAGTGTAAGCAATAACTACAGATATAAATAGTGAAATATTAACAGTGTAAGCAATAACTACAGATATAAATAGTGCAATATTAACAGTGTAAGCAATAACTACAGATATAAATAGTGCAATATTAAGAATGTAAGTAATAACTACAGATATAAATAGTGCAATATTAAGAATGTAAGCAATAACTACTGATATAAATAGTGAAATATGAACAGTGTAAGCAATAACTACAGATATAAATAGTGCAATATTAAGAATGTAAGCAATAACTACTGATATAAATAGTGAAATATGAACAGTGTAAGCAATAACTACAGATATAAATAGTGCAATATTAACAGTGTAAGTAATAACTACAGATATAAATAGTGCAATATTAAGAGTGTAAGCAATAACTACAGATATAAATAGTGCAATATTAAGAGTGTAAGCAATAACTACAGATATAAATAGTGAAATATGAACAGTGTAAGCAATAACTACAGATATAAATAGTGCAATATTAAGAATGTAAGCAATAACTACAGATATAAATAGTGAAATATTAACAGTGTAAGCAATAACTACAGATATAAATAGTGCAATATTAACAGTGTAAGCAATAACTACAGATATAAATAGTGCAATATTAAGAATGTAAGCAATAACTACAGATAAGAATAGTGCAATATTAACAGTGTAATAACTATAGATATAAATATTGAAATATGAACAGTGTAAGCAATAACTACAGATATAAATAGTGCAATATTAACAGTGTAATAACCGTAGATATAAATAGTGCAATAATAACAGTGTAAGAAATAACTACAGATATAAATAGTGAAATATGAACAGTGTAAGCAATAACTACAGATATAAATAGTGCAATATTAAGAATGTAAGCAATAACTACAGATATAAATAGTGCAATATTAACAGTGTAAGTAAGAACTACAGATATAAATAGTGCAAAATTAACAGTGTAAGTAATAACTACAGATATAAATAGTGGAATATTAACATTGTAAGCAATAACTACAGATATAAATAGTGAAATATTAACAGTGTAAGCAATAACTACAGATATAAATAGTGCAATATTAAGAGTGTAAGCAATAACTACAGATATAAATAGTGCAATATTAAGAATGTAAGTAATAACTACAGATATAAATAGTGCAATATTAAGAATGTAAGAAATAACTACTGATATAAATAGTGCAATATTAACAGTGTAAGTAATTACTACAGATATAAATAGTGCAATATTAAGAGTGTAAGCAATAACTACAGATATAAATAGTGCAATATTAAGAGTGTAAGCAATAACTACAGATATAAATAGTGAAATAATAACAGTGTAAGCAATAACTACAGATATAAATAGTGAAATAATAACAGTGTAAGCAATAACTACAGATATAAATAGTGCAATATTAACAGTGTAAGCAATAACTACAGATATAAATAGTGCAATATTAAGAATGTAAGTAATAACTACAGATATAAATAGTGCAATATTAACAGTGTAAGCAATAACTACAGATATAAATAGTGCAATAATAACAGTGTAAGCAATAACTACAGATATAAATAGTGCAATATTAACAGTGTAAGCAATAACTACAGATATAAATAGTGCAATATTAAGAGTGTAAGCAATAACTACAGATATATATAGTGCAATATTAAGAGTATAAGCAATAACTACAGATATAAATAGTGCAATATTAACAGTGTAAGCAATAACTACAGATATAAATAGTGAAATATTAAGAATGTAAGCAATAACTACAGATATAAATAGTGCAATATTAACAGTGTAAGCAATAACTACAGATATAAATAGTGCAATGTTAAGAATGTAAGCAATAACTACAGATATAGATAGTGCAATGTTAAGAATGTAAGCAATAACTACAGATATAAATAGTGCAATAATAAGAGTGTAAGCAATAACTACAGATATAAATAGTGCAATATTAAGAGTGTAAGCAATAACTACAGATATAAATAGTGCAATATTAAGAATGTAAGTAATAACTACAGATATAAATAGTGCAATGTCAAGAGTGTAAGCAATAACTACAGATATAAATAGTGCAATAATAACAGTGTAAGCAATAACTACAGATATAAATAGTGCAATATTAACAGTGTAAGCAATGACTACAGATATAAATAGTGCAATATTAAGAGTGTAAGTATTAACTACAGATATAAATAGTGCAATATTAACAGTGTAAGCAATAACTACAGATAGAAATAGTGAAATATTAAGAGTGTAAGTATTAACTACAAATATAAATAGTGTAATATTAACAGTGTAAGCAATAACTACAGCTATAAATAGTGCAATATTAACAGTGTAAGCAATAACTACAGATATAAATAGTGCAAAATTAACAGTGTAAGTAATAACTACAGATATAAATAGTGCAATATTAACAGTGTAAGCAATAACTAAAGATATAAATAGTGCAATATTAACAGTGTAAGCAATGACTACAGATATAAATAGTGCAATATTAACAGTGTAAGTATTGACTACAGATATAAATAGTGCAATATTAACAGTGTAAGCAATAACTACAGATATAAATAGTGAAATATTAAGAGTGTAAGTATTAACTACAGATATAAATAGTGCAATATTAACAGTGTAAGCAATAACTACAGATATAAATAGTGAAATATTAAGAGTGTAAGCAATAACTACAGATATAAATAGTGCAATATTAACAGTGTAAGCAATAACTACAGATATAAATAGTGCAATATTAACAGTGTAAGTAAGAAGTACATATATAAATAGGGCAATATGAACTGTACATGTATGAAATTGCAAAAAATGATGTGCAAAATAAGTAGTGAAAAAGTAATAGTACAGTGCAGTGCTACAGAGTGCAATAATGAGGCTAAATAATAATTTAACGGTGTAAATTATACAACATAGTTATTTTTTACATGATTCTAGTCTGTGATTTCAGAGCTGATATAAGCAATACAGTTTATTACAGAATAATACAATTACCTAAAAACTTTTTTCCCCACCAAGCTTAATTAAGCTTAAGTTTTGGAGTTACAGTGAATGTTTAGTTTAAGGTAAAAGGTTGAATTGAAGAGATTAGATTTACCATATGACACTGTTGAGCAGAGTTATGTTCCTCATCTTTGTGGTCCTGATCAGGTCCATATATGTGTAAGACACACCCGAGCTTTTGGGTTCACTCTGTTGACGTACAGAACAAACCACACACGCTATTAACCCGCAAGCACATCAACAAACTGCACCTTTGTTTTAGCATTAGCACATCAACAGGTCTTTACCTCAGAGATAAGTAAATCTGAACCCTTGAAGATGACCTCAGGTGGAGTGATGCCATTTTTCTTGGCTGCCTTTCTAATGATGTCCTCAGCTTCTTGGACCCGACCCTTAGCCAGCAGCCAGCGTGGAGACTCCGGAATAAACCTGATGGTGAGGGAATGGGATAGCACAGAAGAGGATGGGTAGATTTGCGGTATTGCATTCAGGGGAAGCCTAGGTAAGACTAGAATTAGGGCAATTGAATTGGATCTCAGGTTAAAAGTTTGGAAGCAAGCAGGGATTGTGTTTAACTAACTTTTACAGCCTGGTAGTTTGTTCCAAATGGAGGCTCCAAGCTACCCTACCAGTCATGGTACAGGAGATGGAACTGGGTATTTCCATCACTGTAGAACTGGGTGAAAGGTCACTCTTCAGAAACTTTCCTAGAACTTGGCCCTGACTGAGAGAGGCGCTTTGTTGACAATGACACCATGCTCACTTTTGTTTTTGAGCCTCCAGAACAGTAGTTCTCCATTTTGATTGGTTTTGAGTTTTCTATATTATTATTATTATTATTATTATTATTACTGAACACGACAGCTGCTGTTTACATCCTGTGAGAGTTTCATGATGAATAAACTAATAGAAATGCTGCAGAATCACTTGCAATGAAACCGCTTTACATTTACTTAAAATGAAAAATAAGCCCAGACTCATTATGTACCTGCGCTAGCCATCACCATCAGGTGCAAAGGAGTCAGAAGTATTCACATTCATTACTCTGGTAGAAGTATAGATACTAGGGTTTAAAAATACTTCTGTAGAAATATGAACTCAAGCTTTTTACTTCAATAAAAGTGTAAAAGTACTGCTTTCAAAACTACTTAAAGTATAAAAGTAAAAGTAATGTAAGGAAAACAAAGTCACTTCTAAAAGTCATAATGACTATGATGTTATATTAAAATGTTAATGTTGATAAGTTTGGGATGCGCTAGGCTTCCTGTTTCAGACTCACATACGCCCATTGAAAATGAATGTATTTTAGTACAATGTAAACATATTAAAGAAGCATATCTGTGTACTACTGAACACTAACATGTGTTTCATGGAGCAGAAGATATGATGACTAGTCGTCTATAAGTATTGTAATGGAGCAGTCAAACTTCAAAGACATGTTATTAATAATCTTTACTGTAATGTAAATGTACATGAATGACAACAAGCTGTAAATGAAATAGGAGTAAAGAGGAGTAAGAAGTAGAAAGTACTGATAATGGAGTGTAAATGTAAGGAGTAGAAAGTACTGATAATGGAGTGTAAATGTAAGGAGTAGAAAGTACTGATAATGGAGTGTAAATGTAAGGAGGAGAAAGTACTGATAATGGAGTGTAAATGTGAGGAGTAGAAAGTACAGATAATGGAGTGTAAATGTAAGGAGTAGAAAGTACAGATAATGGAGTGTAAATGTAAGGAGTAGAAAGTACAGATAATGGAGTGTAAATGTAAGGAGTAGAAAGTACAGATAATGGGGTGTAAATGTAAGGAGTAGAAAGTACAGATAATGGAGTGTAAATGTAAGGAGTAGAAAGTACAGATAATGGAGTGTAAATGTAAGGAGTAGAAAGTACTGATAATGGAGTGTAAATGTAAGGAGTAGAAAGTACTGATAATGGAGTGTAAATGTAAGGAGTAGAAAGTACTGATAATGGAGTGTAAATGTAAGGAGTAGAAAGTACAGAGAATGGAGTGTAAATGTAAGGAGTAGAAAGTACTGATAATGGGGTGTAAATGTAAGGAGTAGAAAGTACAGAGAATGGAGTGTAAATGTAAGGAGTAGAAAGTACAGATAATGAAGTATAAATGTAAGGAGTAGAAAGTACTGATAATGGGGTGTAAATGTAAGGAGTAGAAAGTACTGATAATAGAGTGTAAATGTAAGGAGTAGAAAGTACTGATAATGGAGTGTAAATGTAAGGAGTAGAAAGTACTGATAATGGAGTGTAAATGTAAGGAGTAGAAAGTACTGATAATGGAGTGTAAATGTAAGGAGTAGAAAGTACTGATAATGGTGTGTAAATGTAAGGAGTAGAAAGTACTGATAATGGAGTGTAAATGTAAGGAGTAGAAAGTACTGATAATGGAGTGTAAATGTAAGGAGTAGAAAGTACTGATAATGGAGTGTAAATGTAAGGAGCAGAAAGTACAGATAATGGAGTGTAAATGTAAGGAGTAGAAAATACAGATAATGGAGTGTAAATGTAAGGAGTAGAAAGTACTGATAATGGAGTGTAAATATAAGGAGTAGAAAGTACTGATAATGGAGTGGAAATGTAAGGAGTAGAAAGTACTGATAATGGAGTGGAAATGTAAGGAGTAAAAAAGAACTGATAATGGAGTGTAAATGTAAGGAGTAGAAAGTACTGATAATGGAGTGTAAATGTAAGGAGTAGAAAGTACTGATAATGGAGTGTAAATGTAAGGAGTAGAAAGTACAAATAATGGAGTGTAAATGTAAGGAGTAGAAAGTACAGATAATGGAGTGTAAATGTAAGGAGTAGAAAGTACAGATAATGGAGTGTAAATGTAAGGAGTAGAAAATACTGATAATGGAGTGTAAATGTAAGGAGTAGAAAGTACAGATAATGGAGTGTAAATGTAAGGAGTAGAAAGTACAGATAATGGAGTGTAAATGTAAGGAGTAGAAAGTACTGATAATGGAGTGTAAATGTAAGTAGTAGAAAGTACTGATAATGGAGTGTAAATGTAAGGAGTAGAAAGTACTGATAATGGAGTGTAAATGTAAGTAGTAGAAAGTACTGATAATGGAGTATAAATGTAAGGAGTAGAAAGTACTGATAATGGAGTGTAAATGTAAGGAGTAGAAAGTACTGATAATGGTGTGTAAATGTAAGGAGTAGAAAGTACTGATAATGGAGTGTAAATGTAAGGAGTAGAAAGTACTGATAATGGTGTGTAAATGTAAGGAGTAGAAAGTACTGATAATGGAGTGTAAATGTAAGGAGTAGAAAGTACTGATAATGGTGTGTAAATGTAAGGAGTAGAAAGTACTGATAATGGAGTATAAATGTAAGGAGTAGAAAGTACTGATAATGGAGTGTAAATGTAAGGAGTAGAAAGTACAGATAATGGAGTGTAAATGTAAGGAGTAGAAAGTACTGATAATGGAGTGTAAATGTAAGGAGTAGAAAGTACTGATAATGGTGTGTAAATGTAAGGAGTAGAAAGTACTGATAATGGTGTGTAAATGTAAGGAGTAGAAAGTACTGATAATGGAGTGTAAATGTAAGGAGTAGAAAGTACTGATAATGGAGTGTAAATGTAAGGAGCAGAAAGTACAGATAATGGAGTGTAAATGTAAGGAGTAGAAAATACAGATAATGGAGTGTAAATGTAAGGAGTAGAAAGTACTGATAATGGAGTGTAAATATAAGGAGTAGAAAGTACTGATAATGGAGTGGAAATGTAAGGAGTAGAAAGTACTGATAATGGAGTGGAAATGTAAGGAGTAAAAAAGAACTGATAATGGAGTGTAAATGTAAGGAGTAGAAAGTACTGATAATGGAGTGTAAATGTAAGGAGTAGAAAGTACTGATAATGGAGTGTAAATGTAAGGAGTAGAAAGTACAAATAATGGAGTGTAAATGTAAGGAGTAGAAAGTACTGATAATGGAGTGTAAATGTAAGGAGTAGAAAGTACTGATAATGGAGTGTAAATGTAAGGAGTAGAAAGTACTGATAATGGAGTGTAAATGTAAGGAGTAGAAAGTACAAATAATGGAGTGTAAATGTAAGGAGTAGAAAGTACAGATAATGGAGTGTAAATGTAAGGAGTAGAAAGTACAGATAATGGAGTGTAAATGTAAGGAGTAGAAAATACTGATAATGGAGTGTAAATGTAAGGAGTAGAAAGTACAGATAATGGAGTGTAAATGTAAGGAGTAGAAAGTACAGATAATGGAGTGTAAATGTAAGGAGTAGAAAGTACAGATAATGGAGTGTAAATGTAAGGAGTAGAAAGTACTGATAATGGAGTGTAAATGTAAGTAGTAGAAAGTACTGATAATGGAGTGTAAATGTAAGGAGTAGAAAGTACTGATAATGGAGTGTAAATGTAAGTAGTAGAAAGTACTGATAATGGAGTATAAATGTAAGGAGTAGAAAGTACTGATAATGGAGTGTAAATGTAAGGAGTAGAAAGTACTGATAATGGTGTGTAAATGTAAGGAGTAGAAAGTACTGATAATGGAGTGTAAATGTAAGGAGTAGAAAGTACTGATAATGGTGTGTAAATGTAAGGAGTAGAAAGTACTGATAATGGAGTGTAAATGTAAGGAGTAGAAAGTACTGATAATGGAGTATAAATGTAAGGAGTAGAAAGTACTGATAATGGAGTGTAAATGTAAGGAGTAGAAAGTACAGATAATGGAGTGTAAATGTAAGGAGTAGAAAGTACTGATAATGGAGTGTAAATGTAAGGAGTAGAAAGTACTGATAATGGAGTGTAAATGTAAGGAGTAGAAAGTACTGATAATGGAGTGTAAATGTAAGGAGTAGAAAGTACTGATAATGGAGTGTAAATGTAAGGAGTAGAAAGTACTGATAATGGAGTGTAAATGTAAGGAGCAGAAAGTACAGATAATGGAGTGTAAATGTAAGGAGTAGAAAATACAGATAATGGAGTGTAAATGTAAGGAGTAGAAAGTACTGATAATGGAGTGTAAATATAAGGAGTAGAAAGTACTGATAATGGAGTGGAAATGTAAGGAGTAGAAAGTACTGATAATGGAGTGGAAATGTAAGGAGTAAAAAAGAACTGATAATGGAGTGTAAATGTAAGGAGTAGAAAGTACTGATAATGGAGTGTAAATGTAAGGAGTAGAAAGTACAGATAATGGAGTGTAAATGTAAGGAGTAGAAAGTACAGATAATGGAGTGTAAATGTAAGGAGTAGAAAATACTGATAATGGAGTGTAAATGTAAGGAGTAGAAAGTACAGATAATGGAGTGTAAATGTAAAGAGTAGAAAGTACTGATAATGGAGTGTAAATGTAAGGAGTAGAAAGTACAGATAATGGAGTGTAAATGTAAGGAGTAGAAAGTACAGATAATGGAGTGTAAATGTAAGGAGTAGAAAGTACTGATAATGGAGTGTAAATGTAAGTAGTAGAAAGTACTGATAATGGAGTGTAAATGTAAGGAGTAGAAAGTACTGATAATGGAGTGTAAATGTAAGTAGTAGAAAGTACTGATAATGGAGTATAAATGTAAGGAGTAGAAAGTACTGATAATGGAGTGTAAATGTAAGGAGTAGAAAGTACTGATAATGGTGTGTAAATGTAAGGAGTAGAAAGTACTGATAATGGAGTGTAAATGTAAGTAGTAGAAAGTACTGATAATGGTGTGTAAATGTAAGGAGTAGAAAGTACTGATAATGGAGTGTAAATGTAAGGAGTAGAAAGTACTGATAATGGTGTGTAAATGTAAGTAGTAGAAAGTACTGATAATGGAGTATAAATGTAAGGAGTAGAAAGTACTGATAATGGAGTGTAAATGTAAGGAGTAGAAAGTACAGATAATGGAGTGTAAATGTAAGGAGTAGAAAGTACTGATAATGGAGTGTAAATGTAAGGAGTAGAAAGTACTGATAATGGTGTGTAAATGTAAGGAGTAGAAAGTACTGATAATGGAGTGTAAATGTAAGGAGTAGAAAGTACTGATAATGGAGTGTAAATGTAAGGAGTAGAAAGTACTGATAATGGAGTGTAAATGTAAGGAGCAGAAAGTACAGATAATGGAGTGTAAATGTAAGGAGTAGAAAATACAGATAATGGAGTGTAAATGTAAGGAGTAGAAAGTACTGATAATGGAGTGTAAATGTAAGGAGTAGAAAGTACTGATAATGGAGTATAAATGTAAGGAGTAGAAAGTACTGTTAATGGAGTGTAAATGTAAGGAGTAGAAAGTACTGATAATGGGGTGTAAATGTAAGGAGTAGAAAGTACTGATAATGGAGTGTAAAAGTAAAGAGTAGAGGTAAAAATCATCTGAGAAATAATTACTCCAGTAAAGTATAAATAACCATAATCTCTACTTAAGTAAGGTAACCAAGTATTTGTACTTCATTACTTGACAGCTTTGATCAGGTGGTGGTAACATCGTGGCATGGCTCACATGTAGCCGTATTGGTTTAACATGAAATTTTTGAGGAATGAGTGTGGTTAGAAAAACCTGGGATAGACTTTAATCATCACCCACTAACACAGGAGCATGGGGTGTCCCCACTTTGAGGGTTCTTTCTATATATCTAACACGTGTAACACATATATCGTTGGTGTCTAAAGAAGAACGTGCATCTCCATTTTTGTACCATTTTTATTTTTCTGGATCATTTGCACTCAACAACTGCGGTTTAATTTTTTGGTCAAAATTTCATGTTGAATGGACCAATAGGAATGCTCCAAAGTAAAAAATCTTGTTCCACTGACTTGCATTAAACTAAGTTTTTGGCCTCCCCTGTAAAGTTGCTGTTTAAATCAAGTGTGTGATGACTCAGCAAAGCATTTGCATTAGCCTCATACCTCCAATGTAAAGCTAAAGAATCAAACATCAGACAACAAACATCTATCCTGGATGATTGACGGCATTTCGTAAAGGGGAAAACAGAGAATTTCATTTTTGGCCATTCCACTGATTTATACCCAGTTCTACTAGCTTCCTAAAGTCTATTCAACTCTGGAAGTACTCTGTGTCCTAGACACTGGGAAACAAATGCGTAAGACACAAGTTTCAGGTGAGAATCTCCACTGAGAGTGTAAACTAAAGCGAGATCTGGATTCACATGTATGTGAGCATTCAAGTAGTACTTGGTCTCACCACCAGAGGGGGATGTAGAGTAGTCCAGGCAGAGCAAGGACAGCCAGAAGAATCCTCCAACTTCTCACAAAATAGGCACAGAGGGGCAGGAGAGCATAGCCCAGTGCATAAAACACACAAGTGCCCAGCACCGAGTACACCACTCGCAGATTTCTCCCCAGCAGCTCACAGCCTGAAAAACACAGACAGAGAAGCTCCAGCACAGTGTGACATTCCTGGAGTCAAACTCGACCGACCCAAGCCCTACCTAGCCTTCAGCACATCACTTATCATGCTAAACCGCCCCAGTCCCCAGGCAAGGCAGCTGGGGGTGATTTAATGTACAGGAGAGAATGAAAAACACAGTAAAATACAGAGTGCACACGCCTGAAGTAGATATTTAAAGTCAGAGGTGTCGGGTCAGAGTCAGCGAGGCGTCATGCATCTTTGAGTCTTAACACGACACACACAGGCTTCTTTATAGAAGGTCCAGCACATCCAGCTCCGGCCTCAAGTACCTTATATTCATATAGACTATTTATTCATTAGTGGGATGTACACATTTTATACATGTCAATCAATCAATTAATCAATCTTTATTTTCATTTGGGAATCGTTAAGGGAGACCCCCATTTACAATGTTGCCAAGCATTACAATTATTAAACAAAAAGGGATTGAAAATAAATTAAAATTAATTTTAATGAGTACTTAAAATGTAAAAGATAAGAACAGAGATAAGATTAAGTAAGACAAATCGTAAAAGAAAAACAAATACAAAACTGAATAAGATAAAAATAGATCAATAAAAGTAAATATAAATATAGTAGTAAAACATAAAATAGTAGAATAAATAATAATTAAAAATAATAAAAGTAATAATAAAATAATAATATTAATAATAATAGAATCATTTTTAAAAATCAATAAAATATGGTAAAAGGAAACAAAAATTAAAAATAGATAAATAAACTGAAAATTAAAATAAAAAACTGTTAACTAAAATTAAATAAAACACTGGCAGGTTGTGTGGAGGTGGTTAGAAATTAAGAGTTTAATATGACTTAGCTGAGCTTCCTGCAGTGAGTTTTAGCTCACTGATGCACTGTAGCTAAAAAAGATTTTTCCAGTTCAGTAAAAGATCTAGGAACCTGAAGGGTGATCCGTAATATGTGCTATTCTCAGTGAACATTGTGATATATGATGGCATACGGCCAGAAAGTGCTTTAAAAATAAAAAGAAACCAGCACGTTTCCCGAAGCACAGCAAGAGAAGACCAGCCAACCTTTTCATACAATATACACACACAAAAACAATGTACACATTCCCACACACACTGGATTGGTTAACCACCCACTGACCACCTGTGCATGACACTGATATGCAGTCCCGCACTGCAGGTGTAGGAATTCAGACCTCTATTTCTGAAACCTTCCCCGAGAGGATGAATCTGATGATGGCAAGTGTTTACAAACTATCCAAAGAGAACTGAATTATTGAATTATGTACCTTGTCATCATAACTTAATCAGCATAATGTTGATCTCACCTTCTCACCTAAACATCAAGGTGGGTCTTCTTTTTGTGCCTGTGCATGTGATGTTAATTCAAAATCTTATGCTGTGTAGCTACTTCAACTAAGGATTTTGTAATTAAGACATATTTAAGAATCTTTTTCCTCGGTTCGCAAATTGAAGCCACATTTAGGAATATTTATTATTTTTAAGCGAGCAGATAATGCACTCCAGTGCTAAAGTCCAGTGCATGTGTCTGTTTACTTTACTTGCCTAGGACAAAGGCTGCCATGTAGTTGGAGATCTGTCCAATGCCAGTGATGAAGAAAAACACGCAGAACATCTCCCAGCTAACGGAGGCCACCTGGACCAGGCTGGACAGAGTCTGGATGGCCATAGTGGCGAACAGAACCACCTTACGTCCGAACTTGCACGGAGACAAGGTGAGGTCATAGTCTGTATTCACAAAACATTCGCTAATATACCAGGCACTAAAGAATTTACCAGAATTGTGTTGCAGTAGCCAATAAAAAGTGATGGATGCAAACTTTAAATTTTTCAATTTTTAGAAATACCTGTTTTCATAATAAACAGAATAAAAGAAATGGCTTCTTATTACTTAGAGAAAATTGTGGTTACATTAACCATTAACTTACATTATTTTGTAGATCCACATGGCAATATATATATATATATATATATATATATATATATATATATATATATATATATATATATATGTACTGTATGTATATGTATATATGTATATGTATGTATATACATATATGTGTATGTATGTGTATGTATATGTATATATGTGTATGTATGTGTATGTATATGTATATATGTGTATGTATATATGCATATGTGTATATATGTGTATGTATGTATATGTATAAATATGTATGTATGTATGTACATGTATGTATGTATATATATATATATATATATATATGTATGTATGTATATGTATATATGTGTATGTATGTGTATGTATATATGTGTATGTATGTATATGTATATATGTGTATGTATGTGTATGTATGTATATATGTGTATGTATGTGTATGTATATATGTGTGTGTATATATATATGTGTGTGTGTATATATATATATATATATATATATGTACTGTATGTATATGTATATATGTATATGTATGTATATACATATATGTGTATGTATGTGTATGTATATGTATATATGTGTATGTATGTGTATGTATATGTATATATGTGTATGTATATATGCATATGTGTATATATGTGTATTTATGTATATGTATAAATATGTATGTATATATGTGTATGTATGTATATGTATAAATATGTATGTATGTATGTATATGTATATATGTGTATGTATGTGTATGTATATATGTGTATGTATGTATATATGTGTATGTATGTGTATGTATATATGTGTGTGTATATATATATGTGTGTGTGTATATATATATATATATATAATATATATATATATATATATATATATATATATATATATATATATATATATATATATATATATATATATATATATATATAAAGCCAGTGTATATATGGTTTATATAAATAAACACTGCGTTTCAGTAGGAGGGGATTTTACTGTCTAATTTAAATACAGCGAGAGTAAACTGCCTTGTTTGAACACAACTACAATAGCCTTTTATTCTTCTCTTTCTTTCCACCCCCCCCCCCCCCACCCTTCTCTCTCTCCACTCAGTCAGTACCTGTCGGACAGTTCTCCAGACACAAACGATCCACTCAGCACTCCCAGGAAGAAGATGGACAAACTGAAGGGCACCTTCCATGCATCCCCACAGACCAGGTCCCACTGCGAGGAACACACACACCCTCAGACAATCACAATCAGTTTACAGCCGACCTGAAATCGCCTCTAATCAGACTAACAGGACTTTCACACTGAGTGCCTGCCTGCTGCACTGACCCAGCAGGAGTGGAAGGTGGCTGTGTGCGCGTGGCCTTGTGTTAAGTGTCATCTCCGACGTTGATCAAACTCATATGTCCTTGGATCTGAACCAGAACAGGCTTATCACGGGGAATGTGGCATCTAGAGAACTCAAAGAAAGACTTGTATGATCTCATCTGCTGATTACTGGGTTGTTCTAGCATGTGGTTAGCCTTGCTGGGTGAGGAGAAGAATGTCCAGAATGTGCATGCAGTGGGCAAGAGGGCACATGCAATAGTTGTGAAATGTGAAATATGCGAAGTCATCTTCACAAATCTGACTGACGAGCATGCGAAACCTACTAATGCTATGCTGCATAATGAATAATGCACTGAATTTCTATAGAATTTCTTGAGCCCTGGCAGATGGTATATGCTGTCAGGACAGATTATTATCTGGTAATGTAACAGTGATACCAGTAATTGCCCTGATGGCTAACTAGAGTACATTTAGCAAAAAGGTAGCATGTGGCATCATATATTCAGAATCATAAACATGATAATATGAATGCTAGGATTTAAAGGTGATAAAGACTAAACTAAATTTTATTTATATAGTCATAGTTGGATATGAAGAGTGCAGTACATAGAACTGGCATACTGTGAACCTCAAACACTGTCGTTCCTCTTTCAGATACAAATCCTGCATTTACAAAGGAGGCGAGTAAAACAAGCTGATTCCAAAATCCTAAACTGTTACATAACAGACCCTCGACATTTACATACATTCTATATTCTACCGTTCCAGGCTGTGAAGGGCATGTCAGCACCTTTCATTCCGTTTCCAAGGAAACCACCTGTCAGTGGGGATGGCTAATGTTCATATTTCTATTTGCCAGCTTCTGTATCTTCCATTCAACCGTAAGTGCTACAGCTGGTACAGGAGCCAGAGTGTAACTGTGGAACTATTTAAGGTGGAACTGAAAATTTGCAAGACAGGCTGATGAATAAGAACTTCAACTCCTTTTAACAAGATCCTGGGAAACGTTCAAACTCAAAGTTGTTAGTTTGATCTGTACATTTCACTCCATACAGTTTCTCAAACCGTACTGAGAAATGTACAAGACAGCTGTGATTTTTATTTACTGTATGCTGGTTGACGCTGATATGAGTGTTTTAGATGTTATATAGCGACTAAGACCACCTTACACACACATCATACACAGTACCCATACACACACATCACACATAGGACTTCTGCTCAGTTGCACAGCACTAGTTGCCCTTTATTCAACAACCCCAACCATCTACAGTGTATGTTTATGTGTATTATTTATTTATTTAATGGTTTATATATATTATATTACTATTTCAGAAGAGATTTTATCTTTTTTAATCTTATTTTATCTTGCTCTATATATACATTTCTTAATAATTCAGACACTCTATATTTTCTTATTGTTTCATGTGAGCAGGCACTTGTCAAAGCATTTCACTGCTAGTTGTACAGTGTATGACTGTGTATGCATGTGACAAATAAACTTTGATTTGATTTTCAAGCCTCAAGTGATTAAACACAGGACAGCTAACTAACTGGTATCATGACCAAGCTTATTTACACATCTGATTTTCCTGCCGGTGTCTGTTTTGATCATGTGTGATCATGTCTCGCTGTGAATCAGCCAATCAGAGCAGAGCTCATCACATTATTTAAAAGCTTACCAAAACTAAAAGAAGGAAAACGGCTCATTTCATTTAAAAATGTCTCATTTCATTTAAAAACGTCTCATTTCATTTAAAAACGTCTCATTTCATTTGAGGATGAAATCACATCTAGCCATTTTTCACCCCAACCCAAGTCACACACCTTCTATGTGGACATCAGAGAACAGAACTGTGTTCTGCAGCATGTCTAAGTGTCACTGCTTTGTCTTCCAGCATTCTTATTTTTGCTAATAACTGTGGCAATGATGTGCACATCTGAAGCAAGCTGTACACTCTGTACTGTACTACACCAGCACCATGCATCCTGACACTGGCCTAGGAATCAGAAGCAGGTAGATTTGTCCCACACAAAAATTAAACCACAGAAAAAGCAGAAACTGTTTAAAAACGCTTAATTTTAAAAGTGTGTTTTGGCAGCGTTCACAATTCACGTGCTGTGTTTGTTGTTAGTAACGGGCTCTGGTTGTTAGGTGGTCTTTTACATTGTTAAGACTTGTGTTGAGATGCCTGTTCAGAAATACCCTGCAGTCAGCAGCTTCACTGACCCGAGCTCTCGCCTGGTTGGAGCCTCGGGTAGTTCGTGTAGTTTAAAGGTGAGGTCAGTGATGAGAGCAGTGAATAACAAAATTTACTGTAATAAAACGGCTTTAGTATAATGTGTTGCTATGGTAACAGACTAGGAGGGTTTGGGTTAGCTAACGTTTATATTAACTTTAGTTAGAAAGCACTCTGAAACGTAAAGTTACATTACTCTGTGGCCATCCCTCAAACCGCAGGCTGCTATTACACTACATATGTAAATAAATAAATAAATAAATAAATAAATAAATAAATGGACACCATTGTTAGATGTGCTTTCAGTAGTACAGTATGTAATGTTTCAGAGGGTGCTGTTTGGGACACAGCCTTACTCTCTAACATTAATGTTAGTCTTGTCTAGTCAAGAAAACCTCAACATACATTGTTTTCTTATTTAATTTCAGTTTCATACCACCAAAGAAAATAATATATGTTTTGGTAATATATGTATATTTTATAAGTTTTCTGAAAGCAGTACCATGTAGTGTGGAGTATCTAGTTTAGTTTGTAAAGTGATCTAATAATAAACAGACGTACAGATAATGTTGTATTTTGTTTATTTAGTTGTAATTTACTGTAATTTCACAAATTTTGTTCTACGTCATTACATACAGTGATTTACTCCCTTACCTACAGTGAAATCAGCTTATAGGTAATATTTAGGGGATAGAGTGGGCTTTAATTCATATTAACAAATGTGTCCCCCCGCCCCCCCAAGTTAAACCCACTCCTACGCTCTTGCATCCTGACATCATAATGATAACAGACGTGCACATGGCCAATGCATTTCCACTGTGTGTAAAAACCACAGACCTCTGAGCACAAACAGCAACGATAGGCTCTCATAAACTGGGTTACACCGCTTTAAACCTGCAGACGTGCAGCGCTCCCCAACCACGCCAGCAGACAGGAGACATCCACAGACTGGCAATAACAGCCGCCGAGTGTCACTGTACTGCATTCTGCTGATAACAGGGTTTAAATTAGGACACTGGACTAGAATCAAGTAGGCAAAAGGCAGGAGACATGGGACTAGTTTTATTTGGGTCCTGAGCCAGAACTAAGACTTATAAAATAACAGATATAAATAACTGACTGGGAGAAGGACGAGGCCTGGGGCAATTTTCAATTCACACCTTTCGCTCCCCTGACAAAGCTTTCGCAGTTCCCACCACCGCCCCATCTCCTCCCCGTTCCTCCGTCCTATATCAGTCCTACCACAGTCGCGAAGGGAGGGTCCGGCCTTCCAGCTACATGCAGAAACCGCACACGACTCCAAGTTCTCATGCCTATCAACCAGTATTCCCCCAAACTGCCACCATATGTTTAAGACACGATACCGACTCGCAAACTGACGCTGGACTACATGCTTATAACAGATGGTCCAACTGTGAACACTTAAATGTCCATGGAGTTCTTTGTATGTTGAGATGTCTTTTCAGTTTGTTGGAGAACGTGTCGTACAGTGCTGAGCAAAAGTTTTAGGCAAGGGTGTAGAAGCGGGTTTGACACTGGGGGGGACACATTTGCTAATATGAATTAAAGCCCACTCTATCCCCTAAATATTACCTATAAGCTGATTTCACTGTAGGTAGTAAGGTAGTAAATCACTGTACGTAATGATGTAGAACAACATTTGTGGAATTACAGTAAATTACAAATAAATAAACAAAATACAACATTATCTGTACGTCTGTTTATTATTAGAAAAATACAATTAAAGATCACTTTACAAACTAAACAAGATACTCCACATTACATGGTACTGCTTTCAGAAAACTATTAAATTATACATGCAATCTCTGGATTATATACATATATAAACAAAAGTTTGTATGCTCTCTCCAGGAGCTGAGCTTTCTTAATAAAGTTAATATAAACGTTAGCTAACCCAAACCCTCCTAGTCTGTTACCATAACAACACATAATACTAAAGCCGTTTTATTGCAGTATATATGGTCATCATTAATATTCACTGCTCTCATCACTGACCTCACGCGAGCTTCCCAAGGCGAGAGCTCGGGTTAGTGAAGCTGCTGACTGCAGGATATTTATGAACAGGCATCTCAACACAAGCCTTAACACAGTGAAAGACCCAGACCACCTAACAACCAGAGCCCGTCAGGTGCACAACAAATGCACTGCGTGAATTGTGACGGCTGACAAAACTTTTAAAATAAAAGTTTTTTTAAACAGTTTCGTTTTTCTATGGTTTAATTTTTGGGTAGGACAAATCTCCCTGTGTCGGATATTGTGTGGTCCCCCTCATCCCCACCGCGGTTCCTACGGCAATGGTTTTAGGCACTTAATTTTTAGATTTTTCAAACAGTATTAATACAGTAAGTAGTGCTTTTACA
>CM038702.1:57905497-58050497 GCA_021613375.1 Megaleporinus macrocephalus
AGTGACCTATTTTTACAGAACACTGGAGTCTGTAGTGTAGTCTATCATTACAACTAGGGAGGCAGAGAGAGAGAGAGAAATTAAGAAGGAGAGAGAAAGAGAGAGAGACACACACACACACACACACACACACACACACACACACACACACACACAGGAAAGAGAGTGAAAAAAAAAAGTAAAAGAGAAGAATGAGGTAGGAGATGGAACAGTAGAGAGGAGAACAAAAGAAAATTATTTATTTATTCAATTAATGTGAAAAATATGGACAATATCTATATATAATTTAGTCTAAACATAATTTAGGTCTAAACATTTCAGCACATCATAAATACTCAAGATGTTTATGCTGATTAGCAATAATGATTTATTTCATTAACAGTGACATCATGTTTGCACTCATACAACATTAGCAAACTGACATTATTATGTATTAGTAACAGCAACAACTAATCAAAGCAGAACATTAAATAAAAAACAATGAAGGATTAATGCACACCGCTTTGGGCCATAAGTCGCAGCAACAATGTTCATCAGTCTAGCACAGTTCAGTTCAACAGTGTGGATAAAAACCATGTAGTTATAATAACAGACATGTGTTGTGTGTTAAGTCATTACAACATGAACTAATTGTTTTCCAAACTCTTACATGTTGGATTTCCTTCCAAAGAAAAGAGGAATGTGTTTTCATCCTTCAAACCGCCCCCCTAAACCTGTCGACCGCACTAAAATGCAGCGGCATACCTGCATAACATGGCTTCAAACAGAAAGGTGTACAGTTACTCCTAAGAAAACTTCAGATGTTGCTGCACCAGTTCTGAATTGCAGCCTTCAAAGAGGCCTGTTAGAAGAACATCAAGCTTTTCCTCTTTTACACTCTCCTCAACCCATTACCTCAACCAGTTACACAAACACCTGAACTGGTCCTCTGAGGTGGCTTTGTAATGCATGTTTCACCAACACCCGTCTCAGGCAGCCGCAATGGAAGCATCTCCGTTTCTTCCCTGAGGCTGAAGGACAGAAGAAAATAAGGGTCAGTCGTCATGACTGCCAAGTCTCACAACGTCAAGCTCAAACATCTGAACACTGTGCAATAAACTGAGTTTCCATTCGTGCACTCCAAAACCTGGTACAGTGTAGACTGAAACATAATGTAGACACCATGAGCTGCTTCTTAAGGGAAAGCAAATTATATTAAATGCAGAACAATCCACAGCAATTTTCGTAAATCTGATCTGCCTTAAAACGTGACCAACGTTTATGAAACATGAGGTTTTCTGAAGACTAATTTTATTAGAACTTCACACTAGATGTTTATTATTAACTTCTTATACATGATATGAAACCTTGTTGTAGAGCAGTAGTAATATCTATCTAAGACACATTACATTATAAATATATATAAGGGATGTAACGATACAGTCGATTCACGATGTTGGATACTTTTTTTTTTCTGTTACAAAATCATACTGAACACAAATTATGACCCACAAAGTTTTCTTTTATTATTTATCTATAACAAAACTACACAAAGCTGTATTTTGCTTATCTTTTTTTATCAAAGTAAACTGAAGAGAATACAGGCTCATAAAAAAGTGATGACTATCAAATCATTAAGCCCATGTTCCGCCCCAAACTATCAAACCCTGGCCCCTCTGAAAACTCAAGCGCAGAGAGCAGCCGATGATAGTGCACTTTGCTTGTGAGGAAAAATATCACATCGAGAGAGAAAAACACAGTGAAGGATGTAAAGAAAGACATCCTGTGTTTATGAAAAATGTGTGCAGTTTCACATTTGCATGAGTTTCACATTTGCACGAGTGAAACATTTACGTGTGTGAAATGTGTAAACGTGCAGGTTTCTATTTTTTACCTTGAGTTTTTGTGCACCCTGCTTTTGACACCAATGCCGTACATTCAACTAACATGCTGTACTGCCATCAAACAAGCGAGGTAGACTGCGCCAGCGCCCTCTGCTGATTCAAAAGGCTATCGATTCATTTTACATCTCAATTGATTTGAGTCGTGGCATATTTGCATCGTTACATCCTATTTTATATATATCGTTTATTAATTTATTTATGATGCAAATGTTTGGGTGTCATATTACACACCTGTTGATCTGAATTAAATTTCACACTTCTGGTCACACTACGTTTCTGTTCATTTGCTGAATTTAATATATACTTATACTAAATATACTAATATTTATATAACAGGTCATATAAATAAATGAAATTGCTTCTAATTGTTGGAATTATATCAAAAATCCTGCTTAAACTTATTCAACCTCACATGTATTCCTAAAACAGCGGGTACAAAGTTCACTTGAGAAAATTCCCACCAGAGTTTATATTTCACAGCCTAAAAAAGCCACTGCTGTATAGACTCCTACTGAATAAAGTCTTTAAGTGATTCCTACCTTTTCAACAGTAGTGTACTTATTATTTTAGATTATACGTTATAGTGTACATTCATATTATCAATTATATCAAGCTCTTTAGCGCCGGCATGTTTAATGCCTTACATGACTGCAGACGGTAAAACCCTGAATGCTGATGAAGACAGCTAACCTTGATGAAGATACGTGTGGGGAGGAAGCGGCGCAGCAGTTGGCTGGAGATGTTGGGGAAGCGCAGTAGGTTGATGTTGAGCAGAGGCAGGTTCTGATAGCCAGCCATCAGGGGATAGAAATTATACACCATCTCCTGCTCTGCACCCGGCAGAATCCTCATACGTACCTGCACATACAGAAATACACACACAAGAAGGAGGAATTCTTATGAATTTTATTATATACTTTATTATGTATTTATTTGCACAAAAACACAGGATCACGAATACAGAACAGTATGGGGGAAAGGGGCTGTTACAGAACAGACAAATAAACAAGCATACGACAAAACATAACAACGGACAGGGGGTGTCATAGTAATAGTCGGTATTGAGCAAAGAAATAAATAGATAGATAAACAAGTAATGAATAGAGAGATCAGCTCTGGATAAATTGCACAAATGGAGACCAGATATAGTCGTAATAATTCATATTATCTTTTATGGTAAATGTAAGTTTTTTTCAGATCTGAATATTCAGGTCACAGACTGTACCAGTGCTTTATTAATAATTTTGTTCTTTCCAGTTGAGTACATTGATTTTTTTGGCCACTGTTGTAGAAATGAGGATGAAGGTTTGCAGATGTTTTGGGGTTGATAGAGAGGAAAGGTCACAAAGCAGAGCTATGGTGGAAGAAAGTGGAGTGTTGAGGTTGTGGATCTTGGATTGCTCTCCCAACACCTCTGACCAAACCTGTCTGACAGGAGGCAGCTCCAGAATGCATGGAGATGATTATCTGTTATAGTGGGGCAGTGTGTACAGGTGTTGGAGTCAGTGAAGCGCATTTTCTGGGTGGTGATATGTGCTCTGTGTAAAATTATTTTCGGTTTGAGTCTGAAGGTCTGAAGCCTATTTGTCTATTGGTAGTGAAGTGGTGTTGTCATGATGTGAGAAGAATTTATTGGGAGAGTAGTTTCTTGGGTTTGGGCAAATTTAATTTCAATAATAAAGGGGAAGTTGGTTTTTGAAAATTGTGGATATCAATGAGTTTTTTGATAATCTCTTGGACTTGTAGATATTGAAATTGGCAATTTGGTGGTAGGTTATATGTCTGCTTCAGAAGGTCGAAGGTCTTGAGAGAACCATCACTGAAGAGGTCTCTTAGACTGGTTATTCCTCTCCTTTTCCTTTTATTATATATTTATTACATAAGCATAAAAACATGAATAAAGCTAAAGGTTAAGTCTGATTTTAGGATGACTGATTCAAAGAGGACTTCAAAGTGCTACTGTCAAATGGATTTAGACTAAACTAACACGGGCCCTATCACCAGTCATGTTATGCATTATATGGTCATATGATGACTAGAATGTGGGGCATTGTGTTCTGATCTTGCCCAATGTTTACGGTAAGCTTGTCCTTCTTTTTAAACTGTTAAGAATATTTTGTTTAATATTGCTTATGACTAACCTCTTTATCAGAGTTATTACTCCACAGCCCTTTTTGTACCTTGTTCCTCGTTTCGCAAAAAGAATAAAACCAGTTTCCATTCGTGCACTCCAAAACCTGGTACAGTGTAGACTGAAACATAATGTAGACACCATGAGCTGCTTCTTAAGGGAAAGCAAATTATATTAAATGCAGAACAATCCACAGCAATTTTCGTAAATCTGATCTGCCTTAAAACGTGACCAACGTTTATGAAACATGAGGTTTTCTGAAGACTAATTTTATTAGAACTTCACACTAGATGTTTATTATTAACTTCTTATACATGATATGAAACCTTGTTGTAGAGCAGTAGTAATATCTATCTAAGACACATTACATTATAAATATATATAAGGGATGTAACGATACAGTCGATTCACGATGTTGGATACTTTTTTTTTTCTGTTACAAAATCATACTGAACACAAATTATGACCCACAAAGTTTTCTTTTATTATTTATCTATAACAAAACTACACAAAGCTGTATTTTGCTTATCTTTTTTTATCAAAGTAAACTGAAGAGAATACAGGCTCATAAAAAAGTGATGACTATCAAATCATTAAGCCCATGTTCCGCCCCAAACTATCAAACCCTGGCCCCTCTGAAAACTCAAGCGCACCAGTGTGTACAGGTGTTGGAGTCAGTGAAGCGCATTTTCTGGGTGGTGATATGTGCTCTGTGTAAAATTATTTTCGGTTTGAGTCTGAAGGTCTGAAGCCTATTTGTCTATTGGTAGTGAAGTGGTGTTGTCATGATGTGAGAAGAATTTATTGGGAGAGTAGTTTCTTGAGTTTGGGCAAATTTAATTTCAATAATAAAGGGGAAGTTGGTTTTTGAAAATTGTGGATATCAATGAGTTTTTTGATAATCTCTTGGACTTGTAGATATTGAAATTGGCAATTTGGTGGTAGGTTATATGTCTGCTTCAGAAGGTCGAAGGTCTTGAGAGAACCATCACTGAAGAGGTCTCTTAGACTGGTTATTCCTCTCCTTTTCCTTTTATTATATATTTATTACATAAGCATAAAAACATGAATAAAGCTAAAGGTTAAGTCTGATTTTAGGATGACTGATTCAAAGAGGACTTCAAAGTGCTACTGTCAAATGGATTTAGACTAAACTAACACGGGCCCTATCACCAGTCATGTTATGCATTATATGGTCATATGATGACTAGAATGTGGGGCATTGTGTTCTGATCTTGCCCAATGTTTACGGTAAGCTTGTCCTTCTTTTTAAACTGTTAAGAATATTTTGTTTAATATTGCTTATGACTAACCTCTTTATCAGAGTTATTACTCCACAGCCCTTTTTGTACCTTGTTCCTCGTTTCGCAAAAAGAATAAAACCTTTATTAAATCTCCCAGATCATCAAATTTATTACCATACTCTGTGCTGTCATGTTCTAGTTTTCCATTCTATAGTTTTATAATTTAATCAAGTACACATTTAGTCAAGTACACATCTTAAATTAAAAATAAATCTAACAACATGAAAGAAAAGTTTTAGGTAAAAGCTTCTTTACAGTCTTTACAGCATGACTGCCCACTGTGACCTATATTTGTCAATATGTGTGTCAGCTGAGCTCTTGGTTCCAACTCTGACACCAACCTGCTTGAGTCCAGAGAACATGAAGGCATCGCTGGGCTCTACTGACACGTCTACATCCTGAACCACCCCGGTTCGGTTCTCAATGTGATACCACACGGGGAGAGACTCGCGCACACGGCCGAACGAAGGCAACTCTGGAGCCACAAACACACAAGAGAGAGAGAAGATGCAACACAGCAAAATAAATTTCAGTGGCTTTAGACAAGTTCCAACTCTGCTTAGTCTTAATTTACATGCACCATTTACATGCTCACACAAGCAGCCCAAACATGCAAACCACTATATTTTTTATCTAATTGCTCTGAGAGCACCACTGGCACGGTTGCAGCTCGAACAACTGAGCTGCAAGGCGGTGGCAGAACTCCTGCTTGTAGAAGAACACATAGGCTAATATGACAAGCAATGCACTGACTTTACAAACGCAGAGGTTAGAGACTAGATGTGAAAAGATGGAGAATAACTGTGAATTCATCAACTCAAATGTACCGTAGTTCACTGGTTCATGGTTATGTTTACTATCAACATTCATCAAAAACTCTTTTTTAATTAATAATACAATTAATTGTGCTAAATTAGCAATTAGGGATGATATCGAAGAAAATATCGAAATATCAAACAGTGGGATATTATATTTTGTGATACTGTATTAATTCTCAAAAACGCAGTATCGATACACAGATTTCTGGCAGACAGTGAATCAGTGAATCATTGTGTGTTGTGTTTAAACATCTGACCACTAGATGGCAATGTCGTAATCAATTTTTAGCTGCACTCCAACAATAACAAGCAGAGCAAGGGCGCAATAATATTGTAAGCATTGGCAAACCTGTTCATATAGTGGTGTGTTTTAATAGTAGGATTTAAAAAAAATCCCAATATATCACTTACAATATTGCATTATATTAAGATATATTGAATCGTTACCACAGTATCACGATTCGTATTGTATTGCCAGGTTCTTGCCAGTACACAGCCTATTGCAGTGAATCAT
This sequence comes from Megaleporinus macrocephalus, assembly GCA_021613375.1. Taxonomy (NCBI): domain Eukaryota; kingdom Metazoa; phylum Chordata; class Actinopteri; order Characiformes; family Anostomidae; genus Megaleporinus; species Megaleporinus macrocephalus. The sequence continues at coordinate 57,912,148 of CM038702.1, forward strand.
TACTGTTTACCACCCTGACGAATAACAACATTAAAGATAACGCAGTATAAGAATATGATATGATAGAGAGATATACTCACCTGCATGGACATACAGAGGAATGGTCTCTACAATGACATGGGGGAGGACCACAGTTGTTTTAACCACTGGTGTCTCAGCGTACACTGATTTTCTAGCAAAGGGACACACAGAAACAAGGTGTTACAATAGTGGATGCCTGACATAATCCCAATATACACTGCTAATTAGTGAATCCTGTGTGACAGGCAGTGGAATCCAGGTGGAAGAGCAGGTATATAGTAGACAGAAAACTCTCGGCAGGGTAAGAAAACGTGCTATAGGTTAAAATGCATTGGGACTGAACAAGGTGAAAAATAAAAATGTTATGTTGTTCAAACCTCTTCCATGAGATGAGGTACTGTCCTGCTGCCACTGTGCTGGTGCCGTTCTGAACCGGAGGACATTTCAGACTGAAACACTCACTCGCACACTCGCTCGTCTGCAGCACCACTAGAAGCACAGCACCGTACACAAAGCACAGTTATTTACTGCTACGAGTACTACAGGTTTTAAAGCTAAAGATAAGAGTCATCTGTTCTAGACATTACACACAGGATACCGATCTGTACATTTAAATTAAGCATTTTTACCAATTTCACTATTATAAGTAGAGATGGAAGGATCGATCGGCTATGTATCGGTAGCAGCCGATTTTTCATCAAAATATGCGATCGGACAATATTTCTCCAGTTTAGCCAATCCCGAGAACCGATCAATGGTGTTAAACAAATGAGCCTAATTTCTGTTTTTCCAGCTAGCGTTTCATCCAGCAAGAGGAGCCCTCCAGCCAGCTCCCTGCAATTCCTATCTGAACCGCTAGGTGGAAATACATACTGTTTTTAAATGAGTAATATCAGTGTGTCTCGTTGAGGAACCAACACAAAGACATTTAACTCTACTAATCTTATACTACACTGTACGCAGCTGAATACAGTGAGTATCAGCAAACAGCAGATAACCCAGACAAATAGCCCAGAACACCGTGGAGACCAGATCGAACAGGTACGAACAGAACAGCAGCAACAATTCAAGATCTACATTTATTGATTGCAGTTTTTTGTTTAAAATAACAGAATCTGCGTTTAATGACTGCAGTTTTACTGCATTTATTTAATTCGCTTTTTTAGTTTTAAATTAAGGGTCTAAATTGAATGATTGCAGTATTTGGGATATTTGTATGATTTACTTTGTTTATTTACTGATAATTTAGTTAAAAATATTATACTGTTTCACATAAGCTCATTAAAAATGGTAATAAACCAGTTTAGCCCATGTTTCATGACTTGCTTGCACTAATGTAGCCCTGTCGTGGCCTATAGCCCCGGCCTCGATTAGTATCAACCATCGTCCAATCGTGCTGAAAGGTGATCGGCGATCGGCCTTAAAAAAACAGACCGGTCCATCTCTAATTATAAGCTATAACAAAAAACAAATTACAGTAAAACAAACATATTTCACAAACTAGGTACAATTTAAAAAGAAATGCTAAAGTAAACAAATAAATAACCTTTAAAAATGAAATTAAGAAGTAAAACTTGTGGCTGTAACGCAAGCCAATGTACAAGATGGCTTTAAAATCTTTACTAAGTCCAGTCGAATTATTTAGCATTAGACTCTGATTCTGATTCGCAATGCTAATGGTAACCTTAGCTAGCACATAACAGTAATTCTTACTAGTCAGCAAAACTTTATAGAATGATTTGGTTCTTTCAGGATGAAATTAAGTAAATTATATATTTGAGGTGATGTTCTAAAAGGAGGAAAATAACTCCCTCTCAAAACCAAGCGCTGGCCAAATTCCATGGCTGTCCTTTAAACTACGTCGTACGCATTTACGTTATAATTACAGATTTCCACTGAAGAAGTTTCTATACCCCATCTTTCTTAAACATATGCACCACCCACTGGAGGAAAGTGTAACTGCAGTGGTAACAATGATTATGGATGATACTGACCAAAATATCAATCCATTTGAAGTTTTATGAATATCCAAATATCAAAATTAGTCATAATCCCTCATTTAAACTTAAATTTTAATCTTAATCCTAAATCACGTGGAAGCAGTAGTAGTAGTAGTAGTGTTGGTGCTGTTCTCTCACCTCCCTCCACCTGACTCTGGGGCTGATCAACAGCAGCCATGTTGGAGGTCAGCTGCAGCTCACTGTTGACCAGATGTACAGGCCACGGGGACGCACTCAAAATATCCATCATCAGCAAGAAGGGCACGTCCACATACACGCGGTCCAGATGTTCAAACTAGGATGCGTGCGCGCGCACACACACACACACACACACACACACACACAGTGCAGTAATACAGAGAATTCAGTCTCATTTACAAAACCACACATCAAAAGCTTCTGTATTAATTCTTCTAAAAAAATATATATATAGAATTTAATACATATAAGATTAAATACTTACTAGCTTATTAACTACATTATAATCGAATTACCCCAAAAACTACATTAGCTGATGTATCCTAACAACTAAAGCATTATGTTACTAAATATCATTCACTGTCAGTGCACTCCTGATGCAATAATACAGATTACTTGTACAGATGTAACTAAGGAGGGCAGCTGATACCTTAGTGGACACCAACTTGACCGCCACTTCAAATGGAATAACCGTTTCTAGGGTGACCGTTTCATCCTAAACATTGAAGACAAGGTTACAAAATTAGAGACACAACACAATGCTCTTTTGGAGCAGCTATAATGTTCAGATTGCAGTTTGGAAGCTCAGCTGAACGAGGACTTACCTTGTGACACCTGCATGTGATCGCTTTGCCTTCCACTGTGGTACTCATAGCATAGGACACATGAAACAGGAAGATTCTGGATCCAGTGTTGACACAGCGAACGTACAGCTTCTTCTCAATCTGTTAACCAGAGCACACGCGTTTGTACCGCTACTCAGAAGCCGAGCTTAGTTTTTCATTACCATTTTCATTAGAATTTTCTCAAGTTACAACATTCCTAAACATATAACTGATCTATTTTCATAGATTCTTGAGTGTTTCATGCAGTGCAAGCAAGTATTTTCATGCTTCATGCTTTTTTCTTCAACATCTTATAATTTAGGAATGCAATTTCGCAATGGTAATTATAAGCTTCAGTTCCTTGTTAACCACATTAACGGTTACAGCTCCAGGGGAAAAACAAGAAATGTCAGTTGCCAAACAGATCTTTAATCAGGTGTAAGAAAATATAAAAAAATATATTGAATATCACGATATTATGTAAGTGGTACTGTATTGATTCTCAACAACACAATATTATTTTTAAGCAATTTTTTTTACATTTAAAGATTTGTGGTTTGTTTTGTGTTGCGGTTAAACCCGAGACCAAAAGATCAAGCGTTCTTACGTAAACAAGTGGGGTAATGATGCACTGATAACATCAGAATTAGAAAACTTTTAACATTTTAAACAATGCGATACACTGACTTGCTTACAGTATCGTGATATATTGAATCGCAACCCCTGTATCATGATACGTATCGTATCGCCAGGTTCTTGCCAATACACAGCCTTACTGATCATCTACAGTTTGGACAATACAAGAACTAAACAATCCCTCAATATGTGGTTGCTCCATTTGAAAAGACTGTAACGCTAAAGAGGAGAGAGAACTCTATAGCCAGGAGTTCAGGGAGGCTTATGCTTTAAGCTCGGCCCACTTCAATGAACAGTGTTAGGACGTAGAGACAAAAACTGATATCTGGATATTGTCTGTAATTTTGTGGATAACCATAATAAACAATATTTTGCATTATTTAAAAATGAGTTTGTAAATGTCTTATATTTTACTAGCTTGCCCTTCTTAAATGATATTATCCATCCATCCATCAATCCATCCAATATCTTCAGCTTTATCCCACTAGTCGGGGTCACACAGGGCTGAAACCAATCCCAGCGTCATCAGGTGAAGGCTCTGCTTTAGTGAATGACTAGCTGGTTTAGGTCTGTCTTGGACAGCATGCCCCCGAAGCTCTTCATGCTTCTAATAGTCTGTTCATACGCCTCATACTCTCTTCACACTCTGTTCATACTCCTCATACTCTGTTCATACTCTCCTCATACTCTCCTCATACTCTCCTCAGACTCTCCTCAGACTCTCCTCAGACTCTCCTCATACTCTCCTCATACTCTCCTCATACTCTCCTCATACTCTGCTCATACTCTCCTCATACTCTCCTCATACTCTCTTCATACTCTCTTCATACTCCTCATACTCTGTTCATACTCTGTTCATACTCTGTTCATACTCCTCATACTCTGTTCATACTCTCCTCATACTCCTCATACTCCCCTCATACTCTCCTCATACTCTCCTCATACTCTCCTCATACTCTCCTCATACTCTGTTCATACGCCTCATACTCTCTTCATACTCTGTTCATACTCTCCTCATACTCTCCTCATACTCTCCTCATACTCTCTTCATACTCTCCTCATACTCCTCATACTCTCCTCATACTCTCTTCATACTCTCCTCATACTCCTCAACTCCTCATACTCCTCATACTCTCCTCATACTCTCCTCATACTCTCCTCATACTCTCCTCATACTCTCTTCATACTCTCTTCATACTCTCCTCATACTCCTCATACTCCTCATACTCCTCATACTCTCCTCATACTCCTCATACTCCTCATACTCCTCATACTCCTCATACTCCTCATACTCTCCTCATACTCTCCTCATACTCCTCATACTCCTCATACTCTCCTCATACTCTCCTCATACTCTCCTCATACTCTCCTCATACTCTCCTCATACTCTCCTCATACTCTCCTCATACTCTCCTCATACTCTCCTCATACTCTCCTCATACTCTGTTTGGTGGTTTGTTGGGAGATGATGAACAGGTTAGCTGTGTAGATCTTTAATGACTGCTTTCTTACAAAGTCTGTAAACGGCCGTCTTCTGAGCAGCGTCAGTCTTTTCAGATCCAGACCAGCTCCACACGAGTGAAGATGATCCTCACCTAGGAGTTAAATCTAAGACGATAGACTGCGAGGCTGGCGGTGTCTGAGTTTCTTGCCCTGGTGCAGTGTGTTCAATCAGTTTCAGCTTTAGGTGTGTTGTTCAGGCCGCTATGGTAGCTTTAGCCTGTGCTAGCACACAGTATGACCACTCTCAGCAGCCTGTACTAAAGCATGAACTAGTGAGTTGAGGTGTTTCGATTGTTGTTTTCTCGGTCAGTAGCGTACTTGACAACGTCAGCCCGCGCATCGTTAACACGGTAATTAAGATATTATCTTAGACTAAATAGATCACACACCCCTAGTGTCAGTACAGAAGGTTTGTTAAGGAGGAGGTGCATTAACGCAAATGCTTTTTTCCCTCTACATCTAAAAAACAAACGTGAAGAACAGTCAGAATGCTGGAACTAAACCCTAAACCTAAACCTAACCCTAACCTAACCTAACCTAACCCTACACTAACCCTACACTAACACTAACACTAACCTAACCCTAACCCTAACCTAACCCTAACCCTAACCCTAACCCTAACCTAACCCTACCCTACCCTAACCCTAACCTAACCCTACCCTACCCTAACCCTAACCCTAACCCTAACCCTAACCCTGCATCGTTAACATGGTAATTAAGATATTATCTTAGACAAAATATATCACACACCCCTAGTGTCAGTACAGAAGGAGAGAGGGCGTTAACGCAAATGCTTTTTCCCCCTTTTTACTAAAAACAAAGTTGAAAAATGGTCAGAATGCAGGAACTAAAGCACGTAGCTACTGATAAACTGGCTGTTTTGGTTCTCATTTGCATCACTTCACTTACATTCAAATCCTTTATGGTGTAGGGCAGGTGTCAGCCGAATAACAACCTGAATACATGTTCATACCTTCTGTCCAGGCTGGAGGTCTCCGATGGAGATATCAGTGAGCAGAGCAGGATGAGCGTCATCGCACACCTCTGAGCTGTTCAGTGTGACGTGGGTGGTTTGGGTGAGATTTGCATCCTGCCCTAAAAATGTAACACACACACACACAAACAACTCAGTGCAAAAGTCAAAGACCACCGATATCGACCACAAGTTATTCACCAGGAGATATTTCTGAAGAGAGAGAGAGAGAGATAGGATAATACACTTGCATACAGGAGAAGAAAGTCAAGTGAAAACAATGGGACTGTGCAAAAATGGTTAAAAACTACACAGAAGACGGGACTCCTAACAACAACGCTGGAGCGAGAGAGAGAAAATCAAACTCCACTCTTGCTTCAGATCTGAAACATCTACAGGTGTTTCTGTCCATCCTTCCACTGTGAGAAGACACCTCAGCACTGTGTGTCTGAAAGGATATGTAGCTGTCAAAAAGCTCCTCATTGAGAAAAGGCGATACAGACACACCATACGAAGCTGTTTGAAGGTGCTGGTGTTCTCAGAACGATGGACTGACCACCCCTGAATCCAGACCTCAACACCAGTGACTGGTTTGGTATTACTCGAATTGTAAGATGCAGAAAGTGGAATAAAGGTGGGATACAGAAGTTGAAGCTGTTAGATATATGTTTTTTTATCTTTCTTATGCACAGTACAGTATATACTACTGAACCTGTGCGTACCTGGTTTGAGACCAGCAGTGAGACTGACATCTTTGGCCACAGTGTCCTCCTCTGACTGGATAGTGACAGCTATGCAGTACATCTCATTGGTCAGTGCTGGTGGCTCGTGTTGCAGCTGCACAGAGATTCGTGGCACTCGGGATATGATCCTATACACGATTACACCAGGAAAAAAAAGAAAAAGTGTTTGATAGCGGAGAGGTAGGGCTTTTGAACCCAGCACATGTGAACAAAAACTGCACAGTCCATCTCAGGAGCAGCCTTCCCCTCACTACAGAACATCTACCACACCAGGGTCACCAGGAGGGCCCACAACATAATCAGGGACAGTACACACCCCCAGCACACACTCTTCACACTTTTACCTTCAGGCAGACGTTACAGGAGTGTGAAGTCCCGGACCACAAGACTGTCAAACAACTTTTATTTTCTATTCTTTTAACAATATGTAAAACAATTACTTTTATTTACTTCAACTTATATTATAATACTTCATATATTATATATATATTTTTATTATTTCTTTTTTTTGTTATCTATTGGTGAATGGAGAAACAGCAAAGTAAGAATTTTATTGTACAGTGTAACTGTCTGTTCTGCTGTGCATACGACAAAAATTCTTGAATCTTGAATCATAATTATAGCACCATTTGCTGGACAAAGTTTCTATTGTGCTGCTTTGAAGAGGAATTTCATCAATCTAGCAAAACTTGGGAATCACACCATGTCATTCAAAGTAGTGAAATGCTTAATGCACCAGAATTGTTAATAATGGCAATGACAGAAACCAGATATCTTAAAAGTTGAATGCCTTTAAAAAAAAGCTTTGGTTATAAAAATGCTTCTGGAGACAGTTTTGAAAATTTACTTATTAAATAAACTTACTTTTTCAGATTGACCACTGTTTAGCCTCATCAGCATCTCACATAAAATCACTGGTGATTTTCATAACAAATAAATTGGCTAATGATTTAGGCAGCCTGGTTCCTTTCACCACCCCTGTAAGCAATCTCTCTCCAAAGTGGGACCTTTCATATCACACCACTCTGAATTACTCAGGTTACCTCTCGACGACTGAACTATGCAGATTAAAAAAGTTAAATCAGTAACCCACATGGTGCTGGCCTGAATGGAAACAGCGTCCCAGTCAACCTGATGCTCCGGGAGACGAGTTCTCCTCTTGAAGGAGCGTGACGCTTGCAGGGCCTCTTGAGCAGAGGCAGCGTCACCACCTCCTCCCCTCCAGTTCAGATAGACACAGCGGCCATTCTCACTGCCCAGCATCAGGTCCACATGGGTGATCTGAGGAAAAAAGTGTAGAACGTAGGACTACGATTAGAACGTAGAACGTAGAACTACGATTAGCCACATGTGTTTACACACAGCGGAATTTGACCTCCGCATTTAACCCATCCGTGCAGTGAAACACCCACATATACACACACTAGTGAACATACACACTAGGGGGCGGTGAGCACACGTGCCCGGAGCGGTGGGCAGCCCTTATCCACGGCGCCCGGGGAGCAGTTGGGGTTAGGTGCCTTGCTCAAGGGCACTACAGTCATGACTTGCCGGTCCCGGGGATCGAACCGGTGACCTTCCGGTCACAAGGCCGGATCCCTAACCTTCAGGCCACGACTGCCCCCACAAAAAGGCACAGAGTCATTAAAGTAGACTGTAAACTTAAATCACCAGTTAAGCTGTAGAGCCATTAAATCATCTCAAACACACACGTGTGACAGGCTTTTCTTACAAACGCATTAAAAATGAAAAAGCACGGACAAAATGTAGGCTGCTACTACAGCTTTCAGTGTACTTTGTCTACTTGTATGGTAGTATGTCGTACAGTCTCAGTAACTACATTAGATTACTTAACAACTTGACACAAAGTGATATATTTAGATTTTTTAAGTCTTACTATGAAAACACACCATTGTTTAAACAGATTTCCCAATGCTTACAATATTATTGCGCCCTTGTGCTGCTTGTTTATGTTGGAGTGGAGCTGTAAATGGATTACAACACTGCCATCTAGTGGTCAGAGATTTAAACACAACACACAATGATTCACTGTCTGCCAGGAATCTGTGCATTGATCCTCTGTTTTTGAGAATCAATACAGTATCACAAAACGTAATATTGTGACATTTAATATTTAGGCCGATAATATTACAAATTAGTCAGATATACACTTGCACTTCTTGATAGCTACAATACTGACAAAGCAAACCAGACAAGTCTGACTGATCTACACTTGTGGTAGGCCGAAGTTGTGCAAATGGAATATTTTACCTACTTGTTTCTTTTAGTGGCCCATATCCTACATTTAGCTTGATATATGATATTCCATTCCGTTCACATGCACCTTTTCCAACCTCGATTCAAATTAAACAGGCTGTTTTCCCCCCTAATGTCCCTTTAAGGCACAAAACAGAGCTCTGTTCTGATTGGCTGCCCTATATGGAGGTGAAAAACTAAGCTTAAATGCAAATACTAATGGGCGGCACTAAACTATATGTACTGAGTTAGTGCAGTTTGAAGTGAATGGCATGTTTTGAAATATATATATATATATATATATATATATATATATATATATATATATATATAGCAAACATGTAAACACTGTATTTTTCATACCTCTATCTTTCGCCCAACATCTTCAGTCTTGGCTACGAATTTAAAGCAGTATTTTCGGGTCTTGCCAGGCACCAGACACATGTTCTCCTGAGAGGAAGCTTCCAGAATGTCCTTGCCCTTGCAGGCCTCCTCCACCATGCAGTACTGGTTATATTCCTAAAGACAACAGACAAAAGACTGAATTAACAAATGGGAATTGATGGCTGACAGGCCCTCAACAGATAAGGCAAGGCAAAAGCTTATCAACTTCATATTCAAATGTACCTTTCCTTTCAAAAGTAGGCTTTTCTACCTACCTGCCCGTTTCTACTACCTGTTTGATGAGTTACCCTCTGGACCATCTGCTCACACTCAACCAGAGTGAGGAACAGCTTCTTTCCAAAAGCTGTGGCCTTTTTTGCACATCCATGCACAAACACTTCACTCATTCACAACTAATTTATTGTTTACATTTGTTACTTGCAACTTGCACTTTATGGCTGCTGCTCTTCATACTTGCACATAAAAGCACACAAGTTTTATTTTATTTTTTATTTTTTAACTATATAAAAAATATTTTTGTTTACTTCAACTTATATTATTATACTTTATATATTTTGTATATATTTTTATTATTTCTTCTTTGTTAACTTTATTTTTTGTTATATTTACATTCATAATTTTATTTAATTTATGCTGAAATTTAGCTGTACCTTTTTTGTAATTTTTAATCTATTCTTATTTTTCTTCTTGGACTGTGCCACACTAAATTTCATTTTACGTAAGTATAATAACAAGGAATGAAAAGAAAATGAAAAGGATTTTATTCTATTCTATTCTTCATCGTGGTAATTGACAAACTAGAAAAAGCCTGGTCTGCGATTCCGACTATACCTGGTTGCTGAGGCTGATGCACAGCTTGGCGAAGCGGACGGGGTGGGGGCAGTCGGCTCTCAGGTAAACATGCAGCTGCACAGGCTCGTCCACATGGAAACTGGGAGACAGAAACTTGGCCTTGCATTGGACTGAAACAGACATACGAGACCACTGCTGATGCAGAACAGCCAACAACGATAGCTATGAATAGACCGCCACGTTCAGTGTCAACACTGTGTTTTCATCAGTACTCACTGAAGGGAACGTAGTCCTGCACCTCGACAGTGAACTCGTTACTGCCTGCCAGAGAGACACGGTCACCCCACAGCACCTGAGCTGCCTTTACAGAGCCTGGGTCACAGTCCGGCTCCGGTTCTGGCACCTCATTCTGTTTGGGAATAGCATGTCAGTGTGTTTATAACTCTCCTTTAGCTTCAGTGTTATTCTGTTTAAAGGGTTTACGTTCACAAAAACTAACATTAACTAACCAAACCTTAAACTATACCTAATTTAATAAACCTTAATCCTGAATTTATAAAAACAAAGATGGTAAAACCATTTAAATTATTTTAAATTGGTCATCACTGATGCTTTTCAACTTTAGAGAACACAATTTTCATTATCGCAAGAGACGTGAGGTTTTTCTCTTGGCTTGTGCCACAAAACTTTGAGCTGTTTGGATTCAATTCCTTAAGAGTTCACAAGAAAGCCATTACAGGCGAGGGACTAAACAGTTACAAGTAAATATGGACCACGGAAACCAGTTACATGGACATACTGCAGCAAAGGGAATTTGAATGGCCCAGACCGGGGAATCCAACCCAGATCGCCATTGCAGTGAGGTGACAGTGCTGACCACTACAACACCGTGCCCCCAGGGAGAATTTGAGTGTAACACACTGATGGAGAGAGTATAATCTTTCACAGGCACAAGATCCTTTCACAGGCAAAAGATCCTAAATAATAATGTAATCTGACTGTATTATGGTGGTATAGGGGCTGTGGGGTTGTGTAAAGGTATAAAAATGTAATGCACTTTAAATCTTCAATGTATTGTTATGATATGGTTTTTGGGTCACATGATGTTTTGTTATGTCTGTTTGTTTTCTGTTGTAGTGCAGCATGCCCTCATTCAAAGCAAAATTTCTCCTCTGGGAGACAAATAAAGGAACTATGACTATGAGTATAATATATAATCAACAGTTTTACTCACCATGAGCACTCTGATTAGATTCTTCTCAATTCTGGACTTCTGATCCTCACGCAGAGTAGAGGCTGGGAACGAACACACCCACAAAGGAGATGCATTCATTCTGATTTTATAAATGATTTTATGATTATCAGCTTCCAGTTAACTCATTATCAGTGCTGTTTATCACAGTTGTGCCTCTGACAAACCCATCATGAGTCAGTCGATATTTTTAACCTTGCAGAGTGAGATATAAGGGTGATATAAGTAGTTCCACACAAAACGGTCAAGCAAGTAACACAGGAAGGCAGCACTTCTACATTAGACTCACACATACAAGAAGTCAAATGGGCAAATAAAGAAACAAACCCTATTATATATATATATATATATAAAACATATTTTTGGGGACTTTGTTTCATTGTTTCATGGCAGATACTTGTGACGGTGGTCTCCATGCTAGCCAGACAGTTATTTTATTAGTTTGTGATCTCCATTCTAGTCCTAGGACAACTACACTCTCACATACGGTCATGGATGGCTGCGACACCTCCAAGGATTCATCTAATTGTTCCAACAATAGGACCAAACTTAAAGTGCTGGGTTTGATGACTTTAAGAAAGTTTAAAGTATGAAGAATTCAATACCTCTGCCCACCAGCTCCATAGAGTAGGTTATGTAGTCTTTGACGTGGCCCATCAGAAAAGAGCACTTCAGAGCCGTACACAAAATGGAGGTGAGGAGCGTCCACCATCGCTCAGTCCGATAGTCACACATTACATAGTCCAACAACCTGGCAGGAAAGCACAGACACACACAAGCATCTTCACTACCAGCACCAGCAGGTCCGACTCAGACCGTGCACTTTATTAGCTAGTAAATTGTTTTGCAAGCTGAAGAGCATTATTGGCCCACTTCTAATAAAACAGCCAACAACCACATAAACAGAACACTTTTGATCATCTGAAAGTATTAGACAACTCACTTTAAAGCTTTGGTGTAGTCCTTGGCATGGTAATACTCTTCTCCCATCTGCACCACTGTGAACACATAGATAGTTACATGACTTTTAAAAGAATGTATATATATATATATATATATATATATATATATATATATATATATATATATATATATATATATATATATATATATATATATATATATATATCAAAAGTTTGGGATCACAGTGAAATGTTCTTGTTTTCAATGGAGTATCTTCTTCCTTAACACAACAATGGACTGACGGGTCTCTAAAGAAAGTTGTTTCTTTCTGGTCATTTTGAGTCGGTCAGCAAACCATCAACTGCTGATGCTTCAGATACTAAACTAACCTAGAATGTTGTTCCCTTTTATACTCACTTATTAGTAGAATGTTTTTCAGCTGTGCATCACAATTGAGCAAGAGTGTCCTAACAACCAATTAGCCCAATAACATCCTTAACTTGGATTGGCGGCCGTACCAGGAGATTTAGACAGAGGACTGAGAATTGCTGATAATAGGACTATATGTAAAATAAGCCTCTATACAAAAATAGACTTTAATACAAACATTTTTATTCTTTAAAATCATCTGATACACTTAAATTAATTGAGAAGTGGACAATATTGAAATTCTAAAGGGATCGTAAACTTTTGAGCGGTAGTGTATACACACACACACACACACACATATATATATTTATATAAAAAGATATAAATGATGCCCTCAGTAACACACTCACTGAGGTGGCTCTTCATGCGGGGACACTTGTACTTCTTAAACTGTGCAACAGCATTGCTGAGTAATGCGATGATCAGCTCCTGCGGTGAGAACAAGCACATGCACATATAAATACTGAGTTGTGAACACACTTACTACAACAACAGGCTTTTATTTGTTAACTCATTATACGCTTTCCTCCTGCTTACCACCTAAAATCAAATATACTGTCATCAGAAAACATAATCTTTTATATTCAAGTCAGTTTACAGGAGGCATAAGGTCCTGCAGTGGTGACAAAGACAGGAGAGATTTGCTTTGAACATCAGGTAAACAGGTAAAGGTGAAAGGGAGAAGAGAACCTGAGGAATAAACTGACCGAATGCAGCACATCTTTCTCCTTCAGCTGAAGAGCGAGGATGCCCTGTTTCTCCTTCTCTGCGTCTGGTGGGTCGATACCTGCAAGCACACATAAACAGGTCAGGATGGAGTACTGGGCCTCGATGCTAAACAAAGTTATACTCCGTTCATTAGAGCGAAAAGCCTTTCAACCTTACAGTGCTCCATTCAAACTTAAACACTTAATAAAAAGCATGACATTCATTTTTCTCTTATCAACTGTTAATATTACTGTTAATATTAATAAAAAAAAAGTTTTCACTACTGTAACAGTCCGACTGGTTGCCCTGTTAAGTGACTTCCTCACAACACAGTCCAGCTTGAAATGTATGGAACAAACAATTAAGCTTGGACTACACATATGCAAATGTGCTCATGGTTGTGACATCACAGCCTTTAAAAAGTGCCCGGATTGTGCCGCAGAACAGTTATAGGCCAAGTTGTGAGTGGAGAGAGGATGCGACCGCGCACTCACTCTGATGGCCTTGTCTCCAGGCTCTCTGCCCGTAGAAGTCCAGAGCTCCAGTGGTCGTCTCCAAAGGGTCCGGTGTGGGATAACTCACATTCGGCTACACAAGAGGGCAAGCATAAGCACTTACGTTAATGGAGAAAAAAAAAGAATGTTAGGAAGCCACAAAGAAGAAGATTAGAGCCCAATATCACTCTTTGCCCAATTTCTAACACTTAATGAGGGGAAAAGCCCATGAAGTAGCTTTTGAGATAGTTGTTCAATCACTTTTGATCCCTTGAAAAAGAGGCAGCTATATATTAGAGAGCTGTCATTCCCAAACCCGTCCTCCAATAGTCTGCTGATAGTCTGCACTTTAAGCCCATATTAATTATATAATAGTATAGTAATATAATTTAGTAAACACCAAAACTTAAGGGCAGTGGAATTTGAAAATGTGTGGCATTATTGGAATTTCTTGAGCATATGGGTGCAAAACTGTTTTGAAATAAATAACTGTTGATGACGTGTGTATCTTTATTCTTCTTCTTATTATTATTTGTTTGTTTACTTATTTATTTATTTTGTGTACGTATATGCGTGTATGTATGTACGTATATGGGTATGTATGTTTATTTTTATTTTATTATTATTATTTTAATTTCATGTATTTATTTTTATTAATAGTTGTGTATTATTGCTTTTTTTACAATGATTATGAAGACAAATATACAAATATTTATTTGTATTTTTGTAACCGAATAATTTGTCAATGTAAAACGTAAAATCAATAAAAATATTGTTTAAAATACCAAAACTTGTGTCACTGTCCAAATATTTATGAGCCTAACTGTATGTCCTTGCTTATTTCTGATTGGCTTATATTGTAATTTCCTAATCATATTAGTATTCTCTCTTATTCCTGTTTCCACTTCCGAGTATTATAGTCTCAGCCTGTGTCCATTTACTTTTTAGTTTTTCATGAAACTGAGCTGTTCTATCAGCGTAATGCTAAATTAAATATTAAAATTATTATTATTATTATTATTTTATTTATTTATTTTTTTTTTACATAAGCAAAGTCTACACTTCAATCGGTAGGGTTTAGGTTTAAGTTTAAGTTTGAAGGCACATGTAACATTTTCATTTCTTCACCTCATATATTAATTTAAGCCAGTATCACTATCTGATGTGATCTGCTATCATCATTCATGCACAAATCGAGCCCTGAATATATTTTCGGCTTTAAATATATGACTATCAACATACCTGCGCATTACGTTTTACTGCCCCCCACCAAGCAAAGCAGTCCAGAACCGAGCTGTTTGTTTTAGTTTTGTTAATGACTTAGTTTTAGGAGTGCTGTTGCTGCTTTAGTCTTGGTAAAGAGTTTGTGTATGGTTTCTGCTGATGAGATCTGTTGTCTTTCTTGGTTATAAATGATAAATTCCAGCAGTAAACTTTTTATTGTCCTCCGTGTTTGGCATGTTGCACAATATGGGACAGTTTCACCTTTTTATCAGGTACATGTGTGTTAGTCTAGTATGTCCAACACGGTATCTTGTGTAGTCTGGCTGTTCCCGGATAGTGAGGTAGGGCAGAGTGTTAGGGCTACACAGGCTTCCAAACAGAGAGATTTTCAAATGAAATGTTCTGAGTAATTTCTTAGAACAGCTTGTGAATCAGGAACAAGAAGGTTGGGCAAGCGACCAAAGAAACCCACAAAGGTAAGTACTGTCTCCATAATATATGTGATTAATCGTTGTACTATATTAGGTTAATGTGGCTTCAGCGTATTGTGGTCCTTTTCTTTATAACAATTGTAAATACGGCTAGTAGTGCGCTGATGTCTCGAGCTGAAGTTACACCGTTGCTGCTGATCTGTGCATGACGTTTCATTTTCTGCACAAGGGGTGCGTCCAAAACCACCTACTAGTCATTAGGTACTAGATTAGTCAGTACATACTGCTTGAGCGGTAGACTAGTAGGCAATTTCTGTAGGCGAGTTTTAGCAACTACATAATCTCAGACGTACTACATCTGCCATCTTACCAATGTCCTGTGACGCAAGACGTCAGACCACCACCGTAAAAGTCCCGCTATTTATTTTAAAGCCCCGTTTACAGATTTAGATACTTTTTGTGACAATGACCTACGTTTTTGTCTGAATATGTACTCACACACTGTGGAGCTGTAGCTCGGAGAAGACCAATCAGGAGGAATGTAATCATTGTTTATCTCAGAAGTAGTGCTAAGTTCGGTAGCGGCAGTTCACTAGCCGTAGCTACATCACACACAAATGACGTTCTGCTTTTCACAGGTTTTTTTTTCCCTGCGCTTTGAATTTATCCATGTCTCCAGGTGAATCATAGAATAGCACAGTGTGCTGCAGTCCCATACATAAAAATGGCTGCCGATTCAGGATGCCTGTCATCCAGGTACTGTTCGCCAATCACCTTTCAGCACAATCGGCCGATAGCAGATACTGACTGAGGGCGAGGCTATATGTCACGGCAGGGCTACATGTAGTTATTAGTACAAGCAAGTCATGAAACATGGTCTAATCTGGTTTATTACCATTTTTAACAAGCTCATGTGAAACAGCATAATATTTTAAACAAAATTATCAGTAAATAAACAAAGTAAATCAAACAAATATCCCCAATACCGCAATAATTACATTTAGACCCTTAATTTTAAACGAAAAAAGCTAATTAAATAAATGTTAAACATTAAACATAAACTTTTTATTAAAAAAAAAACTGCAATGATTTATTGTAGATTATGAGATCAGGTCAGATCTGGTCTGCACGGTGTTCTGGGTTATTAGCTTTGTGCTGATCCTCACTGTATTCAACCACGTGGTGTACTCTTACGTGCCTCATCAGATTAAATGTAGTAGCATTACTTTAGTTCCCCCACCAGACACGTTGATTTGACAAATTTTGTATTGAAACATGTATTTCTACATAGCGGTTCAGATAGGAATTGCAGGGACCTGCCCGGAGGGGGTTTCACAGAGTGCTACGTGAAACGTTAGGGCTATGAAACGCTAGCTGGAAATACAGAAATTAGGCTCATTTGTTTAACGCCATTGATCGACTCTAGGGATCGGCTAAACTGAAGAAATACCAGTCGATCACTGATCGCATATTTTGATTAAAAATCGTCCGATACCGATACATAGGTGATCGATCCTTCCATCTTTACTACTGAGTATATGGACATACTAGCCGCGCTCGCCTACTGATTCCGTCTACTGAGCAGTAGGCAAGTAGGGGATTTCAATTAGTCTGTTAAGCATTTGACTCTCATAATAGTTCTTGTGTCTTCAGGTACTGCTAATAAATGCAATCGTTTCGTTTTGGCTGTGAAACCTAGCATTAGCAACCTATAGTCAAACTGACAAACATATTAAAAAAAAACATACAATCAAACATACAATTATATATATATATTTTATACAATGATAGGCAAGGAAGGCTCAGTGGTGAAAGTTAGAGTGCTTTTATCTCTGCAAACTTCTGACCAATTAAAGACAGAATGTCAAAAACACGGAAAGTCTGGTTCAGGCTAGAAAACGAGCTAGGTGTAAAAACAGCCTTTCGCTTGACTGTAAATAGCTTTACCTCATGGCTGCAGAGCTGACCAGCTTGCTGTTTGCGCTCCTGGGCGTAGCAGGCAGCCTGCTGGTAGTAAAAGCCTGGATTCTGTGTCTGAATCGCTGTGAGGCCCAGTTTGATGGCCTCATCAAACAGATCACCAAACGACTGAAACCTGCCGAGAGAGAGAGAGAGAGAGAGAGAGAGAGAGAGAGAGAGAGAGAGAGAGAGAGAGAGAGAGAGAGAGAGAGAGAGAGAGAGAGAGAGAGAGAGAGAGAGAGAGAGAGAGAGAGAGAGAGAGAGAGAGAGAGAGGTGAGTGTAAGTGAAAGTTGAAGGTTGTGGGTGAAGTAGCAGGTTAAACAATGAAAAATAACAGAACCAGAAGTGGAAAGAGTCTTGAAACTCACTGCTGTAACACTGAACACGGACATCTACATAAACACTACACAGTTTGCAATGTCATGCCTACTGACAGTGACCAGGCGAAAGCAGATTTGAGAGACTTTAACAAAACTTTTAATGTTGTGAATAAGGTTGTTGGTGGAACAATAGACATTGATTTGAATCACCCAAACTTTTGCATATGACTGTGCTTGAGTGTATATAAGCAGTAAATACTTGTTTACTTTAATGAAAGTATATTTTGACTTTAAATGTCCAATTTTAATAGAATCATCTTTTTAAAAAAATGGTACTTACAATTTCATAAGTATAATTTCTATGAACTTTCCCTTCTCAGAACTATACAAGGACACACAATCACTGTTGCTGAATCAAACTGAATTCTGGTCTTATTACTTTTTTTTAGCTACAAGTCTTCAGTATCTACTACAAGTTATTAATAAATGAGAGATATTTCAGTTATGAAGGTCATTAATCGAAGAGCTAACCCTGCAGTTTAAAGGGATTATAAAAAACAACATCACATATACAAGAAACAGGTTAAATGGTTGCTCCTACTGTTTCGACATCCAGGCGGTGTGCTCAAAGGCCAGCTCAGCACTGCCGATCTTCTTCTTGCACAGATCAATGTGCTTCCTGAACTGAGCAATAGCATCCAGAGGGGTGTTGTGCTGGAAGCAAAGCCTGCAGATCTGAGAGAGGAGAAGCGTGAGAGGCTCTCAGAGTGAGTAAGGTTTTTAAACAGGAAGTATGACCTTCCTGTGTGATGTGTGGTCTAATCATGACAGCACTGATGTACAAAAGCACACACCTTGTAGTTGATGAACCCAGCCAGAGTCTTGATCTCAAGCATGTTGGTTTCATGGGCTCGGAGCTCATGGACCAGACTGTAGGCTGTCCTGTAGTGTCTGTGCAGGAGGAAAGAAAACAAACACAACTTCAGTGCAAGTTAAATCTGGACCTCAACGTCACTGAACGTGTTTGGGATTATCTGAAGCACAAGAAACAGAAAATGCTCAACCAACTTCTAAAACTGAACTTTGGAGGTGTGGAAAAAAAAACAAGAATGAATCGAAGCTATAATATAAGCACAATGGTGTTCAAACTACTGAAAATGTGACATTACAAATAGTTCTTCAGGCTTCTGCGTACTTTTCCGTTAAATATATGTTTTCTGGGTTTTTCCCTGACAAAGAAAAATGAATAACAGGTGCTGTTGATTTCCGGGAGAGTAGTTAACTAAAGGTGGCTTAAAAAGAGAAGCATAGAAACGTACTTGAGAGCATTCTGCGTGTCCTGCTTGAGCTCGCTGAAGAAACCAGTCTTAAACTGATGTCTGACAAACAGCAGCTGAAGTGACATACAAAATCAGACAAAATGATCAGACACTTTGCGTAAAACCATAGTCACATGACAAATACAACGAGCACACATTACTTCCATTTACAACAGTGCCTTTACCACAGAACTATCACATGTACATGTTACACCTTTACTCAGTGAGGTGATATTTCTGTTTGTTTTTTTAGCAGATTCATTTTTAAACACTGATAATGGTAAACGTGTACAAAATTGAGAGGGGAGAGGGAAAAAAAATTATATATATATATACACACATACATACAAACAAGAATGAGATTCTTTTAATAACTAATAAATAGGCAACATCAGTAAAATGTATGTGTAACAAATGAATTCTAAAACAGGCAAATATAATAAAAAATAAAATAAAAATGGGGAAGTTAAACCATCGAATGGATTTTCTTTTCTTTTTTTGTAAAGTGTAAACATTTAAAGCCTAATTTATATAATTTATATAGTTTATG
The DNA here is from genome assembly GCA_021613375.1 of Megaleporinus macrocephalus. Taxonomy (NCBI): domain Eukaryota; kingdom Metazoa; phylum Chordata; class Actinopteri; order Characiformes; family Anostomidae; genus Megaleporinus; species Megaleporinus macrocephalus. The sequence goes on from CM038702.1 coordinate 57,931,870, forward strand.
TATGTAATATCACTCATTTGCCCATTATTATATAATTATTTACCTTATTTAATTATTGATAAATTATTTTACAATATTAGCAAAGTGAGAAACATGCTTGAAATAAACTAAAGCACTTGGCAATTAATTTTCTGCCAATGTAGTGAAATAAATGTACTTATTTTATCTTAAAACAAGCATAAATATCCAATAATAAGTTCATAACAATCTCCAAATAAATAATTTAAGGAAACTACACTGGTTAAGATACCATGTTCTTGCAGCGTTCACAACAAATTACAACACTTGTAAGAAATTACCTCGACAATGATGTAACATACCCAGACATAGTATAGAGACTTCTATGCCTTCATATTACACCAATAAAGGTAATCTACATAAACATCTATATAAGAAATACTAGACTACAGAACATATGAGTATGAGCCCCATCTAGTGGCCAAAGCACAGAATGTAGATAAAGGCTCAAAGATCACATTTCCTGATTTATGTGTCCAAGAAGAAGCGATGGCAAATGAGGACGATGGCACTTAGTGTCCACACAATGGGTAACTGTGTGGAAACTACAGCACTAGATAATTGAAGTGTACAGTCTGAAAACAATGAGAGCCTCAAACACAATATTACCTGATGTGTGGTTTTATTCAGGAACTCCTTGTGAGATTTCACTCTCCGTATCTCGTTATAGTAATATGTTTGAGCATGCTCATAAAATGCATTCTCCAGCCTACAGAGATATGAGAGAGAGAGAGAGAGAGAGAATTAATTAATCTGAATTTCACTGAACTATTATACTATATAAAAGGTTTAAAATGGTAGGGTGTCTGCTCCATAACAAGCTATATAATGCCAGGTAGCATACAGCAAACGAGTTTCTGACCTGATGATGTATCCTACAAGATGATCCGTATGTGGAAGGACAAACAGGGACTTCCCCGAGAGATCACAGGCATTACACAGAGCGGCAGCCCTCTCCGACGCCACCACATCCTCGCCTGCCGTTGCACAAACCCATCATTACAGCAGCTTGTTATTTACAAACACAGAAAAGCTCACTGGGAATGTTTATCCTCACCTGGGGGAAGAGGGGTCTTCTTTTGGATTAAAACAACAGCAACCTTCGTGTTTCTTCCTTGCAGACTCGTTCTATGCAAAATCAAACAAGATGTTACAAATTAGACAAAGCTTAATTTATTTTATTTAAATTTATTTTTAGCTGAACGCGCTAAAAACGCGCTGGTCGTGGGTTTAGCTGAACGCGCTGGTCGTGGGTTTAGCTGAACGCGCTGGTCGTGGGTTTAATTGAACGCGCTGGTCGTGGGTTTAGCTGAACGCGCTGGTCGTGGGTTTAGCTGAACGCGCTGGTCGTGGGTTTAGTTGAACGCGCTGGTCGTGGGTTTAGTTGAACGCGCTGGTCGTGGGTTTAGCTGAACGAGCTGGTCGTGGGTTTAGCTGAACGAACTGGTCGTGGGTTTAGCTGAACGAACTGGTCGTGGGTTTAGCTGAACGCGCTGGTCGTGGGTTTAGCTGAACGCGCTGGTCGTGGGTTTAGCTGAACGCGCTGGTCGTGGGTTTAGCTGAACGCGCTGGTCGTGGGTTTAGCTGAACGCGCTGGTCGTGGGTTTAGCTGAACGCGCTGGTCGTGGGTTTAGCTGAACGCGCTGGTCGTGGGTTTAGCTGAACGCGCTGGTCGTGGGTTTAGCTGAACGCGCTGGTCGTGGGTTTAGCTGAACGCGCTGGTCGTGGGTTTAGTTGAACGCGCTGGTCGTGGGTTTAATTGAACGCGCTGGTCGTGGGTTTAGCTGAACGCGCTGGTCGTGGGTTTAGTTGAACGCGCTGGTCGTGGGTTTAGTTGAACGCGCTGGTCGTGGGTTTAGTTGAACGCGCTGGTCGTGGGTTTAGTTGAACGCGCTGGTCGTGGGTTTAGCTGAACGCGCTGGTCGTGGGTTTAATTGAACGCGCTGGTCGTGGGTTTAGTTGAACGCGCTGGTCGTGGGTTTAGCTGAACGCGCTGGTCGTGGGTTTAGTTGAACGCGCTGGTCGTGGGTTTTGTTGAACGCGCTGGTCGTGGGTTTAGTTGAACGCGCTGGTCGTGGGTTTAGTTGAACGCGCTGGTCGTGGGTTTAGCTGAACGCGCTGGTCGTGGGTTTAACTGAACGCGCTGGTCGTGGGTTTAGCTGAACGCGCTGGTCGTGGGTTTAGCTGAACGCGCTGGTCGTGGGTTTAGCTGAACGCGCTGGTCGTGGGTTTAACTGAACGCGCTGGTCGTGGGTTTAGCTGAACGCGCTGGTCGTGGGTTTAGCTGAACGCGCTGGTCGTGGGTTTAGTTGAACGCGCTGGTCGTGGGTTTAATTGAACGCGCTGGTCGTGGGTTTAGCTGAACGCGCTGGTCGTGGGTTTAGCTGAACGCGCTGGTCGTGGGTTTAATTGAACGCGCTGGTCGTGGGTTTAGCTGAACGCGCTGGTCGTGGGTTTAGCTGAACGCGCTGGTCGTGGGTTTAATTGAACGCGCTGGTCGTGGGTTTAGCTGAACGCGCTGGTCGTGGGTTTAATTGAACGTGCTGGTCGTGGGTTTAGTTGAACGCGCTGGTCGTGGGTTTAGCTGAACGCGCTGGTCGTGGGTTTAGTTGAACGCGCTGGTCGTGGGTTTAGTTGAACGCGCTGGTCGTGGGTTTAGTTGAACGCGCTGGTCGTGGGTTTAGCTGAACGCGCTGGTCGTGGGTTTAATTGAACGCGCTGGTCGTGGGTTTAGCTGAACGCGCTGGTCGTGGGTTTAGCTGAACGCGCTGGTCGTGGGTTTAGCTGAACGCGCTGGTCGTGGGTTTAATTGAACGTGCTGGTCGTGGGTTTAATTGAACGCGCTGGTCGTGGGTTTAGCTGAACGAGCTGGTCGTGGGTTTAATTGAACGCGCTGGTCGTGGGTTTAACTGAACGCGCTGGTCGTGGGTTTAGCTGAACGCGCTGGTCGTGGGTTTAGCTGAACGCGCTGGTCGTGGGTTTAGTTGAACGCGCTGGTCGTGGGTTTAACTGAACGCGCTGGTCGTGGGTTTAATTGAACGCGCTGGTCGTGGGTTTAACTGAACGCGCTGGTCGTGGGTTTAGCTGAACGCGCTGGTCGTGGGTTTAGCTGAACGCGCTGGTCGTGGGTTTAGTTGAACGCGCTGGTCGTGGGTTTAGCTGAACGCGCTGGTCGTGGGTTTAGTTGAACGCGCTGGTCGTGGGTTTAGCTGAATAATAGCATAATCAAATAAATGGACACTATTTGGAGATGGTTCTGGTTTGAAGTAAGCTTTTTCTGAAAGGATCTACTAAACTTACCTGACTATCTCCACTTTAGTGGCACACTCCGACTGCTTCTCCTTCCACTGGGCATCGTCCCAGTCCAGCTCATAGAACAGCACCACCAGAGCAGGGACCAAGTTCAGGTGCTTATTCATCCAGCCCGTCTTCAGGATGCCTTTGGGAATGTACCACTCATAGGAGGTTCTCTGGAGGAACATGAGAGCACCTACTTACTATCCAGAGCCACCAGTAAACATTCATGTGTAGCTTTTTTTTTTTTTAATACTGATGATTGCAATATTGTGTAAATTCAAATGTAAGTTTTTTAGGGAATGTTTTTGTCCTATAACAAACTACAGAATAAAACAAACTGATTAAAACATGTTTTGGAGCAAAACTATGATAAATCTATTGTAAAACTTTCTCAAACATCAGGCAATGCATTCAAAACTAATCTTGCTATCTCTGAAAGCAGGGCAGGAGGCCAATAACTGCTTTTAGAAAAGTGTGAAAGGCATTCATATGTTTGTTGAAGTTCTGGTTGTTGAACTGTTAGTTGCTCTTGCCTTGGTTCTGCACTTTGGGTACTCGTGGTCTCCTGGCAGGACCTTGAAGGAGATGGGAACCCTGTCGGCCCTCCTGTTAGCACAGAAAGCATCCCATATGGCTCTGTGCACAGCGTTGTAGACCACATCCAAGCCTGTCAGAGCCACGAAGGCCATGGGCCTGCAACACAGCTCCGGAGGGAGATCCCATTGAGTCGGACTCATCTTGCCAAGATGAGAAGATTCAGCCTAGAACTGAGAATTAAGATGGACAGAATTAATAATACGACGGCCCGGACCGGGAATCCAACCCGGATCATCTTACCGTGAGGCGACAGGGTTAACCACTACACCACTGTGCCATCTGCTATCTGTAATAAATTTAATTTGAATTCTAATGTTATATAAAATATAAAATTCAGCCTCTAAAGTCCTCTTTGTCTGATCAGAGACAGCTGCTTGGGTTTCCTTTGCTGGAGCAGTTTGGTTCCTATATGTTTTCCACAGACAGAGCAGTGTACACAGCATATAAGCTGGTAGTGCTGTATGATTTCATTCTCCACAATAAATATCCTTTAATAATGATGGCAATACTAGAAACAGCTCATGCGACACTGAATGACTAAATAACCAAATCTAGTCAATGTAACGTATTTAGAAACATCTTTCCTGTGAACCTTTGGACCCCTGAGGGGCTTTGAGGGACTACACTCTCACACACAGAGTAAAATACAGATTTCTGTACAACTTAATTAAACGACTCACGCTTGAATTTCGTCAATACATAACAGCAACCTACCTTACAGTAACCTTAACACTCAAGCTGGAGGTTTAAAGTGTAACTGAAGTTTGGGCACTGAAACTGAAACAGCTAGCTTGGCTAACTAGCTAAATGTCACTTAGCCAGTTAGCATATCTGCAGAATTCACACCGCAAATGGTGTTAACTCCTTTAACCCCTTTAACCTTACGTTTTAAAAACCCTTCAAGTGTCTCTTTTATCCACCGACATCCACAGAGTCTTATTTCAGTAGGGAAAACTGCTGACAGGCACAGTAAACATTCAGACGGCCTGAGCTGCTGTGGGGAGCTGAATTAGCTCACTAGCTCAACCAGTCAGCTGTCAACTCGCTCTGATAAACTATACAGCAGTAAGAACGACGGGGCGTTTTAATTCAGCAATGAAACTAAATGACCGATTAAAACATGTAACACACAACACGGCTTTAACACTAAAAACCTCACACAGACGCCGGTAAACAACTAAAGTCAGTGTTGAGCAGCTGAAGCTTAGCGCTCAGTTACTGTAGCGTTAACGGTCATGTCATCCACATACAAGGCAGGTCCGCGAGCGGCAGCGGGAGATGTTTACCTTGTTGTTTGGATTTAAACGCGAATAACTTTTAGCTCATTATCAAAAAATCTGAATGAATATCCGTGTTTATCTCCGCCTGCAGCCAGAAGACCCCCACCCCATGACACTCCGCTTACTCGTCGTTTTGCTTTGTGCCGCCCGTTTACCGCCCCCTGCTGGTCAGTCAGCGCACGTACAGCTCTCTGCTTGTTTTCTGCAGCGCCAACGCGCCGTTTCAACGGAGAACTCCACCCACATTTAAATTTTCCTGTCCAATAGCATGGTTTTCATGTCAGCAAAGTAATTTAGAGTGGTTTGGTGTGAAGCATTTCCGAAGAAAGCATTAAGAATTATTTATTAAGGTTAAGGTTACAACAGATGTTGTCACAAAGCAGCTTTACAGAAAAATCCAGGTCCAACCCCCCCAGTGAGCAAGCCAGAGGCGACAGTGGCAATAACAATCTCCCTTAGATCAAGAGGAAGAAACCTCGAGAGGAACCAGACTCAAAAAAGGGAACCCATACTCTTCTGGTCCACAAAGGATAGAAAAATAAGCACAAGAAGAAAATGATTGACTACTTTGTAGTCCCACATAGAAATGGCAGTTGTTGAGCTCAGTGAGAGAAACATATGGATAGTTAGTGCTGCTGTGGGTGAGAGAACAGTATATAGTGTGAATAAGGTGCAGCAGGTCTGCTTCTTCCAGCATGGCTAAGCAACAACATGACAGCACCAACATTCTCAGTTTACCATAATACTCTCTGCAGCTCTTACCTAATAGTCAAACTAATTGGTGTTGGTGATAGGAACCATATGTCTGAAGGTAATGAAAAACTTATTTTAATCCACTTATTTTAACCTGTCCACAGTGGAGGGATACATGAAAGGTGATCTAAGGTGAACTAGTTCTTATTCAGTCAGAACTGTTCACAGTGGTGGTGATAGGAACCAGACATCTGAAGTTAATGTAAGCTCCACCACAGAAATGCATTATGTTTAAAGGTTATCAATGCACAGTCTGATGTTTGAAACACTGTTTTGGCAATAGATTTATGATAATGTTTTGGTCTAAAACTGATCTTTGAATCTACTAATAATGCAGTAATCCGTTTAAGTGTGATCTAAAGTAAAACAGTCCTGTTCCGTTCTTGCTGAGTAAGAACTGTTCACAGTGGTGATGATGGGAACCAGATGTCTGAAGAGTTTAATGGCTCTAAAAGCTCCATCACAGAAAGTGATTACATGATATTGCAGCATATACTGTATCTGGTGCCTGCATTAACACCTTTGTTTATGTATACCGTATATACATATACATAGACATATTCATATATTTATATATTCATTATGTTTATTACACTTTGCTCTTGCGCTTACTTATTTTGCACACTTCTGCCTTGTTATTGTACTGTGATACACATAAAATGGCTTATTTGAGTATATTTGAGTTGTAAACATAGTGACCCCTGGTTCCTACTGGCACCTCATATACATAGACATATTCATATATTTATATATTTATTATATTTATTACACTTTGCTCTTGCGCTTACTTATTTTGCACACTTCTGCCTTGTTATTGTACTGTGATACACATAAAATGGCTTATTTGAGTATATTTGTGTTGTAAACATATTACCCCTGGTTCCTATTGGCACCTCTGTGAAGGACCCTGTAAGTCTGTAAGCATCATCAAATCACCCTGAATGTCTTTAGACCTGAACGACTGATTTGGGCTGAAATTTTGAAAGTCGGTGGAGTTCCCCTTCAATATAGTAAGGCGGGCGGCCATGTGCGGCTTGCGCTCCTGACGTGTTTTGTGTGCGACGAGTCCGGCGCCTTCCTGGAAGCAGCACCATGGCGGATAAAGCGCAGATCCAAGAGGCCATTAAAGCTCAAGGCGAGGTGGTGAGGAAGCTGAAGGCGGACAAAGCCAGCAAACAGCAGGTCAGTGTGAGCGGAGCTGCGGTCACGCGCTCAGGTGTGTGTGTGTCGAGGCTGAAGCTCGTCGCTCGCGCGGTGAGAGCTGAACGCTAACACACCGCCTGTCTGTGGCCTTCTGTAGCTTTAACCACCGACTACTGCTCAAAATCTGATCTAATATCCGCTTAAACAGCAGTTTAACCTCTCTGTTCACACGCAGACCGCGATAAGAGCAGTTAGTTTGTACGTAGCGTCTGTAATACTGAGTTTCTAATGAGCGTGTTGCTCGTCAGCGTGAAGATGATGCAACATCTGTTAAAGCGATGTTAACTCACTACGGACAGAGAGAGAGAGACAGAGGGAGAGATAAGTAATACATGTACATATAAGCTGGTTTAGTCTTTATTACAGGACATGCAGAGCATAAATAACAAATCATAGAAACACAGAAAATGACATGCATCCAAAAGAATGGAGGTAAATTCTCTGATGGGGGTCAGATTAACTGACTGGACCACATTTTTCAGGACAAACGTCAATCAATTAATCATTTATTTGTATAGCACTTTTTTACAAGTGTCTCAAAGCAGCTTTACAAAAAAGCAGTTTATTGGAAAAAAAGAGAGAAATAGAAAGAAAGCATATAAATGTCCTGGTCCGAGCCCCCCTAGAGCAAGCTTAGAGGCCACAGTGGCAAGGAGCAACCTTGAGAGGAACCCATCCTCCTCTGGTCGACCCCAGATAGAGAGAGAGAGAGAGAATGACAAAGCTAAGTTATAGATCCTCACCGTCCAATGAAAAGCAAGGATCTCCAAAGTTTAATAAAAATGAATTATTAAATATATATTCCTAAAATATATTCTTTGTGTTGTGTTAGTAATATTGAAGTATTGAAATATTGAACCCCACTGTTGTTTCATAGTTGTCTGTAGTATCTCGGGCTCATGCTTTGCTGCTATTCACTGTTTGCTCCATGCTTTATCTTTCATCTAGTCATGCTTTGTTGCATTTTGGTTGGGGCTGCACTGTAAATAGTACATTTATCATTATGACAATATGAATTTTAATGCTAAACACATTGTTGGAAGCTGCACTGACAGTAAGGATGAACTTGCAGGCACAGGCGTAGAGCTAAAACGATATAATTTGTGATTTGGCTAAACAGGCAGCACAGATTCTGACTGCTGTCCTGATGACTGTTCTCACTCTTAAAGTGGTTTGGAAGATGTGTGAAGCAGTAACAGCTCCTATCTCAACAAACCTGCATTACTGTAATGAGCCATTTAAAGAATTACACATATATTTATTTTTATGATCCTTTGTACAGTATATTATGCGGACTGTTTTGTGGCCTCTGCGCACACATAATTAAGTATTTTATTATTTTAATTTAATTTTAATAGTTACATAATAGTGAAGAGTGCTCTTGTAAACACATTCCTCGCAGCATATCCAGGCAGAGACCTGCTATTTTAATAATTGATCACGTTTCATATATTGTTGTAATATCAATTGGCTTTACTGTACATATGTACATTATGCCTATAATGGGTGTGTCTTAAAACCTAGTGAGCTCCTACATAGACAGCATTTAAGTCATAGTATGAGCTCCTGACATGTAGACTGTCCCAATTCTTAGATATCTTTATACTGTCTACTGAGGAACCTTATTTTCACCTGATTTTAAGGAAGCATTGAACGCTTCCTCAGCCGCTAAAACAATCCCATGATGCAACACAGGCAAATCTACGAGCAGTGAAGTGGTTTTAAAATGTGAGTTGTTTTGATTCTCTCTGGAGTTTTAATGTGTTTCTGGTCATATAATCACACAAAACAGTATTTTATTATCAACTCTGTAACCAGTCGTTTACAATTAAACAGTTTTATACTAGAGCCATTAGCATTTATGCTAGCGGATTTTTAAGCCATAGGCTATAGTTTTGGATGCTGACCGGTAGCTTAGCAACCAGCTAAACCACCGGTCACGTGCTGCAGTGGGCGGGAACAAGCCGTGATGCAGTCTCTCTCTAACTAGAGCGTCTCAGTAATCTGTTTATGAGGAGAGATGAGGAGAGAACACTGCTACTTAAACAGCTGCTACCTAGACAGCCTACTTAGACACTCACTAGGGTTTGAGACACAGCCTATGTGCAGCCCTAGCCTGAGCTGTTTCAGGGTCAGTAGAGCCTCATTTTGAGTCAGCGTGGTCTGAGAGGAGATGTGTGGTCATTCTCATGATGTCAGATTAAAGCTGTCCGGTTGATTTTTGACACGTTCCTCTCATGTTTTGCTTCCTTTGTTGCTGTGATGCCTCCCTTGTGGGCCGCGGCCCCCTAGCGATAGGGTTGCTCACCACTTTTCTCCTGTTCTTCCTGCTTGTTGCTGCGGATACCGCCTCATACCTGTTGTCGACGTCGTCGTTGTCATCATCATCATTATCATCGTCTTCCTCTTCCTCTGATCTGGTCCTGGAACTGCTGTGGTTGTGCTGTTGGACCCCTGCTCTGCGCCCGTTGGACTGAACCTCTGCTGTGAACTGACTGTTTTTATTTGGGGGGCTGTGCGGATGTGGACTGTACTGCTGGGGTTGTGAACTGTGTGCTGCGATTGCTGACTGAAACATGGCCACTCTTGGGCTGGCCTGTGTTCATCTCTGTGCTGGACTGATGGGACGACGTACTGCTTCATCTCTCCGCTCTCTGCGCTACCTCTCTGGAATGACTGTCTCTCAGGTAGGGGTCTTCACTGGACACACACACACACATACACTGATCAGCTATAACCTTCTTGTATCTACACACATTACCACATAGGAGCACTTTGTAGTTCTGTAATTACAGACTGAAGTCCATCTGATTCACTACTATATATTGTGTATCCCATTTCACTCTGTTCTTTAATGATTAGGACCCCCACAAGACCATTACAAAGTGCTCCTGTATGGTCAGTGGAGGTGATTAAATGGACAAGTTAAAGAAGTGAATCTGTTGGGTGTTATAATTGACTAGATTGCCATGCAGGAAACATATCCAACATATAGCAATAACAATGGAGAAAGGTTTATCTGTAGTAAGATGTTTAGGATGTTTTCCACAGAAGGCTTTAAAGCTAGTAATCATCATTAGAGAGATACATATCTAGATACATATAGACATAAATACAGACATACATACTTTATTGATCCCAGTGGGGGAATTCAAGGCTTCCAGTAGCTATTCCACAAGTGCACAAGGTAAGACAAAATGTCTTGGTTCCTATCAAGGTTTCTTCCTCCAGTCTGAGGGAGTTTTCTTGCCACTGTTGCCTCTGACTTGCTCACTGGAGGATATATGTTGTAACTGTCTGTTTTCAAAACTCTGTAAAGCTGCTTTGAGACAACATCATTGTAAAGGCGCTATATAAATAAACTTCACTTGACAAAACAGGACAGTTACAACCAAAAATAGAAATAGTGATGACAGTAGTGCAGTTAATCAGTGTAAACAGTGTAGACCACTTCAGTAGTGCAAATACGCAATAAATATCAGTACTGTTTACAGGTATAGACTGTATACATGATATATAATAGGCATAGTATAATAATAACAGTATAATCATTTTATATATATATATATATATATATACATAGTATATAACTATATACTATATAGTATATAATTATATACTATATAGTATATAGTATATAACATGCAGTTATACAGATGCATCTGTGAACTAAATTTGAAATCTGATAATATAGGGGGCCGGAGTGTAACAGTCTCTAATAACTGATATAGCGGTCTGGAGGACTACAGTGTCTGATAACTGATGTAGAGATCCATAGTGTAACAGTGTCTAATAACTGATATAGTGGTCCGTAGGACTACAGTGTCTAATAACTGATATAGTGGTCCGTAGGACTACAGTGGCTAATAACTGATATAGAGGTCTGGAGGACTACAGTGTCTGATGATTGATGTAGCGATCCAAAGTGTAACAGTGTCTGATAACTGATATAGAGGTCCATAGGACTACAGTTTCTGATGACTGATATAGAGATCCAGAGTGTAACAGTGTCTAATAACTGATATAGAGGTCCATTGGACTACAGTTCCTGATGACTGATTTAGAGATCCAGAGTGTAACAGTGTCTAATAACTGATATAGAGGTCCGTAGGACTACAGTGTCTGATGACTGATGTAGAGATCCAGAGTGTAACAGTGTCTGATAACTGATATTGAGGTCTGGAGGACTACAGTTTCTGATGACTGATGTAGAGATCCAGAATGTAACAGTGTCTGATAACTGATATAGAGGTCTGGAGGACTACAGTGTCTGATGACTGATGTAGAATAGCTGCTATCATTATAGGCGCAAATGGGGATTTTAATAAAGTAAGTAAAGTAAGAATAAGTAAACAGACAGACAGTGCTGTTAGCATGTCCTCTCAGTACACTGTTCCTTACAGAACGCTCTGATTGGGCTGTTGTGTTTTGGCACACTTGAACAAGCCTTTACGATGCTGTGGTAAAACCAGTCAATTCTTTAAAACCATAAGAAGACGTTAGTGTTCCTACATGTGAAGGTTAATAATCTTTTGAACATGGACGTGGTTTTATATTAATACAGCATTTATTGTGCCTTACATTAATCGATTGTGTGGTTTGGAGGGCAGATGCAGTTATTTGCAAATGTTTAGGCGCCCCATTCAAAATGACACACTTTGACTAACGTCCACATTGAGCACACTTCTGCACATTTTACTATGCAACTGCTGTTTTTGGTTGAAGTTAATAAACTGGGAAGTTAACGGTCTTGGCTGAAGTTTAAGGGGGCTCGGGTGTTCTCAGTCGCTGCTCCTAAACTCTGAAACAACCTTCCATTATACATAAATCTTCTCCAACACTAGAGATTTTTAAAACAAACTCTTTTGAATCTGTTTATGAAATTGTGATTTTGTCTGATTTGCTGTTTTATTTTGATTTTAGTGACTTTTCTATTAGTTATAATTATAGATATTTTTAAATAGACCAATGTAGGGACTTGGCCTTTTATTATTATTATTATTATTATTATTTTTTTAATTTATTTTGTTATATTATTGTACAGCACTTTGGTCGAAACTTGCTGTCTTTAAAATGTGTTTTATGAATAAAGTTGTCTTGTCCTAATATAATATAGTTGAATGTAATATACTGGCACATTTCATATGTGTTTTGTGTTTTGCACGTGTTGCATATACACCTGTATCTTGGACAGTAGATAATTTGTGGCCAAATAAGAATGACAGTTTGCAACCAAACCGTACTCAGCTTTAACTAAACTGCCCTTTTATATGTTATTATAATGTATATTAAGCCTCATCCGTCTCAGGGTTAAGACTAAAACTAATTATGCTTACAAGCAATTTGTGGAAATTGTCTCCGAACCCCACTGGCAGCAGTTATTTTCCACATGAGTAAAGGATTCTGTTTGTATTCATCACAGATTCTTGTCAGTCGACTCTAGTTACAAAGAAACCTTGAGAGGAACCCAGGCTCAAGGGAGGAACCTATCCTCCTCTGGTTGACTAATAAAGTCCAAGTGACTCTGGACTTCATGCGCTGTTGGACTGGCTCGGCTGGATTATTTGATTGAACACTGAAAAAAGTTGCACTCTGCATTTAAACTCAGAGGAAGCTCTTAGTATGTTAACAGTGTAATGTTGTGATACTTAAAGATGTTTGTATGATGAACGATATAGAACATAGTCAGGACACTGGAACACTAGATGTGCAGGGAAGCGGGTGTTGGTCAGGGCTACACTGAGATGAACATGGTCACTAGCTAGTGATAAAATGACTAGGCAGGTTCAGCTTAGCATTTCTCTCTGCCCACCTGCTCGGATATGTTGCGGTCCTTGCTGATTCTGTCCATCGTCACATTAGTAACATGTAAAAACTGCTACGTCAGTCACGCAGTAACTATAATGACTAGGGATGCACTGATACCACCTTTTCCTTACCGATACCAATACCGATACCAGCTTTTCAGGTATCTGCTGATACCGAATACTGATACCGATACCAACTCTGACTTAAATGCTCGATATACGGCTATAAATTCTGATATTTATAGTGTTCCACTTTTATATGATGTATTTTTTTATGTCTTAGTCTGAATAAGATATAATAACCTTGAAAGAACACAATTTACTGGTTGAGTAACTGCATAGAGCTATGAAAAAATAAAAAAAGCCACAATGCAGAAGCACATGCAGCCATGTAGTCAATAAGCTTTATGGTATCAGCGCTCTCTATTGCTGATACCGATACTGTGTATCAGTGCCAGTATCGCCGCCGATACCGATACAGTATCAGTATCGGTGCAACACTAATAGTGACCCCTGTAGAGCTGCCTGCTCTGTCTGCGAATACCAGATTCACCTTGTCACGCTGGCTCTGATACTCTTAATTACTCAGAGCTGATGTTCTTATTCAAATCTCCATTCCACCTTAACTAGTGCAGCATTTTCACACTAACATCCAGCCATCTGAATGTAACTGCTGCATGATTTAAGGTGGAATGGGAATTGAGAATAAGAATGTAAGCTGAGGTGTGGGGCGTGGCTGCTGCTGGTTTAACCCCTAAATTACCAAATTACTACAGAGACACTTGCGGATATGTAGCATTTATAGCTTGTTAGGACTGTTCTTGTGGTTGCACGCATGAATTTCTACAATTGCTCACAGTATGCAGCCCAAAGCTCTCCCGAGCCTCATGTTTACCCACCCAGGCATTAATTGCAGTGTTTAGTTTTTCTGAAGTTTGCAAGTTAAATGGTGTACCTGAGAAAAAAGAAAAACTCATTCATTAAAAAGAAAGAGAAAATAAACAACTTGGTCTAACAGTTAAACTAATAACATTAAATAATAGAGTAATGGTTTGACATCCAATCAGCTGCTTGTTATTATGCAGATTACGTAGCTGCGGCTGTTATTTGCAGACACTCTTGTTTGTTTTAATTAGTCTAAATATGTTTTTATTTCTTTTTTGTGATCTGTGTAGTTCAGTGTTCTAGTGACGAGACCCCTCATATAACAATCAATTTCTTTCTATTGTTATCAAATTATGTTTTTTTCCAATGTTGCAGATCGATGAGGAGGTTGCCAAATTGTTGGAGCTGAAGGCCCAGATTGGAGGGGATGATGGCAAACACACATTTGTCCTCAAAACTGCCAAGGTAGGACTCGCAGATATGAGGTCCAAGCTTACAGATGGATTTAACTTTATTAGTCCTTGTAATGCATCTGATTGTATGTGGGTATGTAGGGGACCAGGGACTACAACCCCAAACAGATGGCCATCAGAGAGAAAGTCTTCAACACCATCATCGGCTGCTTTAAACGCCATGGTGCTGAAACCATTGACACCCCAGTCTTTGAGCTCAAGGTATGTTTCACCAGTGATGTGTGTTATGTGAGAAGTTCTAGGTAATTGTTTAAGCCTGTGCAAGTTTTTTTGTGGGCTTATTTATTTATTTATTTGCTTTTTAATAGGAAACACTGACAGGAAAGTATGGTGAGGACTCCAAACTCATCTATGACCTGAAGGACCAGGGAGGAGAGCTGCTCTCTCTGAGATATGACCTGACAGTATCCTCTTCTGTTAAATACAGTATATACAAATATTAGTAGTCCAGTTTTGTGTTGTAACATGTTGGGATGTTTCTCATCTGGGTTGCATATCATAATGTTACTGTGTAGGGCGGTTAGTTACTGGACATTCAGTAGTACTACAACGTTTTAGTACACTACCAACCAAACGTTTTAGTACACTACCAACCAAACGTTTTAGATCACTACCAGTCAAACGTTTTAGATACACTACCAACCAAACGTTTTAGTACACTACCAACCAAACGTTTTAGTACACTACCAACCAAACGTTTTAGTACACTACCAACCAAACGTTTTAGTACACTACCAACCAAACGTTTTAGTACACTACCATTCAAACGTTTTAGTAAACTACCAACCAAACGTTTTAGATACACTACCAACCAAACGTTTTAGTACACTACCAGTCAAACGTTTTAGATCACTACCAACCAAACGTTTTAGTACACTACCAACCAAACGTTTTAGTACACTACCAACCAAACATTTTAGATACACTACCAACCAAACGTTTTAGTACACTACCAGTCAAACGTTTTAGATCACTACCAGTCAAACGTTTTAGATACACTACCAGTCAAACGTTTTAGTACACTACCAGCCAAACGTTTTAGATACACTACCAGCCAAACGTTTTAGATACACTACCAGACAAACGTTTTAGATCACTACCAGTCAAACGTTTTAGATACACTACCAGACAAACGTTTTAGTACACTACCAGCCAAACGTTTTAGATACACTACCAGCCAAACGTTTTAGTACACTACCAGCCAAACGTTTTAGATACACTACCAGCCAAACGTTTTAGATACACTACCAGACAAACGTTTTAGTACACTACCAGCCAAACGTTTTAGATACACTACCAGACAAACGTTTTAGTACACTACCAGTCAAACGTTTTAGATACACTACCAGACAAACGTTTTAGATACACTACCAGCCAAACGTTTTAGATACACTACCAGCCAAACGTTTTAGATCACTACCAGCCAAACGTTTTAGATACACTACCAGCCAAACGTTTTAGTACACTACCAGTCAAACGTTTTAGATACACTACCAGTCAAACGTTTTAGATCACTACCAGTCAAACGTTTTAGATACACTACCAGTCAAACGTTTTAGATCACTACCAGTCAAACGTTTTAGATCACTACCAGTCAAACGTTTTAGATCACTACCAGTCAAACGTTTTAGATACACTACCAGTCAAACGTTTTAGATACACTACCAGTCAAACGTTTTAGTACACTACCAGCCAAACGTTTTAGATACACTACCAGCTAAACGTTTTAGTACACTACCAGTCAAACGTTTTAGTACACTACCAGTCAAACGTTTTAGTACACTACCAGCCAAACGTTTTAGTACACTACCAGCCAAACGTTTTAGTACACTACCAGTCAAACGTTTTAGTACACTACCAGTCAAACGTTTTAGTACACTACCAGTCAAACGTTTTAGATACACTACCAGCCAAACGTTTTAGATACACTACCAGCCAAACGTTTTAGTACACTACCAGCCAAACGTTTTAGTACACTACCAGCCAAACGTTTTAGTACACTACCAGCCAAACGTTTTAGTACACTACCAGCCAAACGTTTTAGTACACTACCAGTCAAACGTTTTAGATCACTACCAACCAAACGTTTTAGATACACTACCAGTCAAACGTTTTAGTACACTACCAGTCAAACGTTTTAGATACACTACCAGCCAAACGTTTTAGATACACTACCAGCCAAACGTTTTAGTACACTACCAGCCAAACGTTTTAGTACACTACCAGCCAAACGTTTTAGTACACTACCAACCAAACGTTTTAGTACACTACCAACCAAACGTTTTAGATACACTACCAGTCAAACGTTTTAGATCACTACCAGTCAAACGTTTTAGATACACTACCAGTCAAACGTTTTAGATACACTACCAGTCAAACGTTTTAGTACACTACCAGCCAAACGTTTTAGTACACTACCAGCCAAACGTTTTAGATACACTACCAGTCAAACGTTTTAGTACACTACCAACCAAACGTTTTAGTACACTACCAGTCAAACGTTTTAGTACACTACCAGACAAACGTTTTAGATCACTACCAGTCAAACGTTTTAGATACACTACCAGACAAACGTTTTAGTACACTACCAGCCAAACGTTTTAGATACACTACCAGCCAAACGTTTTAGTACACTACCAGCCAAACGTTTTAGATCACTACCAGCCAAACGTTTTAGATCACTACCAGTCAAACGTTTTAGATCACTACCAGTCAAACGTTTTAGATATACTACCAGTCAAACGTTTTAGATACACTACCAACCAAACGTTTTAGTACACTACCAGCCAAACGTTTTAGTACACTACCAGTCAAACGTTTTAGATACACTACCAGTCAAACGTTTTAGTACACTACCAGCCAAACGTTTTAGTACACTACCAGTCAAACGTTTTAGATACACTACCAACCAAACGTTTTAGTACACTACCAGTCAAACGTTTTAGATATACTACCAGTCAAACGTTTTAGATACACTACCAACCAAACGTTTTAGTACACTACCAGCCAAACGTTTTAGTACACTACCAGTCAAACGTTTTAGTACACTACCAGCCAAACGTTTTAGATACACTACCAGTCAAACGTTTTAGTACACTACCAGCCAAACGTTTTAGTACACTACCAGTCAAACGTTTTAGATACACTACCAACCAAACGTTTTAGTACACTACCAGTCAAACGTTTTAGATACACTACCAGCCAAACGTTTTAGATACACTACCAGCCAAACGTTTTAGTACACTACCAGTCAAACGTTTTAGATACACTACCAGACAAACGTTTTAGTACACTACCAGTCAAACGTTTTAGTACACTACCAGACAAACGTTTTAGTATCACTACCAGTCAAACGTTTTAGATACACTACCAGTCAAACGTTTTAGATACACTACCAGCCAAACGTTTTAGATACACTACCAGTCAAACGTTTTAGATCACTACCAGTCAAACGTTTTAGATACACTACCAGCCAAACGTTTTAGTACACTACCAGTCAAACGTTTTAGATCACTACCAGTCAAACGTTTTAGATACACTACCAGCCAAACGTTTTAGATACACTACCAGTCAAACGTTTTAGTACACTACCAGTCAAACGTTTTAGTACACTACCAGTCAAACGTTTTAGATACACTACCAGCCAAACGTTTTAGATACACTACCAACCAAACGTTTTAGTACACTACCAGACAAACGTTTTAGATACACTACCAGTCAAACGTTTTAGTACACTACCAGTCAAACGTTTTAGATACACTACCAGTCAAACGTTTTAGTATCGCTACCAGTCAGACGTTGTAGTATCGCTACCAGTCAGACGTTGTAGTATCGCTACCAGTCAGACGTTTCAGAACTGCTTTAAAACGTTTGACTGGTAGTGTTTATCATATTAGTGGGGAATTTGAAAGACATTTGTGATGATGCCTGTATTCTGATGTATGGTCGTCTAGAACTGGACGGTATAATTTTTGGTAAATAAAAAAATTATTATAGTAAAGACAAAAAAGGAATCACGATACAGCCAATAAAAGAAAGTCAGATTACAGAACCTTATACATGTACTTGTCTGTAGAAAAACCAAGATGCCAGTATTGTTGAGAAAGTTGCTCTACGTTTGTCTCATTTGGAGATGTTCAGCATGATATATTTTTAGTTTTATTCTTTTTTTTTTCTGTGTTGCTGCTGTTGTGGTTCCTTATCTTCCTGCTGTTCAGGTTCCTTTTGCTCGTTACTTGGCCATGAATAAAATCACCAACATCAAACGCTATCACATCGCTAAAGTGTACCGCAGAGACAACCCTGCCATGACCCGAGGCCGCTACAGGGAGTTTTACCAGTGTGTGAGTGCCATCACAGTCTGATACATCTGAAATCTCCAGCATACGCTTGATATTTGATTTCAGTTCTGTTGCACATTCGTATGACTTTCAACACCTGATCACTAAGTGGGGCCTAATGTCGCTGCAGGGTTCGTCAGTGCAGTGGAAAGCTTGGTCTTGCCTTCAGTAAACTACGAATATTTTCTAATTTTATGTTCAGGCCTCTTTCTTTTGCCCAAGAAAAGCAGAAAATTCACTTTTTCTGGCTTGAGCCGCGAACCTAGGACATAGTGTGCCAGTATGCTGGTTAGGTTGATGCAGCACATGGAGATTTGGTTATAGCACCACTCAGAAAACTTTTTTGTTGTTTTTCTAAGACTTTTTCTGCTTATGTTCATATATATTTGTATGAAATGCACCTAGTTCACATTCTGGTTGATGGAACACGAGCAAACGACGGCGTAAGATAACTATAGAAAATAATGTATTTAAAAAATATATATATTATTATTAGGAATAGAAAGTTTTTTGTATGAAAAAATCATATTTACGCTCTAAACGCTGTGTTTACAACTCTCTTCCTCGTCACAGGATTTCGACATCGCAGGTCAGTATGACGCGATGATCCCCGACGCAGAGTGTCTGAAAATCGTTTATGAGATCCTGAGTGAACTGGACCTGGGAGACTTCCGCATTAAGGTCAGCAGCCATGAGCAGCCTGAAATAGTAGCTTTGTGCTCCAGCAGCCAAACCATGTTTAGCGTATGAAGAGTAGAGATGGAAGGAATGATCCACTATGTATCGGTATTGGCTGATTTTTTTATCAAAATATGTGATTGGCTGACATTTCTCCAATTTAGATGATCCCGAGATCGATGGCGGTAAACAAATTAGCCTAATTTCTGTATTTCCAGCTAGCGTTTCATCCAGGAAGATGAGACCTCCTTGAAACTCCCTCCGGCCAGGTCCCTGAAATTCCTATCTGAACCACTAGGTGGAAATACATACCGTTTAATTTTCGTCAGACTGACTAAAGCAGCAGCCTCGCGAGAACAGTTTACAGCGTTCACTGCATGCGCTGACAGAAAACATGTCGTCTGTCTGGCAGTGTTTTACCGTATGTGACTCCGACTCATCCAGGATGTTTTTAAAATCTGTAAAATTAACCGTGTCTCATTGAGACATTTATCACTACTAATCTGATACGGCATTTAAGACTACACCACGCAGCTGAACACAGTGAGTATCAGCAAACAGCAGAGCTAGCACGCACAGCTAACACAAAACAAACAACCCAGAACAGATAATAATCCAGTGCAGACCAGATCTGACCGGTACGAAC
Organism: Megaleporinus macrocephalus; assembly: GCA_021613375.1. NCBI lineage: Eukaryota > Metazoa > Chordata > Actinopteri > Characiformes > Anostomidae > Megaleporinus > Megaleporinus macrocephalus. The sequence continues at coordinate 57,951,847 of CM038702.1, forward strand.
AGAACAGCAGCAACAATTCAAGATCTACATTAAATGATTGTAGTTTATTGTTTTAAATAACAGAGTCTGCGTTTAATGACTGCAGTTTTTACTGCATGTAGTTAATTAGCTTTTTTAGTTTTAAATTCAGGGTCTAAATGTAATGATTGCAGTTTTGGAGATATTTGTTAGATTTACTTTGTTTATTTGCTGTTAATTTTGTTAAAAATATTATACTGTTTCACATGAGCTCTAAATGGTAATAAACCAATGCAAAGCCTGTTTAATGACTTGCTCGCACTAATAACTATACGTAGCCCTGCTGTGGCTTATAGCCCCGCCCTCGATCAGTATCAGTTATCAGCAGTTTGCGCTGAAAGGTGATTGGTGATCCGAATCGGCCTCAGAACCGCTGATTGGTCCATCTCTAGTATGAAGTCTGTTTTTAAAAGGCTCATGTAGAAAATGATAATAGATGCATAGACTAATTAGTACTGTTCAAACTGCATAGCTGACTGTCTGGGGTTGGACTACGTTCAGGGTAGTAAATATGTGTAGAGTTTATTCATTAAAGCTACAGTCCAGAGGAATTCAGCTATGTCTTGTTGCATTGGCGTTCCAGGTGAACGACAGACGGATCCTGGATGGAATGTTTGCCGTGTGCGGAGTTCCCGACGAGAAGTTCCGCACCATCTGCTCGACTGTGGACAAACTGGACAAGGTGGGACGGCAGAATGAGTTCTATACGTTAGAGCTGAATATACTGGAAGTGTTCTGAGTGTCGTCCAGTATTGTAATTGATATTAAACCACCGCTGCCTTATGCTGACCACACACTGGAAGACTTTTCAAAGACTCTGAAAAGACGTTTAATAGACTAAAGCATGAGACCCTCTCACATCTAAAGACTAGTCACAGACTAGTCAGAGGCTATGATTTTGTAAAGACTGGAGGTCTTTCAGAGTCACTAAGACTGCAACTCGATTCCTTTTGAGATTATTTTCCATTTATATGATTGAAGCAATAATCAGCTGATATGTACGGTTCGCTGGTGGGCAAATTGTAAACACTGTTGTAAACACCTTTTTTCTTTTCACTCTGTTGTGGTATAAATGTGAAGACACGTGAAAGAGGCACTCTTGCTCACTTCACAGCTCACTCCACAGCTCCACCAGTTTCTCCTCCTTCTGTACAGTCCAGGAGAAATGCAGTTTCTGAACCCTCACCGGACCCCCCTCCATGTCTAACTTCTGTACCCGCCAGACATTCCCGTACTTGCCTTTTAGCTTCCCATATGATGGTAAAAAGAGCTCCTATTGGTTGTCGACAATGTTCACGTGACTATTTGCGTGAGCCAAGACCTCAGACTTATGATAACATTAAACATGTTTGATTTTATCGGAACCCTCGACTTAAACCAGCAGTTTGACCACCTCACACTAAACGATCGAGACGACTCAACTCTAGCAAGACTCCAATGTTTTATTCCGACACTGGAAATTTGTCTGCGACAGTAAAATCGCTTGGAAACCGTTTGGTGTAAGGTCAGCATTCATGGCATGTTCAGGTTATGGCACATTATAGACTTTACATGTAAATACGTTTATAGATTTTGCTAGAAAGCCACATGTTAATGATCTGTTTAACACATTAGGACTAAAACAGTAATTCTGCGTAACAATGACCAAAAATCGCTAACAAATAGGTGACGTTACAGCTAGAGGTAGTTAACGAGTTAACCTGAAGAGGGCAGCAGTTCATTTAGTGTTATAACTGTGAGCAGACAGCAAAAGAAGAACAACAGTTATGTTTGGTCGTTAAGAAAGAAGTATTTTCCTAAAATCAGAGATAAAGTGGTCTCATACAACATTGCTGTCCAATGAAAAACACGCTGCTGCTAACGTTGTGTGGATGTTTCAGGGTGAATGGACCAATAGAAACGCTCCAAAATGGCTTGGAAGGAATTCTGGTTCCATCGACTTTCATTAGAAGTAAAGATTGTAAAGGAGATCCTTTTTTTTAAATATATATATATTGGGCAGTGATGATGTGCAAGTCTGACTTGACTTTCTATAAAAGCTCAACATTATCTTCAACCACCAGAACACAACATACAGGTGTCGATTCTCAAACAGCACAACAGTGATGACCCTTAAGTCCTACGTCCAAAAATCGCTGTGTATCTGATGCAGTTGAGGTGGACTAGAAAAATTCAGTTAAGGTAGACTAGAAAAATTCAGTTAAAGTGGACTAGAAAAATTCAGTTGAGGTGGACTAGAAAAATTCAGTTAAGGTGGACTAGAAAAATTCAGTTGAGGTGGACTAGAAAAATTCAGTTGAGGTGGACTAGAAAAATTCAGTTAAGGTGGACTAGAAAAATTCAGTTAAGGTGGACTAGAAAAATTCAGTTAAGGTGGACTAGAAAAATTCAGTTGAGGTGGACTAGAAAAATTCAGTTAAGGTGGACTAGAAAAATTCAGTTGAGGTGGACTAGAAAAATTCAGTTAAGGTGGACTAGAAATGTTCAGTTAAGGTGGACTAGAAAAATTCAGTTAAGGTGGACTAGAAAAGTTCAGTTAAGGTGGACTGGAAAAATTCAGTTGAGGTGGACTAGAAATGTTCAGTTGAGGTGGACTAGAAAAATTCAGCTGAGGTGGACTAGAAAAGTTCAGTTAAGGTGGACTGGAAAAATTCAGTTAAGGTGGACTAGAAAAATTCAGTTAAGGTGGACTGGAAAAATTCAGTTGAGGTGGACTAGAAAAATTCAGTTAAGGTGGACTAGAAAAATTCAGTTAAGGTGGACTAGAAAAATTCAGTTAAGGTGGACTAGAAAAATTCAGTTAAGGTAGACTAGAAAAATTCAGTTGAGGTGGACTAGAAAAATTCAGTTGAGGTGGACTAGAAAAATTCAGTTAAGGTGGACTAGAAAAATTCAGTTAAGGTGGACTAGAAAAATTCAGTTGAGGTGGACTAGAAAAATTCAGTTAAGGTGGACTAGAAAAATTCAGTTAAGGTGGACTAGAAAAATTCAGTTAAGGTGGACTAGAAAAATTCAGTTGAGGTGGACTAGAAAAATTCAGTTAAGGTGGACTAGAAAAGTTCAGTTAAGGTAGAATAGAAAATTAGAATTTGAAGCTGATAAATAGGAGGCTAACTTCCGCCTCATAGCAACACTTTCTCTCCACAACGGAGCTCTCTCTCTCTCTCTCTCTTTTTCTTTCTTTCTCGCTCTCGCTTTCTTTCTCTCTCGCTCTCGCTTTCTTTCTCTCTCTCTCTCTTTCTTTCTTTCTCGCTCTCGCTTTCTTTCTCTCTCTCTCTCTTTCTTTCTTTCTCGCTCTCGCTTTCTTTCTCTCTCTCGCTTTCTTTCTCTCTCTCTCTTTCTTTCTCGCTCTCGCTTTCTTTCTCTCTCTCTCTCTTTCTTTCTCGCTCTCGCTTTCCTTCTCTCTCTCTCTCTTTCTTTCTCGCTTTCTTTCTCTCTCTCTTTTGCTTTCTCTCTCTCCCTCTCTCTCTCTCTTTCTTTCTTGCTCTCGCTTTCTTTCTCTCTCTCTTTCGCTTTCTCTCTCTCCCTCTCTCTCTCTTTCTTTCTTGCTCTCGCTTTCTTTCTCTCTCTCTCTCTTTCTTTCTCGCTCTCGCTTTCTTTCTCTCTCTCTTTCTTTCTCTCTCTCCCTCTCTCTCTTTCTTTCTTGCTCTCGCTTTCTTTCTCTCTCTCTTTCGCTTTCTCTCTCTCCCTCCCTCGCTCTCTCTCTCTCGCTCTCTCTCTCTTCCTCCCGTTCTCTCTTTCACTCGTTGTCTCTCTCCTTCTCTCTATCTCTCTCTGTCTCTCTCTCTCGTTCTCTCTCTCTCTCTCTCTCTCTCTCCCCCCCTCTGTGGTGGTATTTTAGCTATTGTTGAACAGTACCTCCGTTGATCAGAACTTATTAAAGCTCTGAACACTTACAGGCCACATTTAAGCTGATTAATCGATTATTAGTGGATTTATTTACATGACCAATCAAATATATTTTTGAGGAGCCCCAAAATATGTTGCCTTCTTTACTGAGATGGAACAGTAGCCTGTAAATGTGGAATGTTTTATCTGTATCTATTACGTTGCTACTTAAATAGCTAGAACCAGAACGAATGTAAAGTTTTTACAGTTTTGTTTTTGGAAAGTTTATCCAACTTGGAGCATATTTTTCCAGTTAAACTAGTTTAATTTACATTACATGGCTAGAAAGGTAGAATTACCAATAACAGCGTGATTGCCACATTTTCCTTTCTAACTGTGTCGAGTGATGCGTCGTCAGGGAGGGTGTCTGTGCTAGCTGAGAGGGCTGGCTGAAATGTGATACTGATAATTGTTAAGTTATTAGTTTAGATTTGTTTTTGTGTTGGCTGCTGGTGCATTATAAGAGTGTGTCTCTTTAAAAGGTATATGATGTGATGAATCGTGCTTCCTCTGACCAGCTACACAAAGTAACAGCTGGGAGGTCAGGTAACAAAAACATATTGAAAGGTCAGTTTATACTGAGATCAGTGAACACTTCAAGATAATGTCACCGTGACCTTAAAATGACTGGTGACGAAGAGCTGTTTAGACTGATTCCAGTCCTACAGGAGTGCAATTCCGCACAGCTTGGTGTTTCCTGGCTCTGCTGCACCTGATTGTGAGCGTGTGTTAATTAACGAGCCCTTCATTAGCCGACTCGAGTGTGTTTGGGTCAAAGAACTCTGCTTCGGCTCTTGAAATATCTCCTGTAGTAGCCAAAAAAATCATGATGATTATGTATCTGCAGACGTACAGCATGTGATCTGTGGTTGTTTATGGGTGCAGATGTTGTGGGAGGATGTGAAGAACGAGATGGTGAAGGAGAAAGGCCTTTCTGAGGACGCGGCCGATCAGATTGGAGAGTACGTCAGCATGCAGGGTGAGTCTCTCTCTCTCTCTCTCTCTTTCTCCATCCTACGTCCATACTCTGACTCTCCTTCTCTCCCTCGCGTGCACTTTCCTTCTTTTCTCTCGCTCGCCCACACTCCCTGACTTCTATTTATTTGTTCTCTCTCTCATTCGTACTCTCTGTTATTCTCTATTGCTTTCTTTCCCCTTGTCTTTGCTCTCTCTCTTACTTACTCTTGCACTCTCTCTCTCCCTCTCTTACACTCTGTTCTTCTCTAACCTCTTTAAGCTCCTCCCACGCTGCTGCTCTGCCTCCACTCCAGCTTTATAGGATTGATGGGATTTCCTCAGAGCACAGCGTCCCCATCCAAACCCTCTGTCTTGTAAACGCTCCATGATTTTACGTGACTTTATGAATAACCTCTCTAATGTGTGTATGTGTCCTGGAGGAGCACAGCACTGCAGTTTAGTGTTTTTCTGCTCCACTACAGACACTCCAAGCTTCTTTTTTAGAGAAACACCTCCAGTGTGGTCCATCAGTTCATGAGCAAGAGCTGGATCAGGTGTGTTGGGCTAGAGAAATCTTTAAACATGGACGTTGATGCTCAGCACTGAAGCTTTAAAGTTGCCATTAAGGGCATTTATTCAGTATTTCAGTTCAGCTCTGATGTTTACATACAAGGTATGGGACTTTGGTTGGGCTTATGATTACTAGAACACAAGCTCATGAATAATTAGATTGAAAATTTAAAGCTCTGTAAATAAGCTCCGTCTATACTATATAGTAAGTAATGGAAATGTTACTCATTTGAGGCTGACTAGTAGTTAAAGCTACTTATACTAGCTACTAGGACGGTGTATTGGCAAGAACCTGACGATACAATACGTATTGTGATACAGCGGTCACGATTTAATATATATCTATGTATTGCGATACTGCAAGCAATGTGATATAATGTGATTTTTCAAATGCTACTATTAAAACACACCAGGAACAGGTTTGCCAGTGTTTACAATAGCACTGCGTCCTTGTGCTGCTTGTTAATGTTGGAGTGCAGCTGAAAATAGATTACAATACTGCCATCTAGTGGTCAGAGGTTTAAACACAACACACAATGATTCACTGTCTGCTAGAATCTGTGTATCCATACTGTGTTTTGAGAATTGATACAGTATTGATAGTTTTTTTTACAACCCTACTAGCTACTTGCTTTCGATCTCCACATCAACACAAAGTAAATTAAACTTCTCACTGTGAAGCTTTCAGTTTAAGATGATCTGCTGAAACCAGCAAACAGTTATAAACTCATACAGCATGGCAGCTACTTGCAGGTTGCTGTTGGGGCTTAGACGTTAATGGAATTATGACTCTCCTCGCTGTGTGATGCCTCGATGTTGCTCAAGGTTTGAGAAACTGTCTTTAGTGAAATTTGAAGAGTAAACTAACAACTCAGAATTTAAGTGTCCAGGTTCTTATAAAAGATGTGGAAGCTGAAGTTCCTATTCTCCAGATTGTTTTGCAAAATTTCTGTTCAGCTTTAAATGGTGCCGCAGTTACATTCTGGTGACTGTGCATGCTGTAGCTTTTAAGGTGGAACTGAAAGACTGATTATGAAGCTGGTGAATAGGAAGCCAGTCTCAGCCTCATTTAAAGAAGAATATCAGCCATACTTGCTGACAGATCATTGGAAAGTGCATGAAAAGTGCTGACACCCTCTTCACAGTCTGGAACAGTGGATTTCTACATGTATCATCTAGGCCTGTAAGAAAATATTGAATATTGTGATTAATGATACTGTATCGATTCTCAGAAACACAGTATTGATTATTAATCAACAGTTTACAAATATTTCTGACAGACAGTGAATCATTGTATGTTGTTTTTAAACTTCTAATCTCTAGATGGCAGTGTTGTAATCCATTTTCAGCTGCACTACAACATTAACAAGCAGAACAAGGGCGCAGTGTTATTGTAAGCACTGGCAAACCTGTTCATACAGTGGTGTGTTTTAATAGTAGCATTATAAAAACACAGTATATCACTTTGCTTGTAGTATGGCAGTATACTGAATCATGACCGCTGTATATACGTATGTATTGTATCTCCAGTTTCTTGTCAACACACAGCTCTAGTATTAACCACCATTGCTGTTGCTCTGTTGTTTGTTGTTTCCTGCTGGGCTGGAACTTGAGCTGGTGTACATATATTACTGGTGGAGTCGGGACTGCTACGTAACAGCTTAGGATTTTGGATTTAGCTTGTTTTACTGCCCTCTTTTACAAACACAGCGTTTTTGTAGGAACAACAGTGTTTGAGGTTCTTGGTATGTCATTTCTATACACTCAACTCTCTTTGAGTTGTTTAACTCATTTAAGGTGGAACCTAAGGTGGAACATTTAAGGTTAGATGAAGAAGCAACAGCGTTTCAGGTTCATGGTATGTTATTTCTATACACTTAACTCTATTGAGCGGTTTAATTCATTAGAGGTGGAACGCAATGTTAGATAAAGAAGCAACAGTGTTTGAGGTTCATGGTAAAACATTTCTATACACTCAACTCTCTTTATTGAGCTCTTAAACTCATTTAAGGTGGAACGCAACGTTAGATAAAGAAGCAACAGCGTTTGAGGTTCATGGTATGTCATTTCTATACACTCAACTCTATTGAGCTCTTAAACTCATTTAAGGTGGAACGCAACGTTAGATAAAGAAGCAACAGTGTTTGAGGTTCATGGTAGAACATTTCTATACACTCAACTCTCTTAATTGAGCTCTTAAACTCATTTAAGGTGGAACGCAACGTTAGATAAAGAAGCAACAGCGTTTGAGGTTCATGGTATGTCATTTCTATACACTCAACTCTATTGAGCTCTTAAACTCATTTAAGGTGGAACGCAACGTTAGATAAAGAAGCAACAGTGTTTGAGGTTCATGGTAGAACATTTCTATACACTCAACTCTCTTAATTGAGCTCTTAAACTCATTTAAGGTGGAACGCAATGTTAGATAAAGAAGCAACAGTGTTTGAGGTTCATGGTAGAACATTTCTATACACTCAACTCTCTTAATTGAGCTCTTAAACTCATTTAAGGTGGAACGCAACGTTAGATAAAGAAGCAACAGTGTTTGAGGTTCATGGTATGTTATTTCTATACACTTAACTCTCTTTATTGAGCTCTTAAACTCATTTAAGGTGGAACGCAACGTTAGATAAAGAAGCTGGCAAGCAGGAAACCATTTTCAGACTTCAAAGATGAACACAAGTCATGTTTGTTGACAGTCGGTTTCTTGGAAAGGATATGAATAGTGAATCTCCTCCACACAGAACTAGACCCCGTTGCTGTTACTCCCGTGTCATATGTAAATTTTGGGCTTGTAAAGCTTATTTCACACGGTTTTTACACGTGTGTGGTCTCTGATCTTGAACTGACGCTGTTTTTGAGGGTCCTAGCTGAGGAAATTGGGCGCAGCGCTAAAACGGTTAAATTAATGAAGGACAGAACGTCTGTGAAGGTTTTGGTGACTGATCTTCAAAAGTTCACTGATCTCTGCCCGGAGCTATCTTCCGAGCTCCGTGTGCGCGAACTCTTCTGTGCTTTGAGCCTCGACTTCGGCTGCTGAGTCGGTGGCCCATTTCTAAATCTGTGCACTTACTAAAGATACTGTTTCTCTCTGATTTGAGCTTCGCCTCTCCCTACACATTGTCAAGATCAGGGTGGAAACGGCTCCTCAGAGGCTGAGTCGGCGCTGACGGGTCAATTGAGGCTGCAGCGTGCAGCGTTGTATTCCGCAATAGACATAGTGAATGCAATTTGCAGCATTGTCACACTTCGTTACTTCAAAGTAAAGAACCTCTTCATGCTCAGAAATGAGCTTTTCCAGCCGGCACGGGCGTCCACAATAATCCGCTTTGTTCAGCATTGTTTTTAAATCACACCCTTTGTGCTCGATATTGTGTCTTGGCTTTTATATACAGTTTCCCGACGCAGTGGTTTGCATCCATTTATTTGTGGATCAGAGTAAGTGTAGTGAACAATACCACACCTTTCATTTATTTACCTCAGAAAATAGATTCTTTCTTTTATCTACTTGTTTGGTTGTTTGTTTAGTCGTTGATAAAGGTTGGCGGACAGCTGCATATGCAATCTGGCAACCAGGTTTAAAGACCCAGGACTGAGCAAAGACACAACTACAGTTGACCTAGAGTTGACCTGTGAGCAGCTGTGTGTGTTTGTGGCTGGACCACCCGTTCCTCACCTATAGACAGGTGTGAAAAACTGTGGGAGGGGCTTAGAAACCACTGCTATGTAAACACTGTTGTTTATACATAAGTGTTTCTATTGTTTATTTTCTCTTGACCCAGAAAAGAGGAGAGGATGAGTGCAGGTACTGAGTTTTGGAGGAGCTACAAGTCATATTTAAATGTTTGGGCTTAAATGACATGTTTTGTTGATTGTATGGGGTAAAATAAGTGAACACTTGCTCTACAGGGACCACACTTCGGCATGTTTAATTAATCTTTACAGTTAATTTGCTAAACAAAAATAAACATTTATGGGACATTTTATAACTTGTTTCTTAAGTTTAACATATGGGTAAAAGATACAAGTCTTTGCTGTCCGATGAAAAACAAGCAGCTTTACAGGAGAGGATAAAAACTGTCTTTACTTTTAATGTAAGCCAATGGAACCAGATTTTTTTCCCCAATGTATTTTGGGGCATTTCTATTGATCCAGTCATCATCATCATGAAATTGATGTATTGCAATTTTTCAAATCTTACTATTAAAACACACCACTATATGAACAGGTTTGCCAATACTTACAATAGCACCCTTGTGCTGCTTGTTACTGTTGGAGTGGAGCTGAAAATGGATTATAAATGGATTTTTAATGGTCAGAGGTGGAAACACAACACAGTAAGGTACTCTCTGCCAGGAATCTGTGTCGATACTGAGTTTTTGAGGATCGATACGGTATCACCAAACATAATATCCCGATACTCGATATTTCGATATGAAGATCCATGTTTTTCTTTAGACAGCGACGATATTAAAGTTGTGCTCTGAGGAGTTAGAAAAGAGAATGTTGACATATTTTCATGTGGAAAATCAACAAAACAGGGCATTTGACTTGGGTCGTTAGTTTACGTACTGTTGTACACTAAAACTCTCTTTACATATTTATTTATTTATTTTTAAAACATTGGTGTATATGTCTTTGAACTGATTAAGCACAATTCACCACCCAGCAGGCAGGCAGTAGCGTTTCACCTCCCCATCCACCACCCCTCCTGTCATCACCAGAGAAGGAGGGATGGTGGTGGATGGTGTCGGGTTATTCTGTAGTAGAACTGAACTGTCAGTCCAATAACAGCTATTAATAAAACCTCTTTTCATTGTGTTGACTCTGAGCAACACGCTACAGCCTCCCCGGCCGCACATGAACAAACTGGTATCCTGGTCTTAAATGTAGTCCATATATCCCTACTGTTTCTAAATTCTTACTGTTCTAATATTATTGGTAGTTGTTCTTGACATTATCATTTTTAATCAGTTTCTTGTTAAATATTTTTAAAACAAATAAAAATGTGTAGTAATTAGTAGAAATAAGGTGAATAGTCTAAAATTTTTATAGCAGATAGATAAATTGAAGACGTTTATTTGCCAAGTTATCAGCTTTCTTGCAGTTGTTTGAAGTTTAATCACCAGAAAAGCCAATACATAGTAAGTCAGTGCAGATATTTCTGACCTAGCGTAATTTGTATGGTTGTTTTGACAGCACTAGTCCATAAAACATCCCATCATCAACGTTCATAGTATTGAAATTAAGAATATATGTCTATTCAGTTCCTGAGATGCAGAGTAATTCTTATTTATAACGGATGCTGATGTCAAAACAGTGTTAAATATTAAATATCAAGCCACTGCACATGAATAACCTGGACTGTCTGGAGAAATAAAGCGGCATGAATGAGTGCCTCATGTAATTACAAGGTTCGGAGCCTAGCGACGAGGGAAGTTGGGCCGGGGGGTGTAGGGAAGGTCTAAAGTGAGCTGTGGTTTGAAGGGTTAAGTCTTGTTTCATTTCTACGAGTGCCAGTTAGCTCACGTCTTGTACTGCGAGATGGTCAGGAGCTCATTCTGGGATTAGCTTGTTTACGTGTTTATACAAATCCTGCAGTGTGCAGCTAGCCTAAAGCAGCTTTGCATCTGCCTCCCTCCTTCACTGTGACTGGCTTATGTGAGTACAGGCGAGAGGGAGGTGATTTAAATGCTGATTTATGTGAATACATTTCTTTATTGGTCACACTGAGTATTATTGCAGGTTTCTCATACTACAAATATTTTTTCTTACCTCGCTGGGTATAGTGCTCTCTCCCTGTGACATGAGCTGGCATGATCAGCATCTATCCAGATCATGCATGTTATTGGCTTTTAATGCAGCAGATGACTGAACCTTGCATTGCCTTGCCATGTCTAAATATTTAACATACTCTGTATTGGCAAATGTATTCACTCACCCACCCAAATCACTGAATTCAGGTGTTTCAATCACTTCCATGGCCACAGGTGTATAAACCCAGTACCTATTCATGCAAACTGCTTCTACACACATCAGTGAAAGAGTGGGTCGCTCTCAGGAGATCAGTGAACTCCAGCGTGGTACCATGATAGGACGCCACCTGTGCAACAAGTCCAGTGGTGAAGTTTCCTCACTACTAAATACTCCACAGTGACTGTCTGTGGTGTTACGCTTCTCCGTCTAGCAATCCGATGGACGAGTCTGGGTTTGGCGGTTGCCAGAATTACGGTACTTGTCTTGACTGCTTTGTGCCGAGTGTAAAGTTTGGTGGAGGGGGGATTATGGTGTGGGGGTGTTTTTCAGGAGGTGGGCTCGTCCGCTCAGTTTTAGTGAAAGGAATGCTTTAATGCTTCAGCAGACCAAGAGATTTCATGCTCCCAACTTTCTGGGAACAGTCTGCGGACAGCCCCGTCCTGTTCCAACATGACTGCACACCAGTGCACACGGAGAAGCGAGTTTGGTGTGGAAGAACTTGATTGGTGTGCACCCCAAAGGGTGGGCCGACATCATTTTACACTCTATAGATTAAAAATAGGATGTCACTCAGGTTCACGTGTGTGAAGGCAGATGAGTGAATACTTGTTGTAGTACAGTGTATCTCAAATTAGGTTCAACAGAGTTTTGTATATCTCAGATGTTGAGGCGTATATAAAGTCAGTGTTATTGATTTTCTGTGAAATTGTTATTGGCAGAGAAAGCTACTGTCTCAAATTTCTTTATGGGGTGGCGACAGGAATTAGGGAACCAAATATAACCATTTTACTTACTATCCAAACCAAGTCTATTAAAGATGGAAGGATCAATTGGCCATGTATTGGTATCAACAGATTGGTAATCAAAATATGTGATCGAAGATCGGCCAATATGTCTCCAGTTTAGCCGATCTCGAGAGCCGATTAATAGCGTTAAACAAATGAGCCTCATTTCTGCTAGCATTTCATCCAGGAAGAGGAGCCCTCCATGAAACCCCCTCCAGCCAGCTCCCTGCAATTCCTATCTGAACCACTAGGTGGAAATACCACAGCTAAAGAACCACAGCCAGAGTGATTGAGTTTATAGTTCTAGATAAGCAGCTCTTCTCGCTGTAGAAGACGTTCATTCTGGTGCTTAATATTCCACCTGGATCTACGCTCTGCTGTTCCTAGTAGAGATACTTTTCAGATGTGGCTCTTCCGGAGCGGTTTACGCCCACATAGACCAACTTCTAATTTAGTTAAAATATTATACTGTTTCACATGAGCTCGTTAAAAATGGTAATAAACCAGTTTCCACCTTGTTTCATGACTTGATCACACTAACACCTATATGTAGCCCTGCGGTGGCATATAGCCCCGCCCTCTATCGTTATCGGCTATCGACTGATCACGTTGAAAGGTGAACACTTTGTTACTTCGTTGAAATCGGCCTCAAAAAATGCTGATGGGTCCATCTCTAAAGTCTACCCATGTGGATTGTAATGTTATATGTAATGCAGGTAATAATCAAATCTGAAGGAAAGTTGAAAGATTTCTTTAGGTACCACCTTACTGATATAAATGTCTTTAAAAAACGAATCATTTAAGTATAAATCTTATTTTAAAACAGTCAGAACACATCAGGTAGTATTGCAGTTTCTCATTTGGAAAGCACCGTGCATGAATGGTTCTATATAAACGAACTTGCCTCGCCTATTAATATCCATTTTATGTAGCAGCCTTGTGTGAGGGAGCTTTTAGAGGTAATAAACTCTTCAAACGTCTGGCTCAGTTTCTGACTCAGTTTCTGACTCAGTTTCTCTAGAATGCCAATCTTCCCATTAAACCGTTCTGGAGGACTTTGTTTACTTCCTAATTATTTGGATTCTACAAATATCACAAGGGCACCTCATGGCTCCAGTGTTGTGATATTGTAACAAGGGGCCTGTTGCAATTCTCAGCCCTAGTATTCACCACATTGGTGGAGGTTGACCAGTCATGCTGTGGGACAGCTGTTACTCACAGTGTACATGTACTCCACTGTGAATGTTGACCCACTGGTCTTTCTGTGCCGCAGGTGGGATGGACCTGGCCGAGAGGCTGCTTCAGGACCCGAAGCTTTCACAGAGCAAGCAGGCCTGCGCTGGTCTCACTGACATGAAACAGCTCTTCAGCTACCTGCAGCTCTTCCAGGTCACGGACAAGGTGAGCTCAGAGGTCACATGACACATTTTCACATGAGCCTGGTTCTGTTCAGTGAACTGGAGGTCTCCATTAGAAGGTGATGGTTCAACGAAAAACCTTTATCAGGTTTGATGTGTGAAGTTTGTTTCTTTAGGCTAGTGTAGCTGACACGTAGCTGAAGCCCACCTGTTGGGACCATGTTGAAGAGACTTTATTGTTCCATTTTAAACACTGTCGTACTGTCGAACCAATGGACTAATGTTCAAATATAATTCAGGCTTCCGATTGGCTGGTATGAATTCCTTCATATGATCATAGAATGTGTTCTAACAGCAGTGAACTGAACCAGAGTTGGCCTGGACGTGGGCTGAGATCTCTGGCTGTCTGCATCAAGTAGCTACAGCTGCCTTATCTCAGATTGATGTTTAGTTATTTTATATGTAGGTCTCTAAGATTTGTATTAATCACAGTGTAGAAACATTTTACTTTTAATTATTTATGTTAATTTTTTTTCCATGTATGTTTGTATGACTTAAAGTGACGTTACCAGCCCATTACAAACTTCTGCTCCCCTTTAAGTACTATGGGTGTAAGAAAATATTGAATATCAGGATATTATGTTTAGTGATACTGTATCTATTCTCAAAACTACAGTATTGATACACAGATTCCTGGCAGACAGTGAATCAGTGTTTGTTGTTTAAACCTCTGACCACTGGATGGCAGTGTTGTAATCCATTTTCAGCTCCACTCCAACATTAACAAGCAGTACAAGGGCGCAATGCTATTGTAAGCATTAACAAACCTGTTCATACAGTGGTGTGTTTTTATGATAGTAGGATTTGAAAAATCACAGTATATCACTGCTGTATCACGATTCGTATTGTATCGCCAGGTTCTTGCCAATACACAACCCTAGTGAGTATTAGCCTGTGGACCACTAGAGGGTGCTTCACTGCCCACTGGTTGAGAAACCCTGATTTAGCCTAATTCTTTATTTTTTATTCGAATCCCCATTAGCTTCCACAGTGTGGTTGGTAGTCTTCCTGAGGTCCACACCAAGACAAAATTTAATCAAAACAAACAATCAAAAATCAACATAAATCAAACTAATGCAACAGAAGACAAAAACTGAACAGAACTAAAAATTAAAAAACAACAGACATTAAAAATTAAACATTAAAAGACAGAGAACACCCCTACAATCATATAAGCTTAACCAAATTTTGTTTCAGTAACTTTTTAGAAGTAAATTTATTCATTATCTGCCTGTTGTTTATAGGAAGAATATTCCAAGCCAAGAAAGACCTACAAAGAACAGTTCTCTTCATAAAATTAGATTTTAAACTTGGCACCACCAGTTGACTTGTGCTCACTTGGCGAGTTTTATACCCATGACAGTTTTATACCAATGATAATTAGTGAGGTGTAAGCTTCCATCACTTGTTAGATGCATTAGTCTCGTAGCTTCAGTGCGAAACTGGAGAAGAAACTTGAGACACGAAACATGTCTGGCCGATGGAGAAGGTTTGAGGTACGGGGGGCACGTTTTCGTTTTTGGCTGAACCAGCATTTGCGATCAGACTATGTTTCAGTGAAAGTTTTCTCAGCATGGTTAAAGGCGCTAAAATAATGAGTGGTGAAGCAGGAGGATAATGAGTGTTGACCCAGTTTAGTCTAAACAAAATATTTTTGTACTTCCACATGCTCTGCTATGAATAGCTGGTGTTAACTGTGCATGAACTTTTATATATTTTTTTAAATATTTTTTTTCATACAACTCTGCTGGATTCAGGCTGCAGTGATGGGTGAACAAAGTCGATGCTGAAAATACTCCGTGTATATCAGAATCATATCAAATATCCTCGTGTATCTTAACGCAGTCATGTGGATGTAAAGCACTCTGTGTTATTCACATCTAGGCATCGCAAACAACAGTCCAAACAATTAACAATAGTCAAAAAGCTAATAGATTCTAGAAACAATGTTTAATTGCTCTGGTTGCATTTGTGACCCCTCATCTTGTATTTAAACCTTCTTTCTGTAGGTGGTGTTTGATCTGAGTCTGGCCCGTGGATTAGATTATTACACCGGCGTGATCTATGAAGCTGTGCTGTGTCAGACCCTTCAGGCCCCCACCCCGGCACCCGCAGAGCAGAATGGAGCCGTGTCCGGGGACGAGGCAGGCGTCAGTGTGGGCAGCGTAGCTGGCGGGGGGCGATACGATGGCCTGGTGGGCATGTTTGACCCCAAAGGCAGGAAAGTGCCCTGTGTGGGGGTCAGTATCGGCATTGAAAGGGTCTTCTCTATAATGGAGCAGAAAGCAGAGGTAAGCCATGCAAAGCCCACAGCGCTAATAGGCCGGATAACCAGCTGAAGGCAGAAACAGATGCTGTTGTGCTTAACTGGTCATTTTAACGGTTCTGTTGGTTTGAATAGCTCGCAGATCTGTTCTCATGTTTTGTTTGAGTGGTAATAAGTAGGTGTTAACTTGGGACTTTTCATTAAGTGCATAGAAATGTCCATGCTGGAGTAGAAGCATTAAAAAAATATGATAAATAAAATAAATTAGCTAATAAATTGCTGCCACCACGTTTTTATATGAAGGTCTCTATTAAGATTTGTATTAATCACAATGTAAAAATATTTGTATTTTAATTATTTATGTTAATCTTTTTTACCACGTATGTTTGTATGACTTAACGTGACGTTACCAGCCCATTACAAAATACTGCTTCCCTAGGGGTTTAAGAAAATATCGAAATATCAGGATATTATATTTTGTGATACTGTATCGATTCTCAAAAACACAGTATCGATACACAGATTCCTGGCAGACAGTGAATCATTATATGTTGTGTTTAAACCTCTTACCACTAGATGGCAGTATTGTAATCCATTTTTAGCTCCACTCCAACATTAACAAGCAGCACAAGGACGCAATGCTATTGTAAGCATTAACAAACCTGTTTATATAGTGGTGTGTTTTCATAGTAGGATTTTAAAAAATCACAATATATCACTATGTGTGTGTGTGTGTACAAATATATACCTTTTGATACCCCATTCTCACACTCTGGCATGGGGGACTATGTAGGCTCTATGTAGGCTCCTCTATCAGTTAATTCTGAAACTCATGAGATGAACGAGCTGGTTTAGCCACTTTGGAATGAGAGCCAGAAGAAGTGGAAGTGGTGACGACAGCCAGTCAGGCTGCTACGTGTGAGATGTGTTTATTGCAGTGACCTTGTTAAAGAGGACACAGATATTAATCTATTTAACTTTTTTTTTCATTTCTTTTGTAAAGTTAAGTTATAACTGAACTCTGCCAGCTCCTCAGGGCCAAAGCTTGAGAGTTGCTGACTTCAGTCATTCCCTGGGGTGCAGATGATCTCCAACAAGATCTGTGTCAATACCAAATTCAGTAGAAACTTAAATTAGTAGTCTTTACTGCACCTATGATGGGACTAAGAGGAGTGTTCAGTGACATTCTGAGGTTCTTTACAGCAAAAGGTTTATTTTGCAGTTAAATACTAAACAGAAATGCCAGTTTTGTAAATCTTATGGTCTTTCTGTTCACAGCTGTCCGCAGAGAAGGTGCGCACCACAGAAACGCAGGTTCTGGTGGCCTCAGCACAGAAGAACCTTCTGGAAGAGAGACTCAGGCTGACTTCTGAGCTGTGGAGCGCAGGCATTAAGGTAAGTGAATGTGTGTAAATACAACTGTTTTCAAAGACTGGCCATCTAATGTCATTTATTGCAAACAAAGTCCAGCAGGTCTGCCTGTACCTGGACTCCCCCACTGAAATATGATTAGTACTATGCTGTACAGAGGTGAAACTAAACGGTGGTGAAGTACATGAATTAATAAATGAACTTGTGTACTTTATTATCAGCGTGCGTCAGTATTCACCAGATACATAAACAAACATCAGTTGCTTGAGCAAGACTAAACTTAGGAAGATAAAGAACCTACTAAACTTCTTTAAGCTACATTTTTAATGATTGGGCCAAGACTGCAGTAGCAGATAGCAGTCAGTGGTTTTTGCTCTATGTTTAATCAGCAGACAGGAAACTCATTATGGTCTTTGTTTTGGATACAGAGCTTTTTTACAAAGAGACTGACGAGTTTTATTTTTAACACAACTTTCTTTTGTCTCCTTGCAGAGTAACAATACTCACAATGCATGTTAGCATATAGTCAGCTGAAGCAGTAATCTGTGGTGTTGAAGATTAGGAGATAGAAGATTAGGAGATAAAGGAGATGGTTGTTTCTCTGAAATTGCATTTTTTCAGACATTAAGAAAGAACTAGCCCACTGCATAGTACTTAATAGCAGAACTTTCTATTTCTTTCGATCTTTCCATCTCTAATTATATATATATATATATATATATATATATATATATATATACACACACACACAACACACACTTACTTTTCACTTTTAAATACTACTTTTGTCTGCATTTTTTTGGAAATTAAGAAAGAACTAGCCCACTGTGTAGTACTTAATAGCAGAACTGGGATTTTTTACATGAATATATCAAAACACTGTGTCCCCCTGATACCTTTATTCTGATTGTTACAAACATGACATGTAAACCAGTTAGCCAACCCACACCAGGAGCTTAAACAATCAAGCAAGTCTGTAATAAAAGGGTGTGTATTTCCACCTAGCGGTTCAGATAGGAATTGCAGGGAGCTGGCCGGAGAGGGTTTCAACGAAATACTAGCTGGAAATACAGAAATTAGGCTTATTTGTTAAACGCCGTCGATCTGCTCTCGGGATTGGCTAAACTGGAGAAATATCGTCTGATCACCGATCACATATTTTGATGAATAATCGGCGGATACCGATACATAGCTGATCGATCTTTCCATCTCTAATATATATATATATATATATACATACACACACACACACTTACTTTTCACTTTTAAATACTACTTTTGTCTGCATTTTTTTGGAAATTAAGAAAGAACTAGCCCACTGTGTAGTACTTAATAGCAGAACTGGGATTTTTTTTTACTTGAATATCAAAACACTGTGTCCCCCTGATACCTTTATTCTGATTGTTACAAACATGACATGTAAGCCAGTTAACCAACCCACACCAGGAGCTTAAACAATCAAGCAAGTCTGTAATCATCAGTGATCAACTACTTCTCTACAACATCATCCCCCATGTCTCGACTGACATCCTTAGCTTTTGTTTGCTGTGGTAGAAAATGGGGTTTCCTTCTGACTGGACACATCAGATTGAGATAAACTGTTCAAAGCTTTCACCTGGAAAAAAGACTCTGTAGTGATTGGGGTCACTAATTAGAATGGTTTAGTGTGCAGTCGGCTGTCTAGCTTAGAAATGGTAGTTTTAGCACCAGCTGTCTCCTGAATGTGACACTAACCCTAGTAGTCTCTTTCTAATGTCAGAAACTGCCCAGTAGACCGTTATCTCACCTGCTGAAATGCCCTCACTGAAAATAATGTTCATGTCTGTTTTATGTGTTGCCCAAGTTTCCCCGTCTCCAGTAGCTACACAGTAACATTAATGCTTTATACAGTTGTTTATGGATATTAATCTGATTTTAGAACACGTTTTGTGAGAAACTACAAGTTTAAAGCATTTACTTTTACAAAATCAGAATAATCACCTGGACTTTTGCAAATGTGCATTTATTATTGGGCATATTGTTTCTTTGCACTCTAACTGCACCAGTGGACCAGAGGCAAATATTTTTTAATCTAAAATAATTGTAATGGTTTATATTAGTCATTTTTTATGTAAAGTATGAAAAATAGACTCCTATTTATTTCTATTTACATTGTGTGTAAATTTCAGTATGAATGGACCAATATAAATGCTTCAAAATAGCTTGGAAAAATTCTGGTTCCATTGACTTACATTGAAAGTAAAGTATGTTTTTGGACTCCTGTAAAGTTGCAATTTTGGAGATACTTGTTTTTCATTGGACAGCGATATATATATATATATATATATACACACACACAAACTTTTCAGTATGCAGTAGTACAAAGACGTTTCAGTCAGTCAGTACTACCTTCAAGCGCTGGTGTCTATTTCAGTTCCAGTCTAATAATGTAGCTACATAATGCTCTGAATGTCCACTGCTCTATTGGTGACCGCAGGCCGAGGTGTTGTGTATTTGACTGTCTTGTCTGTTGGGGGCTGCAGGCTGAAGTGTTGTATAAGAAGAATCCGAAGCTCCTGACTCAGCTGCAGCACTGTGAGGAAACTGGTATCCCGCTGGTGGCAATTTTGGGCGAGCAGGAGCTCAAAGACGGAGTCGTCAAACTGCGGAACGTGGCCACCCGAGAGGAGGTAGGGAAAGCATCACGGAGGTAATGCTAGCCTAACATTAGTCTGCTCAAAGCAACACGCTCCATGATGTTCCTGCTGCATGGTTGAAGAGACGCTCATCCCATGCTGCAGGCATTGAAGTTTTCTACTTTTCTACCGTAGGACCGAACGTTCCGAGCACAGAGAGCGGCTGTTCCAGTAGTATTTCCAACAGCTTCTAAATCGTGATCAGTAGTTTCTGCTGCATGGTTTCCTAACCAGGCTCAGGGTCCCAGAGCTGTTCATGTGGGAAGGCTTAATAATGCAGATACTCGCTTGATTTAGCTTCATGAACGCCTAGTTCAGCATTTTTCAAATCCAAGAACAGTTGAAAACAGCCTTCTGCAGTTTCAGAGTCCACCATATAAGTGAATATATGGAATGGGTAGCACAACAGTTGGTAAAAAGAAAATCTGAGAATAAGACTTGGTTTAGCGCTTGGGTTCCTCAGTGGAAAAGAGATACAATAGAGTTTAAACATGCTTCGAAGTTGTGAAAGTTAAGACTTTGTCTGCCGATGCTGTCATCATCTTCTCTTATTCTCCACAAGTAAGCGAAGTTAGACGTTCACAGCAAGCAATCTGCAATTTATAGGAATCTATTAGAAGTAATTACTGAAGTATGTGCGCTCTCAGATTTCCACCCGTAATTTCCCCACAGCTGCACAAATGTGATTCCCAAATGTGCAGCTGAAATAAACACGTTTGAATCATGTTGTTGAATTACAATTACAGTGACTGGTTGTTTTGACCAGCCACTAACACAGCACAGCTTCCTGAAACCTTTGGACTTGACATGACTATATAAGTTTGGGATCACAGTGAAATGTTCTTGTTTTCAATGGAGTATCTTCTTCCTTAACACAACAATGGACTGACGGGTCTCTAAAGAAAGTTGTTTCTTTCTGGTCATTTTGAGTCGATCAGCAAGCCATCAACTGCTGATGCTTCAGATACTAACCTAGAATGTTGGTCCCCTTTTATACTCACTTATTAGTAGAATGTTTTTCAGCTGTGCATCACAATTGAGCAAAAGTGTCCTAACAACCAATTAGTCCAATAACATCCTTAACTTGGATTGGCGGCCGTACCAGGAGATTTAGACAGAGGACTGAGAATTGCTGATAATAGGACTATATGCTAAATAAGCCTCTATACAAAAATAGACTTTAATACAAACATTTTTATTCTTTAAAAATCATCTGATACACTTACATTAATTGTGAAATGAACAGTATTGTTTGTGAATTGCATGAAAATTGCATGTGATCCTAAACTTTTGAGAGTAGTAGTGTGTATATGTGTATATATATATATATATATATATATATATATATATCTCCTTCATGTGGGCTCCTCTATCAGTTTCCTCTGAAACTCATGAGGTGAACGAGCTGGTTTAGCTACTTTGGAATGAGAGCCAGAAGAAGTGGAAGTGGTGACGACAGCCAGTCAGGCTACTACGTGTGAGATGTGTTTATTGCAGTGACCTTGTTAAAGAGGACACAGATATTAATCTATTTAACCTCCTGTTTTCATTTCTTTTGTAAAGTTAAGTTATAACTGAACTCTGCCAGCTCCTCAGGGCCAAAGCTTGAGAGTTGCTGACTCCAGTCATTCCCTGGGGTGCAGATGCTCTCCAGCAAGATCTGTGTCAATACCAAATTCAGTAGAAACTTAAATTAGTAGTCTTTACTGCACCTATGATGGGACTAAGAGGAGTGTTCAGTGACATTCTGAGGTTCTTTACAGCCAAAGGTTTATTTTGCAGTTAAATACTAAACAGAAATGCCAGAGTTTTGTGAATCTTATGGTCTTTCTGTTTACAGCTGTCGGCAGAGAAGGTGCTCCTTGGTCATGTTGATCCTGGTGTAACAGTCACACTATTTAAAACTGAAACCATTATGTCTGTCCCTCACAGGTGGACGTGTCCAGAGCAGAACTGGTTGAAGAAATCAAGAAAAGGACCTCACAGTCTTAGAGCTGTTTACCTCACTCACTCACTCACACACCCCAAACCTCCCTCAGCACACCTCACATTCAGACTTTCTCATTGCTTATGTAAACCAGATAAGAAATATTCTAGCTTTTGTTCCATTCTCAGTCTATCGCCTGCCTGTATGAAGAAAAACTCCAGCCAGATATGTTCAAATAAACGTGCTGTCCCTTCACAGCCTGTGGACTTCTTTGTTACGGTGTAACTTCATTGCATGCATTGTGTCTTTTCTAATAACTGGCTGTGCCGCCTTGCCCGTCTGGTCAGGGAGGGATTACACCAGTCTTGAGATTCAGTTCCTCCTTATGTGAGCCCACTTTAAGAGCACACTTCAGTTAAGAGTTGGTATGTGTGTTCACCTGCTGTTCCAGACTGAGACTAGGGACTGAGGTCTGGTGATTGGGCTGTCCCGGAGCTCCATCGTGTCTATTAAACCAGTCACATTCAGACTAGCTACAGTCGGCATCTTAATACTGTACGCAGGAGCATCAATGTTGTGTGGAGCTCATACTTTAAGATAGTTTAAGAGTGGTTAGAATGGTAAGGAACTACCTCGAGAGACTGGTGTAGTCTAAGAACTGACACGGTAATGTACAGAAATGAAAAATCAAACAAACTATTTTACGCAAGAACTAAACAGTTTAAATTTCACCTCCTCAAACCACATCCAGGTCTTTAAGGTTGACCTGCTGATGTGGTTTATGACACAGCATGACTTGGAACTAAAGCCTCACAGCTCCACAAGTTCTAGACTAAAGAAGAAACATTTGGATACCAGTCAAACTAAATATGGGGTAAATGTTCATTTTATTTTAATTAGTGTGTATATATATATATATACACTATGCAAAAGTCTGAGGCCTTTATCTTGGCAATAATTTGTATTTTCACCACCAGATATCATTAGAACAGATGTAACAAAGTATCATAAATATCTTATTGTGAAAGAAGTAGATCATATCTTGAGCTCCAGTTAGAAGAACAAAGTGTAGTTCCAGATTTCTCCTGGACGCCCCAGACATTGTATGAATGTATTCAGTTCCTTCAGCAGCAATCTTGATTTAGCTTAATGAAGTACTGAGCAGTCAAAGCAGGTATTAGATGAGAACTGTAAATAATACTGGGTAGTTTCCACAAGGAGAAGCTTGGAAAGGGTTAAATAAACACACAGACATGCAAAAGAACTACATACTCTATTCATACTTTTTAAATATTTTTTTAAACAGAGTAAATAAAAGTTTGTGTGGAAAAAAACCCTTATTTTTATATGATAATGTCTAATCTCCACAAGTGCTTAGACAGTACTGTGTGTGTATATATTTAAACTTTTCCTTAAGGCAGAGGGATGCTTAACCAAGTATCAGAGACGAAATGACGCATGCAGCAAGTTTTATTTGATCTGTGGCACTTCTTATGAGTAACCATTAAAGGCAGTAATAAGTGCCACTCAGCAGTTTGTTTTCAGATTTGTCCAGCCAAGTATGTGCATTCAAGTGCTTTATTATTCTGGATATGTTAGCTTAATCAGTATTAATATTATTTATATTCTTAATATTTAAAAATGTGTGTAGAGCACTGTGTTTGTTGGTTGACATTAAAAAAAATTCAAAAAAAATGTCGCAACCTTATTGCAGTTTCGGGTGATTTGTAAATTAGTGTTAATAAAAGGTAATGGATCCGCAGTTCTCTCTAGGCTACACACCTTAAAATAAAACTACATACAAGAATACTACCCGTTTCTGGCATTACGTCAAGGATTTAAAGCTCAACTATCTATAAATCAGTGAAATGTGACTAAAACATTCTTAAAAATGCTGCTAAATATAAAAATATTAAAGTATACTAGTGTAGAGGATATTACCCAGCAAGACTGCCATCTGCTATGTCTGCAATAAAAACAGTTGTCTAATGATTGATTGTTACTTAACAATAATAACAATTTCAGCTGTTGATTGTTGGTTGGATTCCAATGTTTGGTCAGCAAAATTAGAATTGGCCCTCCTGACAGCATGGTCAGTAATCACAGTTTAAAAAAAATAGCAATATACAGACGTCTACCAACAGCTGCCACGTAGAATCTTTATAAATACATTCTTATTTTCATTTAAAGCTCCACAGGGCCAATCATCTCAAACCCATAACATCACTAAAAACTCTCAGGAGCAGAACCTAAATTCAGCAGCTGTGTGTAACTGTTTTAGATGGTAAAACAGACTCATTTCTTTGTCTGTCGTTTACGTTGTTTTGTAAAAACACCCTGTGGTGAGTATAAACAGCTCCACGTCCAGACAAGTGCTAACAAATAAAATAAAAAAATCCTGATTCAAGATAATACTCTTCTTCTGTAATACAACTTTGTGGTCAATCATATCCTGATCATGTCAGATCTTGATTTAGGGCTGAATAATAAGAATGATACTTGGCAAAGATGGTCAATTCCTTCATCCTCACCACCTTCAAATGGAAAGCAGACTACTTTATGTGTGATGGACGAGCAGCAGGCGGTGATCGAGGGTCAGCCGTGTTTACATCCATTGGAAATGTGACAAACATCCATGATGTCTACCAAACGTTACCCCTCTGAGGGAGTTTTGACTCTCTACTAATTCTCTCATTAGCCGTTACGTCCCTCGTGACTAGGTTTACTAAAAGGAAACACTGTTCAGAGCTGAATACCTCCAGGGACGGTGTTTGACAACCATGTGATGAAAAATGTCAAACTGAGCTATCAAATAAAAATGCAAAGTATTTAGAACCCAGTCAAGAAGAACTTTTAATATCAGTAGAGCTACCGACCAAAAACGTTATCTAACACTTTCTTTTTCTTTTCTTCTTCTTCTTCTTCTTTTAAATAAGTGCAACATGCAAAGTAACCAACACAACCCAACAAACCCGTACAAAAGGTATGAAAACAAACACATGCGAAAATCATGCAGACTTCAGGGGTGCAAACAAACAAACAGCACGGTGCCAACACACAAATTATATCATTCATATTATTCCATAATTAAAACATTATAAAACATCATATCAAAAGATAAAACGTAAAACATCGGGTAAGCGAGGTAGTTTGAGCAACAAAAACCAAACCCTCTCTCCCTGCCGTGTAAACCTCACCCAGCTTATTGGAAAGGGAGCTGCATGCTTCCTCATCGCAATACTGAACGCAGAACTGATGATGCATCATCAGGCATGGGCTGTCGAAAAATCATGACCTTTAATTCGGCTTGCACATGGCCCTGATGACCTGCTCGGCGGTGGCCCGGTGGATCTCGTACTCGGTGGTGGTGGCGCTGGCGCCGGGCAGAATCTGGACGGTGCCGCAGAAGGGGATGGGCAGCCGCGGGAAAAAGACCCTGAAAGGTGAGGAGGGGCAACATTCAATTTGACGTTCTGAAAACAAACAGTTACAACATATATCCCCCAGTGAGCAAGCCAGAGGCAACAGTGGGAAGAACACCTCCCTCAGACTGGAGGAAGAAACCTTGGGAGGAACCAAGACTCACAAGGGGAGACCCATCCTCCTCTGGTCAAACAGTATTTACAGTTTAAACTAAATACCAAAGAAAAGAGTCTCTGTTTGAAATCTGGATAGCAAAGCTTTAGAAGCTGCACAGGTAGAGGCAGTCTCTGACTGACTGATCTAAAATCGCCTACTAGTCAGTAGGTACTGGATTAGAGTCAGTACGTACTGCTCGAGTGGTAGACTAGTAGGCAATTTCAGTAGGCAAGTTTTAGTAGCCACGCAATCTTGGGACATACTACGTCCACCTTCTACCAACATCCTGTGTTGCAAGACGTCAGACCACCACCGTAAAAGTTCCGCTGTTCATTTAAAAGCCCAGTTTACAGATTTAGCGTTTTTATCTAAATATGTACTCACACGGGTCCAGCTGTAGCTCTGAGAAGGAGGAATGTTATCACTGTTTACCTCAGAAGTAGCGCTAACTTCTGCTTCTTTACTAAAAACATTTCTAACAAATACAAGAACTAAATACTCTACCAAATATTTCCTGTAAAACTATAATCACCAAAATTTGACCTGCTCAAAGCACATCCAGGTGGCGCAGACCTGTTGATGTGACAACATTTGGATTCCAATCTAACCAGATGTTAAAAATATGAAGTAGTTCTTACCTCAATAACCTACTGTCAGAAACTCCAAGTTGAATGTGTTTAGTAAAATGGGACTCTGGTGAAGGCACAACATTGCTAGGTGGCTTTAAGAATGTAAAACTGAATTTATGTCGGCTTATAAGGAGAATAAGGAGAGTTCAGTCCATAGAACTGAACTCTACAGTGAACCTCCAACTCTGTTATTCCTACTTAAAATACAAATCCAGTATTTAAAAAAGAGGGAGGATAAAACAAGCTGATTCCAAAATCCTAGCAGGTTAAGTAACAGACTTATTAATATTTACACCCCCAAAATGTACATAAACCAGCTCGTGTTCTAGTCCAGCGGAACAACAACAGAGCATAAGGGATGAAAACGGCAGACGGTGCAGAAATCCAGTCGTTCCTGGAACGGAACTGTCAGCAGAGATGGTTGTTGTTCATCCTGGCTGAATTGCTTCCTATTAATCAGCTTCTTAATCAAACTTTCAGTTCCACCTTAAATGCTACAGCTTGTACAGGAGCCAGTACACAGCAGCTGCTCCATTTAAGGTGGAATGGAAAATACACAAAAATACACTTCATCGTCCACTTCTGTAAGAAGATGCTGGAGAACATCAATTTAAAGCTGTTAGTAAGAAGAAGCAAAATGGGCACCCAACACATCTCGCCTGACAACATCTATAATATGACATCATACACAGTCGAGTCACATTATTATGACCATTTCATACTTTGACTGTGGCAGCGTTAGGGTCTGGGCAATGTTTTCATGCCATTCTCTGGACCAACTTATCCATGTGGAAGGCACTCTTAACCAATTTGGGTATGAATCCTTGCAGATCACGTACACCACACATGCTGATTGTCTTTACTAGGGCGGATGGGATCTTCCAGCAAGACAATGTGACACATCCCATGGCTAGAAATGTCCCACACTGGTTGAAAGAACATGACCAAGACCAACCAGTATTTCCCTGGACCCCTAAATCCCCATACATGAACCCAACTGATCATCTGTGGGACCACCTGGATTATGGTGTTTGCTCTATGGATCCTCCCCCACACCCCCTCCAGCAGCTATAGGATGCACTGCAGTCAGCATGGCTCCAGGTACTTGTGATAACCTACCATGACCTTACTGAGTCTTCCAGTCTGTCTAGCTACTGTCTGCTGGTGGTCATAATAATGTGACTCGACTGTGTATAACCACCATAATAATAAATATAATACTGACCACAAATACATGACACACAGTGTCTTAACGTAATGTAACGTTTTCCGCCATATTGCTTACACTCACCTGTAGTTGAAGTGGAGGAAGCCGTCTGGGCTTGTGTGGTGGTACCGCACATCGTACAGCGGCATGCCAAGGCTGTGCAGCTCAGCAAGCCTCTGCAGCTTGCCCACTGCATCGTGGGATGTCGAATGGGGCCTTCTGGGTATCAGGGATACCATCCCGTTCCTCACATGGGGGGCCGGGCCCCCTACAGCCCGGGAGAAGGGCTGGTTGTAAGGGGGTGGTGGAGAAAGTGGTGTAGGAGAAGGAGGGGGAGGAGGAGGGTCTCTGTAAGTTTGGGTGGGTCGGGCGATCTGGAAGCGGGGAGGTGTGTCAAAAGGCTTAGACAGAGCTTTCAGACCAGGAGGGGCGAGAGAGATCTCTTCGTGATGCTCTTGTCTGGCCCTGGAGCTGCAGGACATCCATCGGACTGTGATAGAAGTGCCAAACTGCTTCTTGAAGTCTGAGGACAGAAGAAAGCAGATCATTCCTAACCCTGGTCCTGAAATATCTCTGGCCAAGCCCGGTCTATACTGGCACTGAAATGGCCCCTCTGATCCAGGGTTTTTTACTTCTGGTCTTGGAGATTGATCAAGCTGGAGAGTTGAAAGCCAGGAGATCTGGCTTTACATTTACACTCCATTATCAGTACTTTACACTCCTTACCTTTACACTCCATTATCAGTACATTCTACTCCTTACCTTTACACTCCATTATCAGTACTTTCTACTCCTTACATTTACACTCCATTATCAGTACCTTCTACTCCTTACATTTACACTACATTATCAGTACTTTCTACTCCATTATCAGTACTTTCTACTCCATTATCAGTACTTTCTACTCCTCACATTTACACTCCATTATCAGTACTTTCTACTCCTTACCTTTACACTCCATTATCAGTACTTTCTACTCCTTACATTTACACTCCATTATCAGTACTTTCTCCTCCTTACATTTACACTCCATCATCAGTACTTTCTACTCCTTACATTTACACTCCATTATCAGTACTTTCTACTCCTTACATTTACACTCCATTATCAGTACTTTCTACTCCATTATCAGTACTTTCTACTCCTTACATTTACACTCCATTATCAGTACTTTCTACTCCATTATCAGTACTTTCTACTCCTTACATTTACACTCCATTATCAGTACTTTCTACTCCTTACATTTACACTCCATTATCTGTACTTTCTACTCCTTACATTTACACTCCATCATCAGTACTTTCTACTCCTTACATTTACACTCCATTGTCAGTACTTTCTATTCCTTACATTTACACTCCATTATCAGTACTTTCTACTCCTTACATTTACACTCCATTATCAGTACTTTCTACTCCTTACATTTACACTCCATTATCAGTACTTTCTACTCCTTACATTTACACTCCATTATCAGTGCTTTCTACTCCTTACATTTACACTCAATTATCAGTACTTTCTACTCCTTAAATTTACACTCCATTATCAGTACTTTCTACTACTTACATTTACACTCCATTATCTGTACTTTCTACTCCTTACATTTACACTCCATTATCAGTACTTTCTACTCCTTACATTTACACTCCATTATCTGTACTTTCTACTCCTTACATTTACACTCCATTATCAGTACTTTCTACTCCTTACATTTACATTCCATTATCAGTACTTTCTACTCCTTACATTTACACTCCATTATCAGTACTTTCTACTCCTTACATTTACACTCCATTATCTGTACTTTCTACTCCTTACATTTACACTCCATTATCAGTACTTTCTACTCCTTACATTTACACTCCATTATCAGTGCTTTCTACTCCTTACATTTACACTCAATTATCAGTACTTTCTACTCCTTACATTTACACTCCATTATCAGTACTTTCTACTACTTACATTTACACTCCATTATCTGTACTTTCTACTCCTTACATTTACACTCCATTATCAGTACTTTCTACTCCTTACATTTACACTCCATTATCTGTACTTTCTACTCCTTACATTTACACTCCATTATCAGTACTTTCTACTCCTTACATTTACATTCCATTATCAGTACTTTCTACTCCTTACATTTACACTCCATTATCAGTACTTTCTACTCCTTACATTTACACTCCATTATCTGTACTTTCTACTCCTTACATTTACACTCCATTATCTGTACTTTCTACTCCTTACATTTACACTCCATTATCAGTACTTTCTACTCCTTACATTTACACTCCATTATCTGTACTTTCTACTCCTTACATTTACACTCCATTATCTGTACTTTCTACTCCTTAAATTATAAAAATAGCCTCGTTACTCCTATTTCATTACAGCTTGTTTTCATTCATGTACATTTACATTAGAGTAAAGATTATTAATAACATGTCTTTGAAGTTTGACTGCATCATTACAATACTTATAGACGACTAGTCATCATATCTTCTGCTCCATGAAACACATGTTAATGTTCAGTAGTACACAGATATGC
Source organism: Megaleporinus macrocephalus (assembly GCA_021613375.1). NCBI lineage: Eukaryota > Metazoa > Chordata > Actinopteri > Characiformes > Anostomidae > Megaleporinus > Megaleporinus macrocephalus. The sequence goes on from CM038702.1 coordinate 57,981,667, forward strand.
TTCTTTAATATATTTACATTGTACTAAACTACATTCATGTTCAATGGGTGTATATGAGGCTGAAACAGGAAGCCTAGCGCATCCCAAATTTATCAACATTTTAATATAACATTATAGTCATTATGACTTTTAGAAGAATTATTTTTTTGGAGGGGAGGTGGGCTAGCGCACTATAGACCCCTGTGGTGTGGCCTAAGCTTTTGTCCTTTTTTCCCCCCCAACAATACTTTTTTTATTTTATACTTTAAGTAGGTTTGAAAGCAGTACTTTTACACTTTTACTGGAGTAAAAAGCTTCAGTTGATACTTCAACTTCTACAGAAGTATTTTTAAACTCTAGTATCTATACTTCTACCAGAGCAATGAACTTATACTTTGTATTTACTTTTTTATTATTTATTTTTTTGTTATCCTTATCTATTGGTGAATGGAGGAACAGCAAAGTAAGAATTTCATTGTACAGTGTAACTGTCTGTTCTGCTGTACATATGACAATAAAACTCTTGAATCTCGAAGGTAAATACTTCTGAAACTTTTGTAGGTGTGCAGGAGTAGTCTGATTCCATCATATATACACATGACAGGGCACACTGTTTGTTCATTACCTGTTGTAGTGTGTTGTGGGATTGTAAGTAGGCCCTAGATGTTTTCCTGAAACATGCTCTCTGCCTGAAGTCTGTCAATTAGCTGATGACATAGCGAAATTTCTTCTCTGTAGGGTCTCGCTTGATGATATGCTTGAAATGTTTCACTCCTGTACATTTAAAAGTAGGTCAAACATCAGCGCAGCTAAACCCACAAATTTTATAGCGTCCCCTGAACACTAACTTCAGCGCCTGTCCAAGTTATGCTACGTTTTTGAAGACTTCATGAACTGCTGAGAGGATCTTTCAGACCTCCTGCCAATTCCGAGCCGGTGAGACTGGCTCTGGTGCACTGACTGGTCTCCCGTGCTACTCGAGCGAGTCCTCATTAGACTGACTCTCATCTAAAATGTAGCCTTGTGTTTTAAGTGACCGCCCTATGTTAGATTAATAGCATTCACTGGGCTCCACAACGAGCACAGCATCTTCACCAGTAGCTGACCTGACAGAACATAGCTACTTGGCCTACCAGCTTTTCTGCTGCTGGCTCTGCTAGAGCGAAGCACTGGAGGGGTGAGAATGCTTATAGTGGGCCAGACTTTTGTGCTCTCAGACTGACATTTTTCAGTGTCACTGCAGTCCTTTCAGGGCCAGTCCAGACTAGCGGTTATGCTAATATAAAAGCCGCTACATATGCAGCAACAGACACGTCTGATTAATTAGACTCGCTTGTATATGTTTAACTAGGACAGTCTGTTCCTCTTCAAGGGTTCAGCTGAAACTAGCACTTTGTCTTCTCTCTGTCATGCTATTCAGAGCACTGCAGTACTTTTTGTTTTTATTTATTTATTTATTTATTTTTCTTCCATTTAATGTTCCCCAACTACAATACCCACCATGCATTGCACATCACACACCCACATTAGAAACCCCTTCTATAAGCTGGACTTCTTTATGGTTCTAAACTCCATGGGTATGTCTTAAAACCTAATGAGTGTGTAAGTAGGCTGTCTAGGTAGCAGCTGTGTAAGTATCAGCGTTCTCTCCTCATCTCTCCTCATAAACAGATTACTGAGACGCTCTAGTTAGAGAGAGACTGCGTCACGGCTTGTTCCCGTCCACTGCAGCACGCGACCGGTGGTTTAGCTGGTTGCTAAGTTACCAACCGGCATCCAAAACAATAGCCCGAGGCTTAAAAATAGCTAGCATAAATGCTAATGGCTCCAGTATAAAACTGCTAAAAGGTCAACAACTAGTTACAAAGTTGATAATAAAATACTGTTTTGTGTGATTATATGACAAGAAACACATTAAAACTCCAGAGAGAATCAAAATAACTTACATTTTAAAACCACTTCACTGCTCGTAGATTTGCCTGTGTTGCATCATGGGATTGTCTTAGCGACTGAAAAGCGTTTGATGCTTCCTTAAAATCAGGTCTATATAAGGTTTCTCAGTAGACAGCATGTTTAAGGTATGTAAGAATTGGGACAGTCTACATGTCGGGAGCGCATACTATGATGTAAAATGCTGTCTATGTAGACCCTCACTAGGTTTTGAGACACATCCCATATGTCTTATCCTACACAAAAATACTCAAAAACAAACAATATGGAGCAGCTGCTACGAGTACTGAAGTTTAAAAACAGACTTTCCTGTAATGGTCCTTTAGTGCACAGGCATTGTAGTTTGCTGTTTAGCAAAATGTTCATATTTTGGCACCTCAGTAAACTTGTAATTCAGAGGATTCAGTGACGTTCCAGTGGAAAGGTGTACTAAACATACCTGTATTTGGAACGTTCTTGAGCACTACAGGGAATGATAGCAATTTTTGAAAAATCACATTCATTTCTTCATAGAGAAACCCAGCTTAGACCCAGAGCTACTAATAAGAACACCACACAATCACGGCTGTCAGATCAAAGCCATGTATCTATTTATGTTGTTTTTTTCTCCCTTTCAGTTTTTTGCCATAATTTGGAAATGCCTACTGCCCTTTACACTTTTTGTAAGCCTCATGAAGAATGGCCCAAAAGAAATGAGTGGAAATTACTTGGTTACACTGACTTACATTAAAGTAAAGTATGTTTTGATCTTCTTTAAAGTTATGATTTTGGGAATACAAGATTTTGTTCCAACAGCGGCAATATGCAAACAGACATATTTTCGTTTGGCTAATTATGAAGGTGTTCAAAGAAGCACTGATGGGCATCTATTAAATTAGTGTACCCACCAACAACTTTGAATAATGCTGGATAAAATTAAAACTCCTGCAATCTGAAAACTGCACTCTGGGAACTACTGTTGTAAACGATGCCACTTCTGCAAGTCTGTTTTAATGCGCCATAAGCCCAATTTGAGGAAAATACTTGTGTGTGTTTGTGTGTGTATGGGTGATTTGACTGTACAACTCATATGGGCTGAAGGATCTGATTGAAAATCAACAAACAGCCTAGTCTGAAATGCCAGCACGCCAACAGTGACCTCTATTTTGTGCAACAGGAACCATATTTCTGAACAACATGTACAGTGGCTATCCATCCTTCCATTCATCCATCCATCCATCATCTTATGCTTTATCCTGCTAGTCGGGGTTACAGGGGGGGTCTTGAACCAATCCCAGCATCATAGGGTGAAGGCGGGGTACACCATGGGCAGTTCGCCAGTCTATCACATGGCCAACACTCACTCACGCACACACTCCCACCTACAGGCAATTTAGAGTGAGTGATCAACCCAACATGCATGTGTTTGGACTGTGGGAGAAAACCTACTCAAGCACGGGGAGAACATACACACTCCACACAGAACAGCCCAGACCAGGAATCCAACCTAAATCGTCTTGCTGTGAGGCGACAGTGCTATGTACCATCCATTCATTCATTCATTCAATTCAACCATCCATTCATCCCTCCAATATATCCAATCCATCCATCCGTCTATCTAATCTACCTAATCTATGCCATGTATTTATCCATTCAACCCACCCACCCAATCTATACCATCCAATTATCCAATATATCCAATCCATCCATCCCTATCCAATCCACCCAATCTATGCCATGTATTGATCCATTCAACCCACCCAATCTACACCATCCAATTATCCAATATATCCAATCCATCCATCTCTATCCAATCCACCCAATCTATGCCATGTATTGATCCATTCAACCCACCCAATCTACACCATCCAATTATCCAATATATCCAATCCATCCATCCCTATCCAATCCACCCAATCTATGCCATGTATTGATCCATTCAACCCACCCAATCTATACCATCCAATTATCCAATATATCCAATCCATCCATCCCTATCTAATCCACCCAATCTATGCCATGTATTGATCCATTCAACCCACCCAATCTATACCATCCAATTATCCAATATATCCAATCCATCCATCCCTATCTAATCCACCCGATCTATGCCATCCACTCGTTGGAAAGGTTACAAACAAAAACAAACAAATATACATATTCCACATTACTCTTACTTGTAATTTAGCCATCACCAAAAATGTCGTAGATTTTAGTATCTTGTCATGAACTTGAGGATCAAGTGGGTCAACTTGAGTTCCATTTTAGAAGTTAGCCTTGTATTTGGGCTGCAAAGCTGAAAAAACAGAGGTACTGTTTTCTATAACTGGTATTAGCATCACACCGCCCCGTGAAGTCAATCTGATCAAGACCACCATTACGGAGGGAGCTCCGGGTTACAGTTGTAGAAGGTATTTGCTGTGGAATCATTTAGCTTGTAGAAACTACGAACTATTTGGATTTGTACAGGATTGAACATCTCAGTTATCAGTCAGTAAATATAACAGCCGTCCTGTGTTTAATTACACTGCTTCACCTTCATATGGGGAACGAATCCCATCCAAACAGACGTTCACACACCAAACCTGATTTTCTTTTTAGATATCCACAAACCCAACATCATACAGCTGGAGGCTGAGTACATTTCAATCAAACCCCTGAAAACGACGCCGCTGCGTGTTCACCTGCATGTTCACCTAGGTGTAAGAAATTCATGGCGTTAGGTCCAGAAAAGGAAAAAAAAGAATTTAATTTCCGTCTAATGTAACTGTTACAAACTAGGCTAAGGCCATACATCAAAGTATTGCAGGCAAAACCAATTAAAATCAATACGAATCTGAATTATTCCTGTCATCCTGTTATACTATTCAGTGATTCATGTTCAGGTTTTGATTGCTCTTTGCTAGGCCTTAATTATTTCCCCACCTCTGTTGTGTCTTTATTTGCATTCGATTAGCATAAATTAGCATTAAGCTCGTCAGCGGAGGATCTGCTCAGCGTGGCGTTTGAAAGACATGTGCTCTGCAGGTATCCTGCTCTCCACAGTGCTGCGCAACAAGACGAACCATCAGCCTGCCGCAGCCACGAAAACCTCCTGCCTTTCACACGGGGCTTGTTTACTGCTCTGGAGATGAGCTACTGATGTATATTTGAGTTCGGCACAGCTGTAGACTGGTTGCTGAACCAGGCGCAAGGTCAAACTCCAAAGTTAAAACTCCTGCTGCAAGACTGGTAAACGAACAGTTCCTGCAAGTTTTCATCTAAAATTGATTCAGTAAGCAGTAAAACAAGTCATTCAGAGGAGTTTCATGTCAAATTCAGCTTAGAAACCCACACAGTCAGACTTTTATCTTTCATTGTAAGCCAAGATCTAGCCAAGCCAAGATTTCAAATAATTAAAAATATAATATCTTAATTTAGGAATCATCTTACAAAGTCCTATCTTACAAAACCTTAGACTCTGTATATCACTCTGCTTTATGATTCACCACCTGTGATCCTACAACACACGCTACGCCATCTTCTCTTGCTATGCGTCAAGAAACGCATTGGCTTCTTTTCATTTTTTTAAAAGCACTTACTGGTCATATGCCATCATATATCACAACAATGCTCACTAAAATTAACAAAACTTATCAGACTCGATCCAGTGATTGGAAAGCATGTTTAGTCTTTTTCTGAACTGGCAAAATCTGCTTTTAGCTACAGTGCAGCAGCAAGCTGGGATTTACCACAGGATACTCTTTAAACTCACTTTAAACTTTTAGTCTCTAACCACACAGCCTGCACCTGTTTTATTAGATTTTTATGATTTGGGTTTCAGTTCTTATCTCTTTCCTTATTTTTTATTATCCTCTATTTATTTGAATTATTTTTTTAGTTACTTACCGATTGTTTCTGAATTTTATCATCCTTTTATTTATTCTTACTCATTTTTTAAGTTACTTTTTACTTACTGTTTGTTGAACTTTTAATATCCTTTTATTTATTCTATTACTCTTTTAACCAAAAATACATTTTTATTCGTATATTTAATTATTAAAACATTATTTAGTTCTATATCATTCCCCTTTTAAAAATTTCGTATTTGTTTATCAATCAATGTTTTGTGCATCTTGGCTGCACTGTAAATGAGGGTAACCCACACAATGCACTCAAGAGTATAAATAAAGGTTGATTAACTGATTGATATCTTATGTTACTACTGAACTACTACTGAAATAAAGTTGATTTAAAGTTGGTTAAACAACCAATGATGCGCACACAGCTAAACATAAACTAAATACAAGTGTAATAAAACATGAAAAATTTTAAGATACAGTAACTTGCAATAGCTTTTACTGTAAGTTAGAAATATTTCCACAGTGCCCCCTGCTGTTTAACTGAGAGCTGCTGCTCCTCTACAGTTTCAGATTCTACTTCTCAAAGCTTTAGCCAGTTATTCCTCCGAATAACTGGGCGCTGAAGCATTCCTGCCTCTCCGCAGACAGAACCTATTGAGCCGGTTGTGTGGGATGACGAGCAGCAGTAAAAATGCTCATGGCTAAATCTGTAATGGCAGTATTTTGTGCGAAAAACAGGTACTGAAAAAATATTGAGGTAGCAGAAGGCACAGCCATGTGTAATGATAGCGTTTAGCCTTCAGCATAGCAGGGCGCCAACCTCGGTTCATCACTTGGAAGTGGGGCCTTGAAACCAATCGCTTTAGGCTAACTGGCAAAAGTGCTGAATGACAATATATTATTAAGTTTTCTTTTGAACCATTTTGCACAATAAACATGGTTCTCTAATTATATAATATATTGAAAACAAATAAAAATAAAATAAAATAAAAAAGGTTTTCTGTAGTATATGTAGTATGTATAGTAAATGTCACTCGGTCAAGCGGATCGAACATAGATCTCACTAAATTAAAACACAACAGTATAAATATTAGGATTAATAAAAAAGGGAACTGTATAAATATTAGGACTATTAGGTTAGACTGAGTTATCAGCCTATATTTAAGGATCAGGTATTGGTAACTCACAGAACTCACAGGTTTATGATCATTGTGAGAAGATTTGTGCCTGAAATATAATTTTTTGTAATCCATGTCGGAGAGGAACCCGCATGGCACTACAAGACAAAACAGTAAACAGTTTCCAGAATGGCTATTATCTTCAATATCACATTTAAAAACTCTGGCTTGTAATGAATAGTAAATAGTAAAAATGCAGTATTGAGTAACAGACATTACGCCTCCTGGTTCCCATCACCACCACTGTGAAGAACTGTTGTTGTTAAGTTTCTCTGTAGTGCACCATTTCACATCAAACCGCTCAGAGAGTCTCCATTTACATCCCCAGGATTTAATTATGCAGAAAAAGCCGAAAAGTCATAGGAGTTCCTCTTTAAGCCAAGTTTAATGTTAAGCCCAGTGTAACTAAATCACAGCATTGATGTTAATGTGGATTCAGCTGCTATTGAGGCTCTGCCTGGGTTTAATGTGTTCAGTGAATCATGTGATAAGGGTTCAATACTCTCCTCAACAAGATCCTCCGCAATCCCTTAGCAAACCACACAAACTGCTCCACTATAATCTCCCAACGCACATCTCTGACAGCCCAGCGCTCTGTGACTCCTCCATCCGCCTCAGTAACTCCAAACCACCGAAACAGCTCCTCTTCCGCTCACCGTGATCACTTACTGAAGTAAATAGATTGACATCAACTCACCAATATCTAACCAAGCATAGACAAGCAGGTTCTCTGATGTATTCAAATTTCAATAAAGAACTCTCGTCGTATTACTGAGCAATTTCCATATATTCCTTCAGCCCTTTATTAAATACTCCACAGCCGCAATAGCATACACACTGGAAATCTGTGTGTTCGTAGGTCGTAGCTCCAGGTCGTAGTTAGGTTTATGGGTCAATAAAGGTCATATAAAATGTACCATTATTATTATTACTATTATTAATAATAATAAGACCAATTTTCAATAGGAAAGCACTTGCTGTCAGCTAAGCTAGACACAGTAAGCTAATTATCTAGCTGAACAAACAAAAGTCAGAGTATTAATAAACATTGTGAACAATCTGCTTTGCTTCAGGTTTACAAAGATGCTCCTTGTTGCTAGTTGAGCGGCTCTTAGTCTCTTAGATATTAAGCAGAACTGAATTAACATTAAAAACACAATAAAACATTTGACTTGCAACACAATACTAATGATAAAGCATGCCAGGTAGAACCGCTTAATGGGTAGAACAAACTGCTAGAACACCATCGCTGGGTAAGCAGATGGTGTTGTGAGAAGTTTGACAACCCAACTGTGACAATTTATTATTTAGCAGAAAACACACCAGAAAAAGCGAAGGACGGGATGAATCCTCGCCAAGAAAAGAGAACGCAAACTTGAGACATGCAATAAAAACCTGATGGCCATTGTAGGTTATAGGAAATGGGGTGGTGGGGTTGCAGTAGGTTGCAATATGCAGCTCACTGTGAGAGGTTCCCACACGGCTCCTTTAAAGGATTTAACTAACTGTAAGCCTACATGCTAAAACATGTGGGGTCCAAAGCTTTGTTAGTTACAAAAGTAATGTAGTTAATGAGTAATAGAGACCCATAGAGCATTGATTAACACTGTGTTTGAATCATCCCCACACTTGCCCCAAACTGTAGGTGTTAAAGCTACACTCTGTAAGTTTAGGGGATTTGGAGACCCCTCTGGTAGAAGTGTGTAACTGTACACAATGTGTGGAAGGACACTATGTGGGTTGTGCTTCAGAGCAGATGATCAAGATGATTGTGAGCCCTGTGATTAAGAGAATTCAAAGAGAACTCCATCAAAACGTAGTGAAGGACTTGTCTTCTGAGGATGTGAGTGAATTATCTCCTATCATCATATCGCCGCTATCCAGAGAAAAAAATCCATCTCCAAAATGGCAACTTTACAGGAGAGGCTAAAAACTTTTGATGTAAGTCAATGAACCAGAAATCTTTCCAAGCCATTTTGGAGCATTTCTATTGGTTTCTGTTCATTATTAAATATTCCTACAATATAAAAGGCAGCTGTCTTGTTCAAATGATGCAGAAATATAAAAATCTTAACAAAAATTAAGATACGATTAAGATTAAGATAAGATGTTTTTCTTTGGGCAGCAACGATATCATCATCAGTATTATGTTGATTTTACAATTGAGATCTCAACATTGAGCTGATGGCCTTTAAAAGCCTTGCATGGCCCTGCACTCACTCATCTGTCTGCTTTTCTACAGCTTTAGACCCCATCATGCAGGCTAAGCCCCTGTGATTCTGGGTTTAGGCCTTTTTTCTAGGTTTTCTGTTTCTAGGTTTAGGCTTTCCTCTATGGGTCGCAGGTCTATTTGCTCTCCTCCCTCTCTTTCCATCTTCTAATGTCAGCTTCAAATATTTTCTTTGAATACTTTCATTCTCTGATTTTTTCCCTTAGATTGTAAAGTGCCCTTGAGTATGTGAAAAGCCTTTATTATTATTATTATTATTATTATTATTGTTGTTGTTGTTATTATTATTATTATTATTGACCTTCTTTTCAAGTCTGTGGGAACATTAATATGCAAAGACGTATAGCATGGACTGAAAAACTTGTTATCCTGAGAAAATAAAGATTACATAGTGCAGCTTTATGTCATTTCAAATATAATGTTACCTACAAGTACAAAATATAAGCACCAAAGTACCCATCATACCTTGCACCAGCACCTTCTTAGCCATGGATGCGGCGTAGTGGGAGGAGTAGTGCACCAGTGCGGAGACGTCCTTCCCTTTCGGCCCTGCAGCCTTCAAAGTGACGCCCTCGACCCCGTCCGAGAGCTGCTGTAGCACCATGAGCAGCTCCTCGCGGCCCATGCCTGAGGGCAGATCTCCCAGGCACAGCTGTCTTTTCTCTGTGCTCTTCCTGACCACCAGTCGCACGTCCTCCTGCAGCGGGTACTGGTTCAGGGCCTGAATGGCGGCTGCCGCGCTGGCAGGGTCTCCGTACTTGGCGTAGGCGAAGCCGCGGTTCTGCCCACTGAAGTTCATCATGAGGCGAAACTCATAAAGCGGTGCGATGCTCTGGAAGAGCGGGATCAGGCGGTCCTCAAACACGTCCCGCGGAATCTGACTAATGAACACCTCGCAGCCTGGACCTGGAACAGGACCTCTCCAGTCTAACAGGAGAGACAGGAACAAACGGGGGAGATGAGAAGAGGGAGGGGAGAAGGACAAAATGGGGGGTGGGTGGGGGAGAGAAGTCACAATCTTCAACTTCATCACACAAAATAAAAACAGGTTCTAAAAAGAATTAGGACCTCAATCTCACTGGGAGAACACAAAACATCACGTTGCACACTTTAAAAAAAAAAAAAAACACCCACAGGTTCCACCTTAAACCCAAACTTCACTGCTGCTCCCAACAGAAAGAGAGAGAGGGTATATAAGAAGGAGAAGAGAGGGAAAGGAGAGAAAAAAAAGAGGGAGAAGAGGAGAGGAAGGGAGTAAACAAAGAAGAGGGACAAGAAACGAATTTAGGAGAAGAGAAGAAGAGGTAGAATGAGAGAAAGAAGGGCCGAAATGGAAAATAAGAGGGACAGGAAAAGAGAAAAGAAAAGAAGAAGATGAGTGAAGGAGGACAGAAAGAGAACAGATGAAGAGATGGAAAAGAAGACAGGAGACCGAGAAAAGAAGACAGGAGATGGAGAGGGAGACCGAGAAAAGAAGACAGGAGATGGAGACAGAGGAAAGAAGACAGGAGATGGAGAGAGAGACAGATAAAAGAAGACAGGAGATGGAGAGGGAGACCGAGAAAAGAAGACAGGAGAAGGAGATGGAGATAGAGAAAAGAAGACAGAAGAGGGAGATAGATAAAAGAAGACAGAAGGAGATAGAGATAGAGAAAAGAAGACAGAAGAGGGAGATAGATAAAAGAAGCCAGGAGATGAAAAGGGTGATAGAGAAGGAGATAGAGAAAAGAAGACAGGAGATGGAAAGGGAGATAGAGAAGGAGATAGATAAAAGAAGACAGGAGATGGAAAGGGAGATAGAGAAGGAGATAGATAAAAGAAGACAGGAGATAGATAAAAGAAGACAGGAGATGGAGAGGGAGACTGAGGAAAGAAGACAGGAGAAGGAGGGAGAGGAGAAGAGGAGCTGGACTGGAGAGCATTATAAGATTTGAATGTAATGCTGATTTCTGATTAAAGATATTTCCCATATAAACAAACAGAAGTGATCCAGTCCACGTGAGTCAGAGCTCAGAGTGTTTACTTTCTACAGCACAATGTATTTGAATGAAACACATCAGGGAGGGTCTCTAAGCTAGATGAGTGTTTATCTTGATGATAGGTGGAGATGGTGAGGCGTAGAGGTGAAATATGATATTACTGTTAATATAATAACTAATATTGTCCTCTCCTGCTGGTGCACTGCGATAACCAAACCTCAGATGTTGTTTTAGCGACAGGCAAACATCCCTACACTCTTCAATCAAACGATCACAGGAACTCATGGTTAAGATGACATACCAGTGCAGAAGTCTTTAGCACCTACGCTGATAATCAATACTGGAGTATGTACACCAGTAAGAACACCAGATATCATTAGAACAGTTGGCCATAAACAAACATACAATACAATCATAAATACCAATGTGCGTCAATGTTGTGGAGTGACTAGAATGTACAGAAGCTACCTCGAGAGACTGGTGTAGTCTAAGAACTGACACAGTAATGTACAGAAATGAAAAATCAAACAAACTATTTTACACAAGAACTAAACAATCTCCCAAACAGTTTAAATTTCACCTCCACAAACCACATCCAGGTCTTTAATTAAGGCTGACCTGCTGATGTGGTTTATGACACAGCATGACTTGAAACTAAAGCCTCACAGCTCCACAAGTTCTAGACTAAATAAGGCAATATTTGGATTCCAATCAAACTAAATCTGGGGTAAATGTTAATTTTATTTTAATTCCTATATATATATATATATATATATATATATTATTTTTTTTATTTTTTTTTATGGCAAGCCATTTAGGAAATAATTATATATATATAAAATGACTGAAAACTATATACATGGAATATTCTCAAGTTTCATTCCATATTCTCAAGTTCCATACACACACACACACACACACACACACACACACACACACACACACACACACACACACACACACACAAAATACTATGCAAAAGTCTTAGGCACCTAAGCTGATTGCTTAAAAGCCTTTATCTTTGCAATAAGTGTATTTTCACCACTAGATATGATTAGAACAAATGTGAATAAACATTAATACAATACAAAGTATCATAAATATCTTATTGTGAGAGAAGTAGGTCATATCTTGAGCTCCAGTTTGAAGAACAAAGTGTAGTTCCAGATTTCTCCTGGACGCCCCAGACATTGTATGAATGTATTCAGTTCCTTCAGCAGTAATCTTGATTTAGTTTAATGAAGTACTGAGCAGTCAAAGCAGGTATTAGATGAGAACTGTAAATAATACTGGGTTGTTTCCACAAGGAGAAGCTTGCAAAGGGTTAATAAACACACTGATGTATGTAAAAGAACTATTTAATGTATTAATACTGTTTGAAGGTGTTTTGCTGAGTAAATAAAAGCGTCCTGTCTGGAAAAAATAGCTTTTTATGTATAATAAAGTCCCCAAGCGCCTGAAACTATCGCACAGTGCTGTTCCAGGAACCTAAAACACGGCTGTTTCTCCTTCAAATACAAGCCCACTGTTTACAAAAGAGAGACTGTAATACAAGCCGTTTCCAAAATCCTAAACTGTTACAACACAGCTCGAGCTGATAGCGGAGGTGAATTATGTGTGCGGAAGTCTACCAGCCCAGGCTGGAAGGGGGTGTCGGCACTTTTTTATACTGTTGCCCACTAACTGTCAGGTGGGCTGACGTTCCTCTTTAAACGAGGCTGAAATTCTGGCTCCGGACAGTTTCTCAAACCTCGTATGCTATTGAGCAGCTACATTGAAGAGACTGAAGAGACGAGCAGTTCCACCTTTATTAGCATCACAACCCCAACAGTAACCTGAAAGTATCAGCTTTAAATTAATGCACCATAAAAGGGAGAACAGCTCGTTTCTTTCTAGAATTTAAAATCATGGGCTATAAACTAGGGGTGTTAGAAAATATTGAATATCGGGCTATTATATTTTGTGATACTGTATTGATTCTCAAAAACACAGTATCGATACACAGATTCCTGGCAGACAGTGAATCATTGTGTGTTGTGTTTAAACCTCTGACCACTAGATGGTGTTGTAATCCATTTTCAGCTTCACTCCAACATTAACACGCAGCACAAGGGCGCAGTGCTATTGTAAGCATTAACAAACCTGTTCATACAGTGGTGTGTTTTAATAGTAGAATTAAAAAATTGCAATATATCACTGCGCTTTCAGTATCGCAATATATCACAATACACTGAATCATGAATTCTGTATCACAATACATATTGTATCGCCAGGTTCTTGCCAATACACAGCACTACTGTAAACAGGAGTGTACAACAGCATCTGTGCATATTTCCCACCAACCAAAGTCACATACCTTTTACGTAGAGCTTAAAAAAATTAATAAATCTATGTAAACAATAAATACATGAATTCTGTGGAATGTTTAATATGAGCAGGGAGAACTGGTAACGAGGTTTAAACATGAAACTGAAACAAGAAACAACAACCAGTAATAAAACATGGGCTTTTCAACCAGCACCACTGGAGGCAATCGATATCTCCAAAGTTCAGATGTAATTCCTCCAGGCAGACGGAGCCTTAGGCTAACAAGGATTTTCAAAAGTTCAGCCGCACCATTCATTAATCCACAACTAAGCCTGCGTGAGGAGCACCAGCATCGCGCTGACAGTCAGGGTTTTCAGTAACACCCCTGTATACGATCTCTCGGCCGCGTTTCTCCTTGACAGAAGCCCTGGGTAGCAGAGCAGAGCCGTAAGCACGGTGCGTGTAAGTGAGCGTGAAAGGGGCCGAACAGTCTGTGCACAAATTGCAGACGTGTCAATCACAGGAACACAAAGACCGTTAGTTAACGGGAATATTGTCCAAACTCGTGACAGCGTGTGGCAAACAGGAGAAAAGTGCCTCAGGACGAAGGATACGGGCTGCGTGTCAAAGCGCGTGACATAAGCTAAAAATAGCCCACCACAGTCCAGACACTGACCAGCTCAGAGAGGTGAAGCTCAACGGCCAGGTCTTCCTAAGAACAAGACTGGATTAATTAAACCAGACACTAAACTAGGGCTGTGTATTGGCAAGAACATGGCGATACAATACCTATCGTGATATAGTGTATATTTAGTATATCACGATACTGTAAGCAAAGTGATATACTGAGATTTTTCAAACTATAAAACAACACAACACTATATGAACAGGTTTCTTAATACTTACAATAGCACTGCGCCCTTGTGCTGCTTGTTAATGTTGGAGTGGAGCTGAAAATTGATTACAACACTGCCATCTAGTGGTCAAAGGTTTAAACACAACACACAGTGAATTCCTGTCTGCCAGGAATCTGTGTATCGATACTGAGTTTTTGAGAATTGATACAGTATCACCAAACATCATATCCCGATATTCAATATTTTCATACACCCCTACACTAAACCCGGCTGGGTTGGTTCACTAGGACCCGACATGAGAACATCCAAATGACTGAACTTGAGACTTTTATTCGCTGGCTCTATAAACAGTGTGGCCTGGTTTCATATTCATATATAACATTTTTAAGATGGTGGAAAAGCCAATGACAAGAGAGAATGAAAAGAGAGGAGAGAAGGGGTAAAGAAAGAAGAAAAGAAGGAGAGAAAGAGAAGGAGAGAGAGATGGAAAGGAGATGTAGAAGAGGCAAGAGGTAGAGGAAAGTTTAGAAGGGAAAGGATGAAGGAAAGAGGATAAGACTGGAGAAAGAGAGGAGACAAATTTAAAAGACAGAATGAGAAAGAAAAGGGAAGAGAAGGAGAGAAGAATGCATGACACAAGGAGAGAAAAGAAGAGAGAAAGAGAAGGAAAGGAGAAACAGAAGAGAGGAGGAGGGTAGTTTAGAAGGGAAGGGAAGAAGGAAAGAGGAGAAGACTGGAGGAAGAGAGAAGGAGGACAAAAAATTTAAAAAGTGAATGAGAAAGAAGTGGAAGAGTAGGACAGTGAAGAATGCATGACACGAGAAGAGAGAGAAAAGAAAAGAGAAAAAGGTAGAACGAAAGGGAGAAGGAAGAAGAGAAGGAAAGGCAATAGGGAGAAGGAGAAGGGTGAAACTGAAGGAAGATAGAGAGATAAAATAAAAAAATAAAAAGAAAGAAGTGGGAAAGGGAGAGAGAAGAATGGAGGGGAGAAGAGAAAAAAGAAGAGAGAAAGAGGAAGAAAGAGAAGGGAGGGAGAAGTTGAAGAGAAGAAGAATGGAAGAGGCAAGAAGAGAAAGAGGTAAAGAGGAGAAGACTGAAATAAGCAAGAAGGAGAAAGATGGAGAGAAAAAAGAGCAGAGAGAAGAATACATGAAAGGAGAAGTAGAAAAGAAGAAGAGATGAGAGGAAGAGGGATGAAGCAAAGGGAAGGGAATCGGGAGAAGGACAGAGGGGAGTCTGATGGAAGAAACAGAGAAGGAGGAGAAAAAACTGAATGAGAGGGAGAAAAAAGACGAGAAGGAAATGAAAAGGCAGAAGGTAAGGGAAATATAGAAAGAGAAGAGAAGAAATGGTGGAAGGGGAGAAGTATTAAAGAAGGAGAGAAACATGAGATGTGGAGAAAAAATTAAAAGATTAAGAGGGAATGAATGAGATGAGAAAGAAAAGAGGGGAAGAGGGTGAAGCAGAGGGAGAAAAAGATGAGTGAAGCAGAAAGGGAAGGGAGGAGGAGAGGAGTAAAAGGAAGGAGACGTAGAGGGAAGAAGTATAGAAAGACTAGAGAGAAGACGACAACAATTTAGAAGGATAAACAAGAATAAAAAGGAGAGGAGAGAGAGAAAGAAGGTAAAGGAAAGGGTGAGAAAGAAAATGGAATGTGATGGGGAAAAGGAGAAGGAGGAGAGAAGGAGAAAAAGAGAAGAAGAAGAGAAGGAGAAAAAGAGTTAGAAGAGAGCAGAGAGAGAGAGGAAGAAAGAAAAGGAGAAGAATCAGTGGTGCTAAAAGAAACCATTAACCGTCTCTGTAGTAACTCTGTATCTTCAGATGTTAGGGTGTTGCGGTAACCAAGGTAAAACTCTGATGGTCAGCGATTGGTCAGAGAGTAGAGTATCACTACACTGACTTACTGTGAGGTGTGAGTTACATACACAGCTCTGATTAAATTTTTTTTTTATATATATATATATATATATATATAGTGTAGAGGGAGCACAACGTCTCATTAGATAACGAGGACAGTGATCTTCTGATGAACTGTGCTCCTCTAAAGGCAGGCACGTATTCCGCTCCTCCTGCGCTCCTTATGTCGTAACAGAACGTGTGCCTCGTTTTATAAAATCTGATGAACAGTGGTGACATCGTCGCTGTCCACAGAAAAACATGCCTCTCCAAAATAGCAACTTTACAGGAGAGGCCAAAAACCTGCCTCACTTTTAATGTAAGTCAATGGACCCAGAAATCTTTCCAAGCTGTTTCAGACCATTTCTATTGGTCCTTTCATCATAACATTTTCACACGAGTTCAAGGGCAGCTGTCATGTTCGAATGATGTTTATAAATAAATAATAATAATAATAGTAAAAAAAGGAAATACATGATTTTCTTTAGATAGCAATGATATATAACTATAACCCAAAGTAGTCACCATCATGAGAACCAGACATCTGAGGTGTGCAGCGCCTCTTCAAGCTCCCTCACTGAAAGTTATTAGTTGAAATGGTTATGATTACACTGACTGAATATTTGAAGAAATAATTAAGAATTGAGAATCCTGTTTGAATTGAGAATCCATACATATACACATACATATATATATATATATATATATATATATATATATATATATATATATATATATATATATATATATATATATATATATATATATATATACACACACACACACACACACACACACATACATACCATCGAATCACTCACTCATACATGCATATGCACATACCTACATACATATATACATATATCCTGATGTAGTGATAACATTAAGGCAAAAAGTTGTTTATAAATACATTAAATATACATTAAATACCATATGCAGGTTCACTGGCAGTTTTAAATAGCTACTAAAGCCCCACACCACTCTTATATTTGTTAACATCCCAATGACTGAATATTTTGAGAAATAATTAAGAATTGACAATCCTGTTTTTAAGATTACCATGTTTTTATTCTGATTATATTTTTTGTTGCAACATTATAAAAACATGATTTTTAATTTAGCAGAATTTAGTATGTGGTCTTGGCAGCTAACAGTAACAGTAAGCAAAATCGCAAGCTTCTCAACCCAAACCCAACGAGCACAGTCTGCCCTGATTCTGCTCACCTGGTTCAGCTTCATAATTAGGCGTAGCTGATGAGCTGCTACAGGTGTGCTGGAGGAGAGAAAACACTAAACTGTGCAGAACTCATATTTATCCACCTTCTCAGAGCAACAGCACTGAACTGAACTCCGTGTAGTCCTATTCGGTCATACATCCAACAAACTGGTCAGCTCAGAACCACTAAAGCTGGACTTCGGGACTGAAAGGGCTTTTAGTTTACAGTTTATTTGAGCTGCTATGTTCATGAAATCAACCAACCAACACAAAATAGATTTCATTTGAAGAGAACAGCATGGAGAAATTAATTAATTCAGAATGGTTGGATGTAAAAGTCTGGCTAAAGGGTTACGAATACACTATGTGATGTCTGGAACACTGCTGGCCATTCATGGTGGAGTGATACATGCAGGACATTACTATAAGGAAAAGCAGAGTCCCTCACAGATTTTCCACTATTTCACCACCATCATCATCATCATTACATATTAAAACTTAGGACGTGTAGGTCCACTGGTGGTTTTAGACAGTAAATAAAATGTCTATGTTTGTGTTGTAGACATGGTGACCCCTGGTTCCCATCACCTCTACTATAGAGAGATCTGAGTCGGCAAATTCTCCACAGCAGCGTCTTTCTGCAAATCTACTTTCCAGCAGAGTTTGGTTCCAACCTGCATCTAACAGGCTCCCCGCCCCCTTTACCTTAACACTAACACATGATGCAACCAATCAAGGACACCTGAAGAAGCTAATCAACTGCAGCAGGTGTAGCAAATAGTGTTTGGAACCATGTTCCATTGGAAGGTAGATCTTTCTGGAGTGGTTTGTTGTAGAGAAACTTACAGAATGAGATCTCTTTACAGTGGTGGTGAATGGAACCAGGGGTCTACAACACAATTATATTATATTTAATTACAATACAAACTCACTAATGGATCTTCTGAGATTTTAATGTAATGTCAAGATGGTAACAGAATTTATATTGGGACTCTGTTGCCTTACCACTCCTGCATGCACACATCCACACTGAGTTAATGGCTTAGATACATTTTCAGCTTTCAGAGGTGGATGTTTGGTTCCTATCACCACCGCTGTGGAAACCGCTGTGCAAGCTTCACTAAAACAGAGCATCTCACACCAAACCACCTTCAATGACCATTTAATTAAGCAAAATGTTCTGAAAGGTCTGTGGAGTTCCACTTCAACTGATAAACCTCACTGATTAGGCATGACCAATGGGATCTTCTGCAGCCAACTAGTCAGGATTGCTGGCAGGTATGAAGCCTGCTTCTCCAGATCAGCGGGAAATGGGACAGAACCAGAACTCCAACGCCAAAGCTGTTGGAGAGGCCTCAACACTGTTACAGAGGTGGGGGCCCTCATGTACCCTTCCCCTGGAGAGTTCTCCTTACTAATAGCTACGGGCTTAGCTGAAAGGCCGGGACAGCTTTCTAGCGCGCGCTAAAGTGAAGGCCCCCATCAATCTATAGTATATCTATATCCACCTACCCGGAGGAGGACCGCCATATCTCCTCTGGCCGTTGACCTGCGTTAAGGTGGTGGACGTTTTGCGCTTCCACTCTTCCAGAGCTCTCAGCCTCTGCGGGTTCAGAGCCTGGAGGGACCACCAAATACAAACAGTTAGGGTGCGTTTCAAGAAGAAGACCTCCAATGCACCCACAGAAACGCGTCAAATGCATATCGGCTGTTGCTCAGACACGTATAGGTAAGCAGTGTATATTCTCTCAATGTAAAGGTTTGTTTTGAAGTTGTGCAGCGCGCGCAGGAAACTCCGCTCGCTGTTTTAAGACCACCTGCACCGTGAAACCCAACAAGCGGCGCAGTTTGTGTGTGTAAACAAACGCATCTCCGTTCACCTGTAGGACTTGTCCCTCCATGTCTCCGCTCCTCTAGCAGCTCCTCGCGCTCAGCTCGTTTACCTACACCTTCTCGCCCTGCGTCTCTCGCCCACAGCTATTGGTTGGACCGGCGGGCAGGGGGCGTGGTCAGCTGCAGCTCCTTCGGGTAGATTCACTAGTTTCAAATTACATGTGGCTCGTAGTGTGAGCAGTGGCTCTGATGTGAAGGCCTCGTTCCTCTTCTCAGTTTCTCCTGATACTGATTCATCTCCTCAAAGTATCATCTCAATATAGTGACGTATTATATAAAAAATACTGATTTAGCACTTATATAATGACTGACTGTGGCGGTGGTGTGGTGGTCGACACTGCCGCCTCACAGCAAGTCGATCCAGGTTGGATTCCCGGTCCGGGCACTCTGGTTTCCTCCCACCTGTTAGGTTGAACTCTAAATCGCCGGTAGGTGTGAGTGAGTGTGTGTGTGTTGACGGTGCAATGGATTGGCGACCTGTCCATAGTGTACCCCGCCTTCACCTGATGAAGCTGGGATTGGCTCGAGCCCCGCCATGACCCCGACTAGTAGATAGTGGATGGTTGTAATGCCTGGATTTATTATATTTATTTAATTTTCTCAAAACTATGACTTAACATTTTGAAATATTGCCTTTGCAACTTAAAATATTATCTTGTTTTCTCAAAATATTAATTAAGCATCTCAGTATAGTGACTTATTATATCAAAATACTTATTTGGCAACCCTAGAATAACTTTTTTTTAAATAATGACCTATTTACTAACTATACTAATAATACTGATTTAGCACCTATATGTATTCAAATATTATTCTATATAACTGATTTTCTTGAAATATGTAACTATTTTTTTTATTAATTATTTTTTATTAAATATTGACTTATTTATTTGACCCTTTGCATCTCTGAATGGTATCTTGGTTTTTTTCCCCCAAATATTAATTTAGCATCTTATTATATCAAAATGTATATTTAAAATTAACTGCTTATTTTTCTGAAATAGTGACCGGTATTCTAAAATAATAATACAGATTTTGCACCAATATGACAGATTTTCTTGAAATAATTTTTTTTTCATTATTAATAACTTAATTTAAAGTACTAAATTGAGTGTTTATCAAGACTTTTTTTAAACAGTGATTTATTGTGATTGTGTTGAAATACTGCTATTAATGAAAGACAGCAATTACTTTAGGGTGATTAGTCATTGTGAGATGCTCAGTCTGGACAGAATAAGCAAATACCTTGAGAACTGAACTGTTTTGAGATGCAAAGTCAGGAGTTCAGAAAAATGAGTTAAATTTTTTTTTTTAACAAACTACTTGTGGAAAAAGTGAAGGAGGACTTTTTTCTCCCTTATTTTGTCTGTTCTATCATCTGAAAAATATCACTAATGTGCCAAAAGAGCGAAGAAAGCAGAAAATGGAACATTTATTCTTCCTGGTCCAAATGACTGAGGCATAATTATTCTTATTCTTTCTATAATGGGATCTAAAGTGAGATGTTGCTTTAAAATGGATTGGTCAGGTGGTGTCCTGAGTGGAGATGAGTGCTCTCGCTCTTTATCTTTTTAAAGAAGTAATACAAAAAGCTAATGTCCCAATACATTTTTATACACCACAATCGTTGTCATTTCTACAGTGCAGTTTGTTAAATGGACACACAAACATTATATAAGTCTACTCTCTTGCTTGTATGCTTATCTAAACTTGGATTCATCGTAAACACAATTGTATGTGTGTTATAAAATTGTGCTCCTCATGAGATAAATGGTTTTAAAGAAACGTATGTGCTTGAAATGACCTGATATTAGGCCTAATACTATCCATATACACAGATAATGCCTATAGCTACAGTATATTATTACTATATATATATATATATATATATATATATATATATATATATATATATATATATATATGAGTTGCTGTCCATAGAAGAACATATGTCTCCATTTTGGTTGATTCTTATTTGTCTACATCATTTGAACATGGCAGCTGTCATTGACATTGTGGGCCACAGTAAATGGACCATTAGAAATGCTCCAAAATAACCTGGAAAAATGTCTGGTTCCATTGACTTACATTAAAATGAAAGACAGCGTTTGTCCTCTCCTGTAAAGTCACTATCTTGGAGATTCTTGTTTTTCTTTGAACAGCAATGATATAAATAATAAAAGGAGAATCAAATCAAGTCACGTTTGTATTCTACCAGCCACCACAAGGTGGAGTGCAGTGACTGCACTGTGTGAGTCTGATGGCTTTTGTATGGTTCAGGGTAAACGGGGAGAAATGAACAGTGGCTGAATTTTGTTTATTTAACACACAGGGGTCACCTGGTGGTCACCTCCTTCCCTGTGGCTTTGTTCTCAGTGGAAGAAGCTGCAGGAGGCGTGTAGCTCCACGGCTCCGACTGAATTCTACACCATTTACCGAGTTTTCTCAGTTTTCTCACTTCTGCTGTTGGCTTTCTGTTTTACTGCAGTTAATTCAACTCGTCCGCTCATTAAAAAACATGCCAGCAGGTACGAATGAGTATGTACTATTTGTTCTCCAGTAAGTCTTCTGTTTCAGTTTTTAAAAGGATGTAATCATCAGCTCACGGTGGTGGTGAGTGTCTAGTGAAGCTCCCTCTACTCTGTTTGTTAAAGGACCCCCAGGGCTGCTCAGGAGTGGTCCTATGGTAGATAATCTGCTTTGATAGATGGCGGGAGATAGTCAGACGGGCTACTGTCAGTAACTGTTAACTAGAAAGTCCATCTGTTTGTTCAGTGTGTGAAATGTTGCCTGTTTTTTTTGGGGGTGGGGGGGGGGGGGGGGTGGTGGTGAGGGAGATTGGGGTCTTATGTTGGTGGGTTGACTTTTCCCACCATAGCCACACCGATGCTAGCTTCAGGTACAACAATAACGTTTAGTTTAAGAATTCTTCATCTGTTCTTGTTTGGAAATTCACTCTTTCATACTTTAACTGAGATCTTACGCGCCTCCTGTTCATCTTCAGACTGTAGGAGAAGCAGCGAGACCACGTCCCTGACCTGGATTTGTATTTGAGCATCCATTTTACCCAAAACAACAAAACAAACACCCCCTTTTTCAACTCCCCCCACCAAATGTTCATTAGTGGAGCCCAGGCCCCTCTGGCCCCCCATGTATTTTACACCTTCTATGTAGTAAGTGTTTCCGATAAAATTATCAGTGACTGTACATACAAGATACAGTGCAAAAGTCAGAGACCACCTGCCCATCTATTTTCCAATGAATTGTTCCGTAGCATAAACTAAGTTACACAGAAGTCTCCAACATACAGAAATATATCCAACTATCAGTATTTAGTTTATTCATTTATATCTGCTCTTTACTTTTGTTCAAATTTGTTTTTTTCTGTCTTTTCCATCTTAGGATAGCTCATGCAGAATGAAGAGGAAAGAACCAAGCAAGACCTTGTAGACCACCGAAGCTCTCCCCTTCAAATAAACAGCACTAAAAGCTTCGATCAGTAAGAGGAAGAACGTCCTGAGAACATCTACAGGTGTTTCTGTCCATCCTTCCACTGTGAGAAGACACCTCAGTGCCGTGGGTGTAAAAGGATGTGTAGCTGTTCCAGAAGCTCCTCACTGAGAGAAGGAGATACAGACACATCAAACAAAGAAGCTGCTGCTGTTCTCAGAACAGTGGCCCAACCAGCCCAGAGTCCAGACCTCAACATCACTGAGTGTGTTTGGGGTTATTTGGATGGTGAGCAGCAGAGAATGCTGGTCGAGTCCTCTAAAAAACAATGGGAGCTGTAGTGAAGGTAAAGAGTGGACACACTAAACTCTGCAAAATCTGATATTACGTTTAGTTGTCGGAGGCATGTGTGTAATTTTCTGTGAAATATGTTTTGACGATCGTTTCTCGGCCGTTTAATGGCCGCTTTGATTGGGAACGGGATGAATTAGAAGGTGGTCTCAATGCTGTAGGTGTTTCCAGTTAATCACAATTAAATATTGCTCTGCATTTTTCTGTGTTACGGCTCATTGTAGGACTTGTGTCTCCCTGTGCTGCACTGGAAGTGTTGGCTGCATGTACTAGGCCACTGAACTGTACACGGTGGACCCCTGTGCAAGTATTTGAGTATTTGAGGAAGAGCTGTCGGATGGAGCTGCCGGCTGGTGTGTGTATATAGGGCAGTCCGGACACGGTGGCGTTCCGGGCGGCCAGCTTTAGGTACAAAATGTCCTTTTCCGTTTCCTGGCCCGTAATTTATGCAGTTTAAGAAGGTGCTAGCACTTTCTTTTGAACGTCTCAGTGGTCTGGTGTCGGAGTGCTTTCTCCTTCACACTTCTTCCATTTGCACTTCAAGGCCCCCCATTCATTAACAGATGTATTTTTCATTTGGTGAAGAAAAAAGAAAAAAAAACGGCTTTACACTCCCTCTTTAAATGTTTTATTCAAGAAAAAAAAAGTGTACGGCTGTGTGTAGGAAGGGCCCGCTTTCAGCAAAGGGCTGTGATTCAGTGTAGCACGACACGCTTGATCAGACTGATTGCAATGGAGGTCAACACATTAATGATTAGTGGAATAGCAAGAGAGTAGCGAACACGCTGTGAGCTACGGGCCCCGCTTCAAATAAGAATGCACGTCTTACAGAACAAGTAATTAGGTGTAAATCATTAAAGGTACACGCTGCGATTTTAAAACAGCAAAGCGGCAATTCTGGGAAGCTTTAGAAAGAGGCACGCCGCTGCTTCGCTCCTCATAGTCGCCGGTAGCCTGAAGAAATATGCTTTATAGCTATAATTGCATTGTTTACCTTCACAGGCAAATCCCCAGTGCTGAATGAACACCTACAGTGCTCATATAAAATCTACCAGGAACTCAGTAAGAGCTGATTCACCACTGTACGTGTTAATTCAGCCGCGGAGGTTTGACTCTATGAAGCTATATGACTTTTAATTTAGTGACTTGAGAATGAAATGAATTAGTGACACCAGTATAATTTCCTGTAACTCTTTGCAGGGCTTCTTTCTGCTTGGCTACAATAGAGAAGGTGTGTATGTACACTCTCTCTGCCCTTCTCTGGTCTACCTGGAATGGGTTCTATTTTGGTTTTCCACCAAGGTCTGCAACCTGACCAGTTTGCTCCCAGATTGAACCAACGAATACTAAGTTCTCAAGCATGAACTGTGATGATATCCATGGGAATGTCAGTTGTTGTGGAAAGAGAAGGCAACAACACCCTGCAGAGGTCTGCTGAAGACTTCTACACCTTCTTATCGCCAGTGGTCTTGCTTGCTTGCTTGTTGGATAACAACAAACATCTGTAATACCAGCAAACATGCTCACAAGCAGTCTAGGTGCTCCACCATCTTGGTACTGTTGTTTACTAAAGATGTGCATTGCCCTCTGTTGATGACGTATCCTTTGATGTTCCTTGGTTTCAGTAAGAACTGGTGCTGGCTAGTGCACGCTGGTTTCCTGAATAGCACCAAGGTTCTAAAAAGTCTAAAGGGAATCAGTTCAAGATCCAGGCTTATGTTGGTCGAAGAGGGTTATCTTAACACTATTAGGTACACCTCCTTGTATTTACACTTATTGACCATTTGATCAGCTCCACTTACTATATAGGAACATTTTGTAGTTCTACACTTACAGACTGTAGTCCATCTGATTCTCTGTATACATTGTCACCCTGTTCTTTAATGGTTTTAAGTGTGCACTCAGTTAATATTGCTACAAAACAATATCAGTACAATCTGTGGGAGGTTACACTTTCTTTTTTTTAAGAAAAAATAATTTAGATGTTACAGGATTTCTATAAAGTTCAACAATATCATTGCTACAATATGGCAACCTCAGGTGGAAATGGAACCTGCACTCATATGTCATATTCCTTTACCTATTCTTACAACACGATGCATACAGTATTTAGCAGTTATGCATGTTTTGTTTCATGCCTAGATGATGAATATGGCGATGGTAGTGTATTGGTGTACCTCAGTTGTATGCCTTGCAGAGTGAAGTTCCATTGTTACATGCTGCCAACAAAGCTCCACCCAGCATTATTTATTTTTTTTCCCTGTGTGATTTACATTATCATTTTTATATAAGGGAAGTGGATTTTTCTCACTAAAGTGTTACTATGTGCACATTCATAATTAACCCTATAGTCTGTTTACAGAAATGCTATGCTGCAAAATCAACACTTTTAACATCTCCACCTATTTATCCTATGACAGATAGCCTCACCCATTTGTGTTAAAGTTAAAAGCAGTGTTTTAGCCTGGGCTGCTTTTTGAATTAAGTGCAATACAGAACAGCCAAGCATATCGTCACTGTCCTAAGAAAAACAAGTATTTCCAGAACGGCAACTTTACAGTAGAGAACAAAAACTGTCTTTACTTTCCGTAGAAGTCCATGGAACCAGAACTTTTTCAAGTCAGTTTTATTTAAATCATCATGAAGTTTACACACAGTGTGAAAGGCAGCTGATGTGTTTAAGTGATGTAGAATAATACAAATCGAACACGTGGACATGTTTTTGGACATGTTTGTCTCTGGACAGCAACAATATATTAGTTATAATTTAGTGATACAACCTGTTAAATTCATACTCCAACCAACAGAGTGGAACATACCAACTAAAAGTTGTGATGCCCACCCATATTGTAAGAAACAAGGAAAAGCACAGTCCCTCCTCCTCCTTCTTCACTCCTTACCAGTCTAGAAGAAACATTTCAAATTCAATATCAAACTTTATCCCTCTACTTATCAATAGCTAATGTTAATTTCATGGTTGCTTGGCAAGAGCTTCAGCCATAGGTGTGTTTATTCATTCTTTCATTGTCTATCTGTTCTTAAATAAATGATCTAACTGGGAGCAGCGCCCTTAACATGATTGATAAGAGGTTAGAATACGCAATCGGAGCAGCAGTGCTACTTCTTCGTCCTCTCATGTTAGACTGGTTTAACTGCTACAGTGACTCACTATCACCTCTTGAGGTACAAAGTGGTATTACAAGACAAGAACAGGCAGGGGCTCTGCAACATGATTTATAGACGGCTTTGATGCATCATCAAAAATGTTACTTCTTCACGTTCTGTTGATGATCATTTTTAAAAATTTCTTTACTGCACCTTTAAAGACAGTACTGCTAACAGTCTGTTTAATTCTAAAGGCTAAAGAGAGGTTGGAAAACTATAAGAAAATATGATGGGGGGGGTTAAACCTCATAAACTGCAAAAAAATAAAATGCAAGGAAAGCGATGTCTAACATTTCTTTACATACTGAACATTTCAAGTAGGTTCTGTAGACATTGCATCATCTATACGGACGAAATATTACTGGAAATATTTGCCCCGGCAAAATCCTCAGCGTTTGGATTAACACCTACAGCGTTTAGGATTAACACCTACAGTGTTCGTTTAAATCCAACTAGGCTCAAATGAACACGGTACGAGGGAGCCCTACACGGGGATTGTGCTGTGTTATAATTATTGGTACGCAGTGGATTCAGCGGCTGCTGATTGAGTGAGACAGTCGCTCTCTCCGCTCTGGGGGAATCTAAAATGAGCTGTCTACGAGACTAAATGTGTTTATACTGTAAAGGAGGTTTGGGCTCCAAGAATCTGGCTGCGCC
The DNA here is from genome assembly GCA_021613375.1 of Megaleporinus macrocephalus. Classification (NCBI taxonomy): domain Eukaryota; kingdom Metazoa; phylum Chordata; class Actinopteri; order Characiformes; family Anostomidae; genus Megaleporinus; species Megaleporinus macrocephalus. Next base: position 58,008,596 of record CM038702.1, read on the forward strand.
TTTAAACGAATAAGTTCTGTGGCATATGCTCTTCTCTCCGTGATTAAGACACTGGGGGGTGAAAAATAAGCGAAGTTCATTAAAGAACATTTAACTGTAGAGCTGCAGTAGATGTCTCCGGTGCGGCGCATTGCTGTAGCAGCAGCGCTGTGCCCCTCGGCTCAGATCGGCATTGTGAGTCCCTCGTTCTCGCAGGAGAGATATTTAAAATGCTTTTAAGCAGAGCGGCGGCCTTTTCACTATGGGAGAGGAAGAAAAGAAAAGAAAGGATTGCACTTAGCCTGCTGGGTTCATTTCAGTTTCCATCTCTATCCCCACCCTGACTCTCTCTCTGGGTCTCTAATATCGGGAAAAGGTTTGAAAGAAATGTTTGGCCTTAACACTCAATGTTGGAACATGTGTACATGCAACCATGCAAGCATGGGATGTGTTAAGAATGCTTGACATGTCTACTCATCCTCTATTCATGTCAAAGCATTTGACCATGGAATGACTGGAAGGCTAATTGGAAACACTGGACGTACCAGTTGTACTTGTGGATGTTAGAGCATGTTTGTGTTGCTTGTATTATTCTATCCTTGGCTGTGGGGCTGCTTCGTGAGGTTTGGTGCCTACCATCAACAGAGATTGCATAATTGAAAGTGACCAGCCTGCAAGCCGTCTAGAGCAGCCGTCTAGAGCACTGTGTTTCCCACGTCTTCCTGAAAATGCCCATGCTACACTTGGTGTCAGAAGTGGGCTTGACCCCCAGTGGTTTGGAAAGGGCAGTGCTACCATGAACTCTGAGACATGTGACGGAGAATAAGCCTGGCCAATGACTGAGAGAGGTAGCATGGCGAAGACGAGCCACTGAGATGGAGACAACAGCATGAGCCTGGTAGAGCATGGTGACAGAGACACTTGGATGATGGGCAGCAAGGCCTGCTCACAGAGCCGTCTGGGGCCTGGTAGGATTAGCCCTCCAGTGAGACTTTGAGCTGATCTCGGAGCTGAGTGTGATCTCAGAACTGAGCTCAATGGCTGCCATGTTCAATAAACAGCAGTCCAGGCCGCTGTGTCTCTGCTGCTATCTGTTTCACAGCAGTGCCTCAATATTAATGATGACTTATACACAACTGTAAAAGCAGGATATGAAAACAAAGCTAATTCTTGCACTCCCAGCTCACATCTCTCCAAAATGCCAATAAAAGGACAAGCAGAACGATGGAAGCCGAAGGGAGAGGCCAATCTCAGATGGAGTGAGAGAGTAAAGCGAGTGAGAGAGTAAAGCAAGTCGGAGAGTAAAGAGAGTTAGAGAATAACGCGAGTTGGAGATTAATGTGAGTTGGAGAGTAAAGCGAGACAGAAGGTAAAGTGAGTCAGAGAGTAAAGCGATTTGGAGAGTAAAGTGAGTTGGAGAGTAAAGCGAGTCGGAGAGTAAAGCGAAACAGAAGATAAAGTGAGTCATAGAGTAAAGCAAGACAGAGAGTAAAGCGTATTGGAGAGTAAAGCGATTTGGAGAGTAAAGTGAGTCGGAGAGTAAAGCGAGACCGAGAGTAAAGCGATTTGGAGAGTAAAGTGAGTCGGAGAGTAAAGCAAGACCGAGAGTAAAGCGATTTGGAGAGTAAAGTGAGTCGGAGAGTAAAGCGAGACCGAGAGTAAAGCGATTTGGAGAGTAAAGCGAGTCGGAGAGTAAAGCGAGTCGGAGAGTAAAGCAAGACCGAGAGTAAAGCGATTTGGAGAGTAAAGCGAGTCGGAGAGTAAAGCGAGTCGGAGAGTAAAGCAAGACCGAGAGTAAAGCGATTTGGAGAGTAAAGCGAGTCGGAGAGTAAAGCAAGACCGAGAGTAAAGCGATTTGGAGAGTAAAGTGAGTTGGAGAGTAAAGTGAGTTGGAGAGTAAAGTGAGTTGGAGAGTAAAGCGAGTCGGAGAGTAAAGCAAGACCGAGAGTAAAGCGATTTGGAGAGTAAAGTGAGTTGGAGAGTAAAGTGAGTCGGAGAGTAAAGTGAGTCGGAGAGTAAAGCGAGTCGGAGAGTAAAGCGAGTCGGAGAGTAAAGCGAGTCGGAGAGTAAAGCGAGTCGGAGAGTAAAGCAAGACCGAGAGTAAAGCGATTTGGAGAGTAAAGTGAGTTGGAGAGTAAAGCGAGTCGGAGAGTAAAGCAAGACCGAGAGTAAAGCGATTTGGAGAGTAAAGTGAGCTGGAGAGTAAAGCGAGTTGGAGAGTAAAGCAAGACCGAGAGTAAAGCGATTTGGAGAGTAAAGCGATTTGGAGAGTAAAGTGAGTTGGAGAGTAAAGCGATTTGGAGAGTAAAGCGATTTGGAGAGTAAAGCGAGTCGGAGAGTAAAGCGAGTCGGAGAGTAAAGCGAGTCGGAGAGTAAAGCGAGTCGGAGAGTAAAGCAAGACCGAGAGTAAAGCGATTTGGAGAGTAAAGTGAGTCGGAGAGTAAAGCGAGACCGAGAGTAAAGCGATTTGGAGAGTAAAGCGAGTCGGAGAGTAAAGCGAGTCGGAGAGTAAAGCAAGACCGAGAGTAAAGCGATTTGGAGAGTAAAGTGAATCGGAGAGTAAAGCAAGATCGAGAGTAAAGCGATTTGGAGAGTAAAGTGAGTCGGAGAGTAAAGTGAGTCGGAGAGTAAAGCAAGATCGAGAGTAAAGCGATTTGGAGAGTAAAGTGAGTCGGAGAGTAAAGCGAGTCGGAGAGTAAAGCAAGACCGAGAGTAAAGCGATTTGGAGAGTAAAGTGAGTTGGAGAGTAAAGTGAGTTGGAGAGTAAAGCGAGTCGGAGAGTAAAGCAAGACCGAGAGTAAAGCGATTTGGAGAGTAAAGTGAGTCGGAGAGTAAAGCGAGTCGGAGAGTAAAGCGAGTCGGAGAGTAAAGCGAGTCGGAGAGTAAAGCAAGACCGAGAGTAAAGCGATTCGGAGAGTAAAGCGAGTCGGAGAGTAAAGCAAGACCGAGAGTAAAGCGATTCGGAAAGTAAAGCGAGTCGGAGAGTAAAGCGAGTCGGAGAGTAAAGCGAGTCGGAGAGTGAAGCGAGTCGGAGAGTGAAGCGAGTCGGAAAGTGAAGCGAGTCGGAGAGAAAAGTGAGTCGGAGAGTAAAGCGAGACAGAAGATAAAGTGAGTCATAGAGTAAAGCGAGTCGGAGAGTGAAGCGAGTCGGAGAGTGAAGCGAGTCGGAGAGTAAAGCGAGTCGGAGAGTAAAGCGAGTCGGAGAGTAAAGCGAGTCGGAGAGTAAAGCGAGTCTGAGAGTGAAGCGAGTCGGAGAGTGAAGCGAGTCGGAGAGTAAAGCGAGTCGGAGAGTAAAGCAAGACCGAGAGTAAAGCGATTTGGAGAGTAAAGTGAGTCGGAGAGTAAAGCGAGACCGAGAGTAAAGCGAGTCGGAGAGTAAAGCGAGTCGGAGAGTAAAGCAAGACCGAGAGTAAAGCGATTTGGAGAGTAAAGTGAGTCGGAGAGTAAAGCAAGATCGAGAGTAAAGCGATTTGGAGAGTAAAGTGAGTCGGAGAGTAAAGCGAGTCGGAGAGTAAAGCAAGACCGAGAGTAAAGCGATTTGGAGAGTAAAGTGAGTTGGAGAGTAAAGTGAGTTGGAGAGTAAAGCGAGTCGGAGAGTAAAGCAAGACCGAGAGTAAAGCGATTTGGAGAGTAAAGTGAGTCGGAGAGTAAAGCGAGTCGGAGAGTAAAGCGAGTCGGAGAGTAAAGCGAGTCGGAGAGTAAAGCGAGTCGGAGAGTAAAGCAAGACCGAGAGTAAAGCGATTCGGAGAGTAAAGCGAGTCGGAGAGTAAAGCAAGACCGAGAGTAAAGCGATTCGGAAAGTAAAGCGAGTCGGAGAGTAAAGCGAGTCGGAGAGTGAAGCGAGTCGGAGAGTGAAGCGAGTCGGAAAGTGAAGCGAGTCGGAGAGAAAAGTGAGTCGGAGAGTAAAGCGAGACAGAAGATAAAGTGAGTCATAGAGTAAAGCGAGTCGGAGAGTAAAGCGAGTCGGAGAGTGAAGCGAGTCGGAGAGTGAAGCGAGTCGGAGAGTAAAGCGAGTCAGAGAGTAAAGCGAGTCTGAGAGTGAAGCGAGTCGGAGAGTGAAGCGAGTCGGAGAGTAAAGCGAGTCGGAGAGTAAAGCAAGACCGAGAGTAAAGCGATTTGGAGAGTAAAGTGAGTCGGAGAGTAAAGCGAGACCGAGAGTAAAGCGAGTCGGAGAGTAAAGCGAGTCGGAGAGTAAAGCAAGACCGAGAGTAAAGCGATTTGGAGAGTAAAGTGAGTCGGAGAGTAAAGCAAGATCGAGAGTAAAGCGATTTGGAGAGTAAAGTGAGTCGGAGAGTAAAGCGAGTCGGAGAGTAAAGCAAGACCGAGAGTAAAGCGATTTGGAGAGTAAAGTGAGTTGGAGAGTAAAGTGAGTTGGAGAGTAAAGCGAGTCGGAGAGTAAAGCAAGACCGAGAGTAAAGCGATTTGGAGAGTAAAGCGAGTTGGAGAGTAAAGTGAGTCGGAGAGTAAAGCGAGTCGGAGAGTAAAGCGAGTCGGAGAGTAAAGCGAGTCGGAAAGTAAAGCGAGTCGGAGAGTAAAGCAAGACCGAGAGTAAAGCGATTTGGAGAGTAAAGTGAGTTGGAGAGTAAAGTGAGTCGGAGAGTAAAGCGATTTGGAGAGTAAAGCGAGTCGGAGAGTGAAGCGAGTCGGAGAGTAAAGCGAGTCGGAGAGTAAAGCGAGACGGAGAGTAAAGCGAGTCAGAGAGTAAAGCGAGACGGAGAGTAAAGCGAGACGGAGAGTAAAGCGAGTCGGAGAGTAAAGCAAGACCGAGAGTAAAGCGATTTGGAGAGTAAAGCGAGTCGGAGAGTAAAGCGAGACCGAGAGTAAAGCGATTTGGAGAGTAAAGCGAGTCGGAGAGTAAAGCGAGTCGGAGAGTAAAGCAAGGCCGAGAGTAAAGCGATTTGGAGAGTAAAGTGAGTCGGAGAGTAAAGCAAGATCGAGAGTAAAGCGATTTGGAGAGTAAAGTGAGTCGGAGAGTAAAGCGAGTCGGAGAGTAAAGCAAGACCGAGAGTAAAGCGATTTGGAGAGTAAAGTGAGTCGGAGAGTAAAGTGAGTCGGAGAGTAAAGTGAGTCGGAGAGTAAAGTGAGTCGGAGAGTAAAGCAAGACCGAGAGTAAAGCGATTTGGAGAGTAAAGCGATTTGGAGAGTAAAGCGATTTGGAGAGTAAAGTGAGTTGGAGAGTAAAGTGAGTCGGAGAGTAAAGTGAGTCGGAGAGTAAAGTGAGTCGGAGAGTAAAGCGAGTCGGAGAGTAAAGCGAGACGGAGAGTAAAGCGAGTCGGAGAGTAAAGTGAGTCGGAGAGTAAAGCGAGTCGGAGAGTAAAGCGAGTCGGAGAGTAAAGCGAGACGGAGAGTAAAGCGAGTCGGAGAGTAAAGCGAGTCGGAGAGTAAAGCGAGTCGGAGAGTAAAGCGAGTCGGAGAGTAAAGCGAGACGGAGAGTAAAGCGAGTCGGAGAGTAAAGCGAGTCGGAGAGTAAAGCGAGTCGGAGAGTAAAGCAAGACCGAGAGTAAAGCGAGTTGGAGAGTAAAGCGAGTCGGAGAGTAAAGCGATTTGGAGAGTGAAGCGAGTCGGAGAGTGAAGCGAGTCGGAGAGTGAAGCGAGTCGGAGAGTGAAGCGAGTCGGAGAGTGAAGCGAGTCGGAGAGTAAAGCAAGACCGAGAGTAAAGCGATTCGGAGAGTAAAGCAAGACCGAGAGTAAAGCGATTCGGAGAGTAAAGCAAGACCGAGAGTAAAGCGAGACGGAGAGTAAAGCGAGTCGGAGAGTAAAGCGAGTCGGAGAGTAAAGCGATTTGGAGAGTAAAGCGAGTCGGAGAGTAAAGCGATTCGGAGAGTAAAGCGAGTCGGAGAGTAAAGCGAGTCGGAGAGTAAAGCGATTTGGAGAGTAAAGCGATTTGGAGAGTAAAGCGATTTGGAGAGTAAAGCGATTTGGAGAGTAAAGCGAGTCGGAGAGTAAAGCGAGACCGAGAGTAAAGCGATTCGGAGAGTAAAGCGAGTCGGAGAGTAAAGCGATTTGGAGAGTAAAGCGATTTGGAGAGTAAAGCGAGTTGGAGAGTAAAGCGAGTCGGAGAGTAAAGCGAGACCGAGAGTAAAGCGATTCGGAGAGTAAAGTGAGTCGGAGAGTAAAGCAAGACCGAGAGTAAAGCGATTCGGAAAGTAAAGCGAGTCGGAGAGTGAAGCGAGTCAGAGAGTGAAGCGAGATCGAGAGTAAAGCGATTTGGAGAGTAAAGTGAGTCGGAGAGTAAAGCGAGTCGGAGAGTAAAGCAAGACCGAGAGTAAAGCGATTTGGAGAGTAAAGCGATTTGGAGAGTAAAGTGAGTTGGAGAGTAAAGCGAGTCGGAGAGTAAAGCGAGACCGAGAGTAAAGCGATTCGGAGAGTAAAGTGAGTCGGAGAGTAAAGCGAGTCGGAGAGTAAAGCGAGTCGGAGAGTAAAGCGAGTCGGAGAGTAAAGCAAGACCGAGAGTAAAGCGATTCGGAGAGTAAAGCGAGTCGGAGAGTAAAGCAAGACCGAGAGTAAGGCGATTCGGAAAGTAAAGCGAGTCGGAGAGTGAAGCGAGTCGGAGAGTGAAGCGAGTCGGAGAGTGAAGCGAGTCGGAAAGTGAAGCGAGTCGGAGAGAAAAGTGAGTCGGAGAGTAAAGCGAGACAGAAGATAAAGTGAGTCATAGAGTAAAGCGAGTCGGAGAGTAAAGTGAGTCGGAGAGTGAAGCGAGTCGGAGAGTGAAGCGAGTCGGAGAGTAAAGCGAGTCGGAGAGTAAAGCGAGTCGGAGAGTGAAGCGAGTCGGAGAGTGAAGCGAGTCGGAGAGTAAAGCGAGTCGGAGAGTAAAGCAAGACCGAGAGTAAAGCGATTTGGAGAGTAAAGTGAGTCGGAGAGTAAAGCGAGACCGAGAGTAAAGCGAGTCGGAGAGTAAAGCGAGTCGGAGAGTAAAGCAAGACCGAGAGTAAAGCGATTTGGAGAGTAAAGTGAGTCGGAGAGTAAAGCAAGATCGAGAGTAAAGCGATTTGGAGAGTAAAGTGAGTCGGAGAGTAAAGCGAGTCGGAGAGTAAAGCAAGACCGAGAGTAAAGCGATTTGGAGAGTAAAGTGAGTTGGAGAGTAAAGTGAGTTGGAGAGTAAAGCGAGTCGGAGAGTAAAGCAAGACAGAGAGTAAAGCGATTTGGAGAGTAAAGTGAGTCAGAGAGTAAAGTGAGTTGGAGAATAAAGAGAGTCAGAGAGTAAAGCGATTCGGAGAGTAAAGTGAGTCAGAGAGTAAAGCAAGACCGAGAGTAAAGCGATTTGGAGAGTAAAGTGAGTTGGAGAGTAAAGTGAGTCGGAGAGTAAAGCGATTTGGAGAGTAAAGCGAGTCGGAGAGTGAAGCGAGTCGGAGAGTAAAGCGAGTCGGAGAGTAAAGCGAGTCGGAGAGTAAAGCGAGACGGAGAGTAAAGCGAGACGGAGAGTAAAGCGAGTCGGAGAGTAAAGCGAGTCGGAGAGTAAAGCAAGACCGAGAGTAAAGCGATTTGGAGAGTAAAGCGAGTCGGAGAGTAAAGCGAGACCGAGAGTAAAGCGATTTGGAGAGTAAAGCGAGTCGGAGAGTAAAGCGAGTCGGAGAGTAAAGCAAGGCCGAGAGTAAAGCGATTTGGAGAGTAAAGCGAGTCGGAGAGTAAAGCAAGATCGAGAGTAAAGCGATTTGGAGAGTAAAGTGAGTCGGAGAGTAAAGCGAGTCGGAGAGTAAAGCAAGACCGAGAGTAAAGTGAGTTGGAGAGTAAAGTGAGTCGGAGAGTAAAGTGAGTCGGAGAGTAAAGTGAGTCGGAGAGTAAAGTGAGTCGGAGAGTAAAGTGAGTCGGAGAGTAAAGTGAGTCGGAGAGTAAAGCAAGACCGAGAGTAAAGCAATTTGGAGAGTAAAGCGATTTGGAGAGTAAAGCGATTTGGAGAGTAAAGTGAGTTGGAGAGTAAAGTGAGTTGGAGAGTAAAGTGAGTTGGAGAGTAAAGTGAGTCGGAGAGTAAAGTGAGTCGGAGAGTAAAGTGAGTCGGAGAGTGAAGCAAGTCGGAGAGTGAAGCGAGTCGGAGAGTGAAGCGAGTCGGAGAGTAAAGCGATTCGGAGAGTGAAGCGAGTCGGAAAGTGAAGCGAGTCGGAGAGTAAAGCGAGTCGGAGAGTAAAGCGAGACAGAAGATAAAGTGAGTCATAGAGTAAAGCAAGACAGAGAGTAAAGCGAGTCGGAGAGTGAAGCGAGTCGGAGAGTGAAGCGAGTCGGAGAGTGAAGCGAGTCGGAGAGTAAAGCGAGTCGGAGAGTGAAGCGAGTCGGAGAGTGAAGCGAGTCGGAGAGTAAAGCGAGTCGGAGAGTAAAGCGAGTCGGAGAGTAAAGCGAGTCGGAGAGTAAAGCAAAACAGCCAAACAAAGCAGTTCACACCAGATCACTCTGTATGACTGTGTTTTTGTGCCTAGTGCTTAGATCTGCAGAAATGGTGAAACACTGGTGGAGTTGGTTCACTGTAGACGACCAGGGGTGCTCAAGCTTCTCCATGAGACTGTAATCTAGAACTCTCACATGACTCCCTCTCTTATTTCCGCCTCTTTCTCCACCTTTTCCATTCTGAGCCTCTCCATCCATGACTGTGCTGAATGATAGGGTGTGGAGTGTAGGTGCTGTTTGTTTATGGGAGACCGTATGCACATCAACGCCTCTTAATGCAGCGAGGGTCACTAAGCCAAACACATAACACTCAATCACGCACAGACAGCGGGCCTGCTGATAAGCGTATTAAAGCATGGGGTTGATATAGCGACCTTGGCTATGGGGCCGTGCATCATATCACCCTCAAACGGCTCCGGCTATCGACTCTCTGGACTCTATTAGCCGGTCAAAGCTGGGCGTGGACAGGTAGAATATAACATACATAGTACAGCAGTAATAGAAACGCTAGAGTGATGGGAAACAGCACGGAGGCATCGATAATTAGGCAATCATGAGGATAATTAAGCCGTGGCCAAATAGTGCTGAATATCGGCGAGCTTATTGTTCATTCAGCACCTCCTGTCTGTCTTTCACTGATTAATTTATGACCTTTTCTCATCTCCGTATTAAAATCAGCCCCGCGCCAGGCCTCTTGCTATGAGGAGTCAGCTGTATAGTGACAGGAGTTCCGTTGCCGTAAGGGTCGGCAGATACGCACATCTGTGAGCCCTGAACCCCCCCCACATACACAGATGCACACATACACACACATATATATATAAATACACACACACACACACACACACACAAATACACGCTCCACCTCAGCCAAGGAAGAGGACGATCTCAGTCCCCCACATGCCCCCCGGGGCCCCACCGCCGGGCCTCGCAATCTGTCCCACGTCAAAGCTCATATCTTCAGCCGTGTCACTCACGGGCAACTTTTCAGTGCTTTCCCGCATAACTTCAGATGCACTCTCTGCACTTTGGGAGCCGCTGTGTGAAGGTCGCCTGAGCCTGACCCCCAATCTGCAGCTCAGTAGCCGCCTCTGGTCGTCTGCGGCATGTTTTCTCTCTCACTGAGGGCTATCTGAAAAGATTAAAGGGCCCATATCTCTGAACTGGTCCTGTGTTGTGTGTAAAAATGTAAATATAATACATTTAGACTCTATTTAATTTAATAGTGTAGCAAATTAAATGTTGAAAAAGAAAAATGAGTGTTTTTTCTTTTTTAAATATGTGTCCATTTTAAATCTGATACCAGAAGCATGTTTAAAAAAGTTGGGACAGAGTTTGATTTAGTATGAAAACAATATTATACTCCCCACTCCATACAGTCCAACAGCCTGTTTCGAATGACTTGTTTTTATCATGTCATGAAAACGTACACATTTCCTTATAGCTGCCTATTTAGTCTATTTAGTCCATTCATGCTGAAGCTATAAGGAGTGTTGCAGCCTGCACAGGCCAGCCAATTGGGACAGAGATCATTTACGTATATCCAAGGGCGTAGGAACGGGTTTGACATTGAGGGGGACATTTGTTAATATGAATCAAAGCCCACCCTATCCTCTAAAATATTACCTATAAGCTGATTCCACTGTAGGTAAGGTAGTAAATCAATGTATGTATAGTGACATAGAACAACATTTGTGGAATTACAGTAAATTACAAATAAATAAATAAAATACAACATTATCTGTACGTCTGTTTATTATTAGATAAATCCAATTAAAGATCAATTTACAAACTAAACAAGATACTCCACACTACATGGTACTGCTGTCAGAAAACTTTTAAATCATGAGTGCAATGTCTGGATTACATATATATATATATATATATATATATATATATATATATATATATATATATATATATATATATAAAACCTTAAAAAAAGATTGTATGCTCTCGCCAGGAGCTGATCTTTAGGCATTTAGACCCATGGTCTACGCTAGAGAGCCAAAAAACGTTCTTTTCTCGTCATTCACAGCCGTAGCAGCCTGCAGTTTGGGGCGTGGTCAGAGAGTGATATAACTTTACGTTTCAGAGTGCTTTCTGACTAAAGTTAATATAAACGTTAGCTAACACAAACCCTCCTAGTCTGTTACCATAACAACACATTATACTAAAGCTGTTTTATTGCAGTATAGATGGTCATCTTTGCTGTTCATTGCTCTCATCACTGACCCCGTGTTTAAAGCTGGTGCGGGCTACCCGACGCTCCAGCGAGGCGAGAGCTCGGGTCAGTGAAGCTGCTGACTGCAGGATATTTCTGAACAGGCATCTCAACAGAAGCCTTAACAAAGTGAAAGACCACCTAACAACCAGAGCCCATTACTAACAACAAACACAGCCTGTAAATTGCGAAAGCCGTCAAAACGTGCTTTTAAAAGAAAGTGTTTTTAAAAAGTTTCTGCTTTTTCTGTGGTTAAATTTTTGAGCAGGACAAATCTTCTGATATTGGGTGGGACACGTCCCCCACTCCCCGGTTCCTACGCCAATGCGTATATCAGTCTTGAAGGTAACAGTAACAAAAAAAGGCTTTTCAGTTTTAAAGGGAGAACAAGCTGAAAGCGATCATGTAAAAATGAAATACGACTGGTACATGAACCCACGCAGGCTTTATTAGCAGATCTGAGAGGGAAATCAGAAGCCGTGGTATAGCCTGTAGCAAAGCAGGAAACATGTTGCAGTCTAACTGTCTGTTAGCTGTGTTTTTAGCTTCCTGAAAGCTGCTTGTTTGGTGCTGTCTTACATAGTTATCTATCTTTTGGACATGTTGTGATTATTGGGATGTGTGAAATCAAAGAGTTTAGCCTAAAGGCAACTGCTGCTGCTAGTCTCTCCTTCATGTGAATACGCCGATGGTCCATCTTCACATTAATCCGATTGGTCAGCAAAGAAGAAAACTTCTTATGTTCGCTGTGCGGGGCATAAAATTAAGGATGCATGAAAACAACAAGCACGTCTCCCTCACTTTTAGCACACAATCTATCAAGAATCGTAACTCTGTGGAATGAATATACAATGATAATGTATAGTGATAGTACAGTTACTGAGTGCACTTTATCCTTCTGATCAACTTTCTGGCTCTAAAACTCTCAGTATTTCTTATGAAGAAGCTAACTGCTGCCATCAAAACATCTAACACAAAGTTTTGGAAATTGAAAGCGAAGAGTTTAATACTGTTTTTATTGTGTAGCTATTGTGACACTATTTTCTACACAAATCAGATGATTTTAAATATTGTAGTATATGGTTATTTAATAAAATCTAAATCAAATTTATTTATATACTTACTTATTTTTCTAAGCACTTCCTTCAGTAAAGGTCAGCCATTGTGTAGTGATGTTCAGATTCTCTGTAATAGTTATCATTTACTCCATGGTCACTCTCCAGTCAGGTCACTGTTTGGATTATTCTACCAAATTGGCTCAAAGTCAGAGTTTAAAATCACATTTCAGACTTAAAACTGACTTTAAGACTAAAATCGTATTGCTTTTATTGGCCCATTACTACTATTAGGTTTATTTTATTAAAATTAATGGTTGAACCTTCCATTTTGTCACTAACTATCAAGCACAGCACCACTGACGCCGCTGTTTCCTGTCATATATCTATTCCATAGGCGGAACAAGCGCATATCACACCGAAACATATTAGAGCAGGAAGTGAGACTGCATCCCTGCCCCTTATGGCCACATTGTTCAAGTATATATGTGTGCACCAATCAAAAATATTCCTATTAGCATTAGCAGTTGTGACTGTGTCTAACTAATTTGAGCTGAACTAAAAAACATAATCCAGTACACAACTCGCAAACACAACTTCACAAACTCAAAACACAAACAAGCAAAATAATTTAAGTAAAAATAATTTACTTAATTACCAAATATATGTGTGTTCAGTTTTTATACTTCTTAATCTTATATACTGACTCAGTCCGAATTTGGGACCCATTTACTTCAGAAAAATGGGATCAAACTTCTCACCTACTGGTCATAAGTGACACGAATGCAGTCACACGTCAGCTCTAAAGTCCTGCGGAGTGGCTAACATCAGGCTCCACCTACAAACTAGAACTCGTAGTGACGTGATTTTGTGTCACAGCTTCTTTGAATCACAATAAATCTAAATCTTCCTTACCTTAAAGAACTCACAAAGATATTTACAAAACAAAAACAAATGTACATGTTATTTTTGGGGGGTTTGTGTATCATTTTGTGTATGTTCTGCAGTTTGGTTTAAGTAGATGATAACATAATAAACATCTGGATGCTTAATGGAAAGGTCTGAACTGTTTTTGTAGTGAATAGTGAAAAGCTAGGGGCAGTCGTGGGCTGTAGGTTAGGCAACCAGCCTTGTTACCAGAAGGTTGCTGGTTCAATCCCATGAAGCGACAGAGTAGGACTGAGGTGCCCTTGAACAAGGCATCTAACCCTTGACTGCTCCCTGGGTGCTGTGGTAGGGCTCCCCACCGCTCCGGGCAAGTGTGCTCACTGCACCCTAGTGTGTCTGTTCACTAGTGTGTGTGTATATGTGGGTTAAATAAGGAGATCTTGAATTTCCCTCTGGGATCAATTAAGTATATATCTGTATCTGTCTAGCTAAAGCTACACTATGTACATTGTGGGTATTTGGAGACCTCTCTGGTGGAAATGTATAATTGCATGCAACATGTGGAGGACTTTGTATAAAAGCTGTGCATACTTAAACTGAATTATGTATGTTTTGAGAATATGAGTGAATTTTCCTCTAGTGTTTTTTTTTATATGTGCCTATGCACGTCACGTATGATGTGATGATGTGACTCAACACCTCTGACATTTAAATTATTATTTTACGCTCGCTGCAGCATATAGACACCATATTTTAGCAGGCATCTTTTCTCCTTCTGACTTCTAATGCTACTTATTTAATTTGAAATCATAAAAAATATCAAAAAGGCCCAAAAAGCCATTTCGAACGCAGCAAGAACGTCTCTCCCACCTTACTGGTTATAAACCAGTAACAGATTTTTAAAAGGTTTGCACATTTCAAGGCTTCAATTATTTCAATCAGGCGTTCTATTGTTCTCATACAAGCAGGCTCATGCACACCTCCATCAAGTTATTCATTAATTGTTTCGTGAGCTGCTAAAGCAATATCTGCAGGGAGAACAGAAAAAAAAACACAGCAATTAAATTGCCAGCGCACAGAAAGGGTGAGTGTTTCCTGCTCATAGCTGCTCAGTGCGACAATAAAAACTAAGTGTCCAGCTAGCAGAGTGTGCCAGCCTGCTTATACGTAGCTTTGGGGCTTCCTGCAGCTGGAACCACCAGAGACATCTCTCTCTTTCTTTCTCCACTCAGCCGTTTCCCTCTGCTTCTCTGTTATAGACCTGCGTCAGCCTGAGCTGCATCTAAATTATGATGTGCACTGATTGAAAATACAGTCATTAGCATTAGCCCATAAGTCTGATTTGGAACAAAAACACTCTATGGTGCCAAAGCTCCAAAGACTTGTAATGCAGATAAATGATGCTGGTCCTTTGCTGGAAGGCAGGTGTATGTGTATGTGTGCTAGTGTGGTGGGATTAAAGTGTGATGGTGCACTAAACCAGTGTTACTTCAGTGAATTGAAGCAATAAGCCAAAAAAGTGTCATGTGTTGCCATGTGTTAGAGCCAGTCCTTCACCTCTACAGTAATGCTTATTTCTACTAGCACCCCTAGGGGGACGGCCATGCACATGGATATCTTTCATAGCTTTTAGACGACGTTCCATATTTCATCTGAATGTACATAAACACGTACATTAATATAATTTATGTTAAAGTAACGAGTTCTGGAATAGAGGTGCTGCTGTTGGGTTTCATTGCTAACTTCCAACTGAAACATGGTTAGTCTACGACTGGTTTACTCAGTCAGTGACGTATCTACGAATTCCAGAAAACCCAAATAGATGATTGTAAATCAAAATGCGACTGATTTTACTGTCACTTGCTAATTGTGCTGCTAGTTGTTCTAATGTGCAAGACCTTCACTTCAGTGCCTGAAGGCCAGGGCCAATCAATGGGAGAGCTACACTATGAATCAAGCACATATCCATGCATCTCCATAGACAAACATTGGTAGTGCAATGCCATAGGACACCATCTTTGTCTCGGCCAAGGTGTATAATTTCTGCTCTGCTAGATTTGCCTGAGTTGACTATAAGAAATGGAGAGCATCGTGTATTGAGAAATGGGGGCGTCTAGGAGCAACAACAGCTCAGCCATGAAACGGTAGAGCATGCAAACTCACAGAGTGGGGCCACTGAGTGCAGAGGCATGTAGCACATAAAAATCATCTATCCTCTGCTGCATCGCTGACAGCAGAGTTCCAAACTGCCCGTGGAAGCAACATCAGCACAAGGACTGTGTATCAGGAGCTTCATGAAATGGATTTTTTTTTGTGGTCCAGTAGCTACACTATATGGACAGAAGTATTGGGGCACCTACATATTACGCCAACAGGAGCTACATGTATGATAAACTGGAACGTCCACGGTGAGCCAGGCCTTCTCATTCAACAATTGCCTGAATGGGCTAAAATTCCCACAGATACACTCCAAAATCTTGAGGAAATCCTTCCCAGACTACGAAACACTGTTATAGCCAAAACGTGGGGGCTAACTTACGTTATTGCTGATTGCTCTGGAATGGCATGTCCAACAAGCTCATAAGTGTGACAGTGAGGTGTCCACATACTTTTGGCCATCTAGTATAGCTAGAGGTTAAAAAAATAAAGCCCTGATTGGACAAATTTTTTATTATCCACATCAACAATACTTTTGTTTTTAATCAAAACTGAACAATGAAATACAGGTATTACTGCAATACATGCACGACTTGAATACAACAAGCATGATTATGTCCTTTTTTTGTTTTATTAAAAGCATTAGGCCATTTTTAAAGGTTTCCATCAATCAGAACCTCACAGAAATGTTATAACATCGAGTTTAAAGTCCTCCCAGAAAAGAAACGGCTGTTACAAACTTTACAGACTCCCTGTATATGTATATGTGCATTCTAAATCATTAATATGGAGTTGGTCCCCTCATTGCAGCAATAACAGCTTCCAATACTCTGGGATGGTTTTTCAACAAGACTTTAAAGTGTGTCTGTGGGATTTTGTGCCCATTCATCCAGAAGAGCATTTGTAAGGTCAGACGCTGATGTTGGATAAGATGTCTGACTCTCAGTCTCTGTTGTAATTCATCCCAAAGGCGTTTGATGGGTTTGAGGTCAGGGTTCTGTGTTGGTCAGTCAGGTTGTTTTACACTAAACTCATTCAACCAGCTTTTATGGGCCTTGCTTTGTACAGAAAAATAAATTTCCTTAAACTGTTCCCACAAAGTTGGAAGCATACAAATGTCCAAAGTGTCTTGGAAAGCTAAAGTATTAAAAATGTCCTAGAACTGAAACTAGTCCAACCCCTGAAAAACAATTCCACAGCATTATCCATCCTCCATCAAACTTTACATGTAAGGTAACGTTCTCCTGGTGTTCACCAAACTGAGACTCGTTCATCAGACTGCCAGACAAAGAAGCTCCACAGAACATGTTATTCTGCTCCAGAGTCCAGCAGCAGTGCTGTACACCACTCCACCTGACATTGTGCTTGGTGATGTAAAGCTTGCATGCAGATGCTTCCATGGCATGAAGCTCCTGGGATTCAGTTTTGTGCTGATGTTAATGTCAGAGGAGGTTTGGAACTCTGGAGGTTTGGCAGCTATTGAGTCGGCAGGGCGTTGGTGTCTTTTACACACTAAGCGTCTCAACACTTGGCATCCCCACTCTGTACCTTTACACAGTCTGTCACTTTGTGGCTGAGTTGCTGTGCTTCCTAAACGCTTCCAATTTTCAACAATATCACTCACAGTGGATGGAGGAATACTTGTTGCAGTGTTGGCATCCTATTACCCATTCTTTCGAAATAGTTAGTAAAGACAGACTACAAGGCTAGCTGCTTGATTTTTAAATACCTGTGGTAATAGGACTGAATTAGACTCCTGAATTCAATGATTAAGGGGTGTGTCCCAATAATATTGTCCACACAGAGTACAAACAAGCCTAGGATCACTAGGCACAATGGCAAGTGTCAGCCCGTGTGGTGTAAAGCATGCCACCACTGGACTTTGGAGCACTGGACATGTTCTCTGGAGTGATGAATCACGCTGGCTGTGTGATGAACAAACCTGAATGGAGAGATAATAGTGTGAGGCCTCTTAGTTCCAGTAAAGGGTCATATTAATGCTACAGTATACAAAGACTTTTTATGCATTTATATGCTTTCAGTTTTAAGGAAGACTGCTGTGCTGCTCCAGCGTCACTGTGTCCCTGTGCACAAACGAAGCTCCATGAAGACCTGGCTTGATGAGTTTGGGGTGGAGCAACGCCACTAGTCTGTACAGAGTCCTGACCTCAGCCCTACAGAACACCTTTGGGATATACTGTGTTACGACCTGGTCTAGGGGCAGGCTGTAACTGATATTGAGAGTGGGTTCTCTCCCCTGACCTCTGCCAGACCAAACACCGGACACTGTTCAAACCAGAAAAGTGCAAGTTTATTGTCCACAAATGAGTAATGGATGGGACAGTGGCTTCAGGGACGGGCAAACGCCAAAATAACAAATAAAACAACTGAAGAAAGAAATCTAACTAACCTAGAACAACAGCGCAAACAAAAATACCAAAAACTACACCAACTCATCTAAGTACCCCTAACTCCCTACCACAAAACAGGAGAAAAGGGTAGATAAACAAAAGGCACCCGTCCCCTACGTCCCACAGAGATCTTATGGACTCTAACAAAGCTGTAGCTAAATGTAGTGGAGAGTGCTGGGCTGGGCTGGGCTGGGCTGGGCTGGTCTGGGCAGGAGTTGTTCCAGGTCAGGTCAAAGGAGAGGACCCTGAACGTCTCCCAAGAAGAACGCTTGACGATCTTTCATTTATGAAGGCGACCTCTAGTGGTCAATCATGGACCTGCACACAATGCACTTAGAAAAAACACACAACATGGCTGCCAACAGACTTAACAAATGGCTATTACGACCAGGGGTCGTAACAACTGTGAGCCAGGCCTTCTCATCCAACATCAGTGGCTGACCGTACCAATGCCCTTCTGACTGTATTCCACAGATACACTCCAAAATCTTGAGAAAATCCTTCCCAGACTACGGAACGCTGTTATAGCCAAAACGTGGGGGCTAACTTACATTAATGCTGACTGCTCTGGAATGGCATGTCCAACAAGCTCATGACAGTGAGGTGTCCACATACTTTTGGCCATCTAGTATAGCTAGATGTTGAAAAAAAAAAGGTCACGTCAACAACACTTTTAATCAAAACTGAACAATGAAATACAGGTATTATGGCAATACATGCACGGCTTGAATACAACAAGCATGATTGTGTCCTTTTTTATTTTATTAAAAGCATTAGGCCTTTTTTTAAAGGTTTCCATCAATCAGAACCTCACAGCAATGTTCCAACATTGAGTTTAAAGTCCTTCCAGAAAAGAAACGGCTGTTACAAACTTTACAATAAGTGTATTCTCCCTGTGAATACCCTTGAATTGACCCTTGAGCTGTCAAGCAGTGGCTGTGAAACAGGTGATCAGATAATGTAGATAATGCCTTATGAGAAATGACGTCATAATTCACTTACTGGAAGTCAGAATATATAGCATCAATAAAACTCGCCAGGCTATATACTTGCTGTAGGTGTCTTCACATTCTGTAACTTGCATTGATTTTAGTTGACGCTGTATATGACATGTAAGTTTACTTACCTTCTGTTTGCAGATCAGTGTTTAATTGCACATTCACCATGTGCTGAGGACAGTCATCCGAATGTGCTATTGTTTACAGTCGGCCCAAGACCAGCATTTGGACATTGTGGCATACGGAAAGCTGGATACTGGATTACATTAATTGTTTTAAAAATCAATATATAAAAGCAAACAACATTCATGCTAAACAGACCATTCTAAGACTATTCTCGTTTCCTTTCTCGCAAACATTCTTCCACAAGAGCTTTAGATCATACTAGTCTGAACTGATTCTTTGCAGATTTCTGCAGTTTTACATTCAAAATGTCTTTGTTTAGCTCCTGAGTAAAAGATTACCATCACTATAAGAAGAACAGTCCGACATTTTAATGTTTTGTGGCACTTTAAGAATAAACAAAGATATTTCATGTCTAATTTATCTATCTACAACACTTATTTTTTAAATATTCACATAGAATTAATACAGTAAGTAGGACTTACTGGACTATATATGTGAGTGTGTTTTTATTTAACCCCCATTTAACCCATTATTGTTTACAGTTCTCACCTAATACCTGCTTTAACTGCTCAGTACTTCATTAAGCTAAATCAAGATTGCTACTGAAGAAACTGAATACAGTCATACAATGTCTGGGGCGTCCAGGAGAAATCTAGAACTAATCTTTGGAGCTCAAGCTATTATCTCCTTCTTTTACAATAAGATATTTATGCTACTTTGTATTATTTTCACGCTTATGGTGAAAATACACTTATTGTAAAGATAAAGGCTTTTAAACAAACTTAAATCATTGCTGTCCAATGAAAAACGTGTATCTCCGTTTTTGTTGATTTTTGATCATTTGAACACGCCAATGGCTGTTTACATCGTGTGAAATTGGACCAATAGAAATGCTCCAAAATGGCTTATATAGACTTACATTGAAAGTAAAGTATGTTTTTGGTTTCTCCTGTAAAATTCTGGAAATACATGTATTTCATTGGACAGCGACAATATATATATATATATATATATATATATATATATATATATATATATATATATATATATATATATGTATATATATATATATATATATATATATATATATATATATATATATATATATATATATATATATATTCTTTATCTATGTGACTAAGGTGTGCATGTGCAACAGCAGTGTAGTTTGTTTCCACAGGGCCGCTGGTTGTTATGAACATTAGCAATCAGGTGAACAGACGTTGCTAATTCAGCTTTGCTGATAAGATGTGTCGATGGTGCTTTATGCTGTTGTCACCAGGGCCAAGTTGGCCGTCCGTGTTTTCTGAAGCGTGCTGTCAATATTGGTACTAGAAACTTTCTCAAAAGGGTTTGTTTGTTTTTCCTCAACCCTCCCTCCCCCTTTCTCTCTCTCCCTCCCTCCCTCTCTCTCTCCCTCCCTCGCTCTCTCTTTCTGTATGCGTTTAGTAACTTGCTTCATAACAAAACATTTGAGTTAAATTTCACTGGCCCTGTTTTACAATGAAGGTGCTGTTCCGCAGGTAATTTAGTCGTAGGTGTACAATAAACCATTAATGAGCAATACAGCTGTGTGCGGAGCAAAGTATGGGTTTGATGTTCTTGCTTAAGTGTGTGTGTGTGTGTGTATATGTGTGTGTGTGTGTGTGTTTGGCTCTTGGGCAGAGCGAGCAGTCGCAGAGACAGTAAACTAACCACATCTGCCAACTTCCCCTTTTAGCCCGAGGTTATCAGAACCCACAGAGCCACCGATAAAACAAAACACACAACAAAAAGCCCAAAAACATCACACTTCTCAACCGTTGGCCGTCATGCCGCGCGCCAACGCTGATGAACCAGGCTCGCTACATTAGTCTACGAACTCCATTTCCCAGCAGGCATCGGTAGATCATGTGACTCCAGACTCTCGGTCAGCTGACCGAACTACATCAGGTTCACCTCAATATTGAGGATTACTGAGACTATTTAAACTCTAGGTGCATCCGAAATCACCTACTAGTCAGTAGGTACTAGATTAGAGTCAGTACGTACTGCTCAGTAGGTGAGTTTTAGTAGCTACACAAGCTCGAATGTACTACATCCACCATCTTGCCAGCGTCCTGTGACGCAAGACGTCAGACCACCACCGTAAAAGTCCTGCTATTCATTTAAAAGCCTGTTTACAGATTTAGAGACTGTTTGTGACACTGATCTGAGTTTTTATCTGATTATGTATCAGACAGTGTTGAGCTGTAGCTCAGAGAAGACTAACCAGGAGGAGTTAAGTCATTGTTTATCTCAGCAGTAGCGCTAACTTCTGTAGCAGCAGTTCACTAGCCGTAGCTACGTACACACAGCCGACGTTCAGCTTTACACCGTTCTTTTTCCTCCACTTTGAATTCATCCGCGGCTGAATTCATCCAGGTGAATCATGGGATAGCGCAGTGTGCTGTGTTCGCCTACATACAAATGGCTGCTGATTCAGTAGATGATCTGGGTAGCATTCATCTACTACTCGATGCCTACTGAGTATTCAGACATGCTAGCCGCGCTCGCCTACTGATTTCACTACTGAGTAGCAGACAAGTAGGAGATTTTGGACGCACCTTCTGTTTATTGTTTTCTACGTTGCGAAGTATTGAGCCATATTTCTAACTGAGCGTTACTCTGTTTGTGATTTCCTGTTATGACCCATATCCGTTTTTCGACTCTCGCCCTTTTGCCTAGCCCTTCGTGTACTGTTTGCTGTGTCTTCCCGGTTATGAACTTTTTGCCTGTGTCTACGTTTATGTCTCTGCTTAGCCCTAATTGGATTGTTTGCTCGGTGCTGTCTGGTTTTGATCTTCACCTGTTAACGACTATCCGATTTAGCCCATTCCCATTTTTGTGTTTGTTGCTTGGTAGCATGTTGGTGGAGACACTGCATACCAGTAAACATTTTAATCATATCTGCGAACGTCTGACTCATTTGTCTTCGTTACATAATACTTCGCCAGACTTATCACGGTGCAAGGTCGGTTACTCGGTCAACACCACCAAACTCTAGCCACCATGTCTCAGAACATGTCCGACTTAGCTCACCAACAGCAGAGCAGTCACGGGCATGTAGCTCAGCTGGTGACTAGTGTGAGGGAGCTGACTTTGCAGATTCAGTCTTTATCTGTTAACTCAGCCCTCTAGTTCTAGTGGCAGTAGTACTAGAGGAGCTACCTCTGTAATGTTTCCCGTTAGTAAGCCAGCTACATTTTCCGGGGATCCAGAGGAGTGTGGCAGTTTCTTGCTCCAGTGCGAGTTGTATGTTAACAATACACCCGGTGGCTCAGATCAGACCATGATTTCCTTTTTTCTATCTCGTTTAGAGGATAAGGCACTTAAGTGGGCTACTGTGTCATGGTCTACTCTCCAGTATCTTACGTACCCACAGTCTGTTTGAGAGCACCTGTTTGAGAGTCGAGCGTCTGGAGAGTTATCACGCATTCGTCAGGGTTCTCGTCCTGTTCGGACTATGCACTGGAATTTCGTACGTTGGCAGCTGGGAGCGGCTGGAATGAGCCGGCTCTTTTAGTGGCGTTTCGTAATGGACTGAACTCTCAGATATTGACTGAATTGGCATGCAGAGACAATAAACTCACTTTAGATGAACTGATTGGTATGTCTAGTCGTTTGGATCACCTGTTAAAGCGCAAAAGTGGGTCTCCTCACGCTCAGCGTGGTCACCCTGGCCGCCTGGGGAGATAGACATTCCACAAGACTATGCTGACCTCACTGAAGTCTTTAGTAAACATAATGCCACTAAACTCCCTCCACATCACACTTATGACTGTTTGATTGATTTAATTGAGAGGGCTATTTTGCCTAAAGCCCGTGTGTATCCTCTGACTCAAGAGGAGGAGAGGATCATGGAGGAGTATATCGATGAAGCCCTTGCTCAGGGCTTTATCCGCCATTCCACGTCCCCAGTCGCTTCAGGATTTTTCTTTGTCAAGATGAGGGATGGTGGTCTTCGTCCGTGTATTGACTATAGAGCTTTAAATGACATTTCTGTGAAGTATCCATATCCGTTGCTGCTTATCCCATCAGCTCTAGAACAATTGAGAGGAGCTAAGTTTTTTACGAAACTGGACCTTCACAGTGCTTATAATTTAATTAGAGTTAAGATGGGTGATGAATGGAAAACTGCTTTTGTTACCACTAGGGGGCACTATGAGTACCAGGTAATGCCTTTTGGCCTTTCTTTAGCGTCTTCTGTGTTTCAGTCATTTATTAATGATGTGCTGAGAGATGTGATTGGCAGATTCGTGGTGGCATACATTGATGATATCCTTATGGACTGATCCTGATTTGGCCCCTCATAAAGAGCATGTCCGTATGGTGTTGGAAAGGTTGTTAGAGAATCAGTTGTATGTCAAAGGTGAAAAATGTGAGTTTCACACTCAGTCTACGGCTTTCCTGGGTTACTACATTAGTGCTAACGGTGTCCTTATAGATGACAAAGAAGTCGAGGCAGTTACATCATGGTCAATTCCCCATACAGCTAAAGAGCTACAGCAGTTTTTGGGGTTTGCTAACTTCTATCAATGTTTTATTAGAGACTATAGTTCTGTTGCAGCACCTCTCACAGCACTGCTGAAGGGCTCACCCAAAGCACTCGTTTGGACCACACAAGCAGAGAAAGCATTTTCTCACCTGAAAGAGAGATTCACAACGGCCCGTATACTCAAGCGTCCAGAACCCAGTCGCCCGTTCATTGTTGAAGTGGATGCTTCTGATGTGGGAGTTGGAGACATGGAGAACCTCCCAAATGATATCCCGTAGCTTTCTTCTCCACTGAGAGAAATTATGGAATTGGGAATAAGGAACTACTTGCAGTAAAGCTAGCCATAGAGGAATTGCGATACTGGCTAGAGGGAGCTAATCACCCCTTTCAGGTGCTCAAGAACTTATTTGTGAAACGCTAAACACCTGAATATTGGATTGTTTGCTTGGTGCTGTCTGGTTTTGACCCTCGCCTGTTAACAACTATCCGATTTAGCCCATTCCCATTTCTGTGTTTGTTGCTTGGTAGTGTGTTGGTGTAGACACCACATACCAGTAAACATTTTAATCCTATCTGCGCACGTCTGACTCATTTGTCTTCGTTACACTGGGCTTGTCCTTCTCCACATATCGGCACAGGATCACACGTGTAGGTGATAATGAGGACTTCATATGCACTTTATTTGCTTTATATTTGTAAAAGCCTGTTGTTGATCGGCCGAAGGTTGCAGCTGCTAAAACTAATGAGGAGAATTTCTAGAGCTCTGTAAGAGCCAGTCTGTCTGAATGAATATGATTTTGTCCATTCATTAAACAATTAATAATAGAAAAAAAAAAAAATGAATTCAGCAGGTTACAAATTCCACCTTTAAACCTGCAGGAGACCTCTAGCCATAGTCATTGTTTTTCATTGCTTAATCTAAATACTGCTGTTCTGTTCTATTACACTTGTACACCTATGATCAGGTATTAGTATCACAATTCAGTTTAAGATACTGAGTCCACGATTTGATATTCCTCTGATACTTCATTTGAATGAAGGAAAACGATGATCACCTATGATCATGTTGTATAACTTTTTAATGACACCGGAGCTGGAAGGCAGGAGGAGTGCTGGAGCGAGGTCTTGATTGGTGTTGATTATGTATACAATGCAGTTGGATTAGATGGCATAAATACTAGAATCTCCATTCCCCGCACCCATCCCCCCTTTATCAGTGTTTTGCTACCTGGTGTCAACCAAAGCAGAATGTGGTCCCTGTTTGAGTCTCAGTCACTCTTAAGGTCATCAGGTTTCAGACCAAACGTACCTTTCAAAGCTGTCGCAATACAGCATGCCAATGTGTTCCTCACCAGAATCATAACTTTCAGTGAGGGAGCTTTTAGAGGTGGACGTCTGGTTCCATTCACCACCACTGTTTCTCTAGAGCGAAGTGTTTCACAGGAAAGCACTCGGAACGACTTTGTTTACATCTTATCTGTTTCATTATGCAGAAATTTCAGAAAATCGGTGGAATTCCCCTTTTGACATGGAAGAGTGCGTGGGCTTTTTTTAAAACATGGACATTTGTGTGTGTGTGTGGTGAACGTGTGTGGTGAACGTGTGTGTGTGTGTGTGCTGTAGTGTGAATTGCAGTAATTGCCTTGTTTGTTTTGTTTGTGCTGGTTCTGTGGGCTGGTAAGCCACTGCTCCACTGCCTCTGATTGTTTGTCATTTGCCATTTCGAGTGGAACTAACAAGCATACAGCACAAGTGGGATTGAGAAATTGTGTGTGTGTGTGCATTCGTGATAGCGGGAGGAAAAAAAACTCCACTTTTTTCCCCTCTCCCTCTCTCTATCTCTCTCTCTCTCTCTCTCCATCTCTCTCTCTCTCTCTCTCTCTCTCTCTTGTCATAGCAAAAAAACAATCTTTCCACCTACAGACGTTTTCATCTGCTACGGACGTCCACGTCTCTATGGCATGCACTGAAAGCTGGATGATTGTGCTGACGCAGATCCGTCTGTGTGTGTGTTTGTTGGTTTTTGTACGTTTTTAGGACATACAGTGCTGTGCAAATGTCAGAGACGGCCCGTCATCGGTTACGTCTCCAGCCGTAATGACAATTATTTACAAGCCACTCATGTTTCATGACAAGGCAGCGCAGGAGACTGCACACAGGAGCCTCCACGACTGAAATATTTTCCCTCAGTATTTGGCGTGTCCACTCTCTACCTACGGCTTCCACACCTTGCGGGAGGTGCTCAGGTGTATTTTTCAGAACTTTCAGCTTCTCATGATCCAAGTGATCCAGCAGAGTTCTGGTTTGGTAACTCTGTTTTGATCTTCTCAACAACGTGCTTGGGCTCTTTATCTTGCTGTGGAACGGATTTCTCGCCGTCCTGCTTTTCCAGACCGTACAGCATGATTGAGACGGAAATTTGTTTGTACCTTTCAGCCATCAAAACCACATCAGAAGCTCCAGATGTTGTCATGCACCCCCAAACTTGCACAGATCCTCCAGCACACATGTTTTTGAAAGTGTTTGGTTGCTTTGGCAGTGTGCAAACAGCCTTCTGTTACTTCCGAGCCCAGCTGGAACTGATTGGTTTTAAGATGGGAGGAGTTAAAGTGGTAGATAGTGTTGAGATTTCTGTTAAATTCATGTTTCCTGCTTTTTTCCTGATGCTGAGAAATGCGTGACTTGTGTGTACCGCAGTAGCGAACCGTGACCCTTAAGCCTCGGCCCTCTCCCCCATAATTATTATACAGTTAAGCCCACCCACTTAGAGGGGAGATATGATTGGTCAGTTTTACTTTTATTTGAAATTGGTATACTGCCTGGCCCTCTGTACATGAACAGCGGGACCACCAATCACCAACATTCTGTGGAGGCATCACAGTCCTTATAGGGAGAGACACAGACTCACAGGCTTCCACTTAACCCCTCACGTTCCAGCACAGATTAAATAGACACGTTTGAATAATTAAATTTTTTTTGTAATAATTTATATTTTTGTAATTGTTTAGATGTTAATTGTCAAAATGTAAGTAGATAAAATAAAATTATATTATATTATATTATATATATATATATATATATAAAGAATATTTTAGGCCCTCTGAGAGGGCGTAGAGGGCCATGACAGTTCCCCACTGGTGTATGAGTGTTTGGACTGGAATTTTTAAAGAGTACTGTATATAATACACATGGAGCATATTATTATTATTATTATTATTATTATTATTATTATTATTATTATTATTATTATTATTATTATTAATAATAATAATAATACTATTATTATTACCTGTATGTATTTACATACATATATCACATATAAGCACTGTCGCCTCACAGCAAGACGATCTGGGTTCTGTGTGCAGTGTGTATGTTCTCCCCTTGATTGAGTGGGTTTCCTCCGGGTACTCCGGTTTCCTCCCACAGTCCAAACACATGCATGTTAGGTTGATCAGTCACTCTAAATTGCCCATAGGTGTGAATGTATGTGTGTGAGTGTGTGCTGGCCATGCGATGGACTGGTGACCTGTCAATAGTGTACCCTGCTTTTGCCTGATGATGCTGGGATTGGCTCCAGGCCCCCCAGTGTCCCCACTATTGGGATAAAGTGGAAGATAATGGATGAATATTGCATATAATGTCATTATAATTAAAAACTTACATGACACATAAAAAATGATTATATAACATACATACAGTCATACACAATATTTGTATTTGTGAATGTGCTTAAACATGCTGCCCCCTTTACGGCACTATTACTGTTTATTGGCTCAACTTAACAGATAGAACAGCCCCTCATAAGCATGTATATTTGTTAACGAGCTGAAAGATACAGAATCCGACTCTCCTGTATATACGCATCACACATGCACATGAACGCAACACTCTGTGTGTAAATACTAGTAACTGAAGTTGCTCTATGGTCCATATGCATGGTGATGCGCATGTACAAGAATGGGAGATGGATTCTGACAGGGATTTGGAATTCACCAAAACACCAGTAAAGACAACAGATACCAGAAGAAAAGGAACCGTACTGAGATGGAGAATTATTACTGGATCTTATTACAGCAGGTTCAAACTGTCAAGGCTTATTTAATGTGAGATTGACAAACACTGAGCAATCTTAATATTTCTATTTTTGTTTAATATTCATATTTAATTACTATTTCTTTGCATGCTGGCCTGAAACTGGGCAGAGTTTATATGACCTTTTGGCATTTAGTACTCTGTAAGACAGGGACACAGATAAAGTTACATCTCAGTCCTTCATTAGTAACATTTGCAGGGATGAACACTCTGCTGTGAGAGTTTCCTTGTTTTCCTGTTAGCCCTGAGACTTTCTCATATCCTTTTATCTTTTAGCTCTCGCTAATCAGTAAAAGCCAGACTGAGATTTACTCGTATCCAGTCTCTTGCTCGGTCACTCTCGGTTTTTCTCCTCCTCGTTTCCTCTGACAATGTCTTCCTCGTCTCCTTGTCTCGCAGACTCTGTCCATACTGAGAATACTGAGCTGTTTTCTTCTTATATTCAGCTGAAGACCAACAGTTCTTGGTATCTGATGGTGCCGTAAAGTGTTACACAGTTTGCACAGTAAGAACTCTCCATCCAGCTCTTCCAAAGTTCCATAATGCTGTAACAGGTGTTCTGGGTATGGAGCGGCAATGACAAGGACACTGTTCTCCTTTTTATAAATGATTGTCCCATCAAAACGAGTTTGAAGCTGTTACATAAAGATAAAGTCGCCTCCTAATTGTGCTTTAATGTTAAAGTTATGTGACAAGACTCTTCTCTGTCCTGGCACCCAGAGGGTGGAACGAACTTTCACTGGCTGTCCGTACAGCGAACACTCTCACGGTCTTCAAACGCAGACTGAAGACCACCGTCTCTTTGTGAAGCACTTACAAGCCCTAATCTACTGAAGCATTGGTATGGACCACAATTTAACTTGATCTTCTAGGAACACTGGATAAGTATTGCACTCATACTGTATGTAGTTTTGTAATTATTCTCTTCTCTGTAGGTATTACAGTCTTGCTAGGTGTTGCACTGTGTCTGACTTTTTATTTTGTTGTCTTCTTTCTAGAATAAGCACTGGCACTTGTTTATGGCAGTGTTTGGGCTCAAGAGTAGTTTGTACTTAAGCCTGTCTCTACTGGATAGAGATACATACTCTGACTGAACACAAAGCACTTATGTAAGTCTCTCTGGATAAAAGCGTCTGCTAAATGCCGTAAATGTAAATGTAAAATTAAAATCAATTTTATTCTGAGGACCAGTTCTATTGGTCAGTTTGTTGTAGTTGTAATCGTGGAAGTTGTTTCCAGAATACATCAAATAAAACATAAAGATTTTGGTCCTGTGTGTCTTAAATATATCATCGCTGTCCAAAGAAACACAAGGATCTCCAAAATGCCAACTTTACAGGAGAGGACAAAAACATTCTTCACTTTCAATGCAAGTCAATGGAACCATTTTTTTTCTATGCTTTTTTGGACCATTTCTATTGGTCCATTCATCATAAACATTTCACACAACTTAAACATCAGCTGCTACATTCAAATGATGTAGAAAAATAAAAATCATCAAAATAGAAGGTATATGTTTTTCATTGGTCAGCAACAATATATATATATATATATATATATATATATATATATATATATATATATATATATACACACACACACACATGTATGTTTGACCCCACGTCCTGACACTGTACAAAAACAAACCCGTGTGTGCTCTGTGTGTAAGTGTGTGTGTGTACAGACACCTGAGTCACTGGAAGTACATTATCTCTAATGTCCACTTCTATGAAGTGACCTCATGAATGACCGCTTCGCTGAGCTACGAAAGCAAGATAAGAGGCTGATAGTGGAGTGCTTCTGAAAAAGGTCAGAGCCATCGTAAAACAATGATGGACTGAGAGAGAGAGAGAGAGGAAGGGAGAAGGAGATGGATGCAGGTGAAAGGAAACTGCTGAAACAAAGATGGAAAGAAAGTGAGAGGGAGGGAGAGAAGGTTAAAATAAAAGCAGAATTATTGGTTGATGGATTCAGCAGGAGACGTGGGAGAAGACAAAGAGAAGAGAAAAATGGGGAAGACCTCTGAAACTGGAAACGGAATCTGAATGAAAAAAAAACATTTTTAAAATTCTCTCTTCTTTGCTGCTATTAATTATTATTATTCAGAGCTGGCGTCGACACTGACAGCATCAATAAACGGACTGTAGACTGTAAGACATGCGCATGGGCCATTAGGGAAAGCGGCACTGCGGTTATTCTCTCTTCACAGTCGAGGCGGTTCTTCAGATCTTTGATTTAAAATCTTCTGTCTGGAGCTCTTCATTTATAGTAGCCTTAATGTGTTCTCTGTCAAAGTCAGTTGAAAAGTAATGAAAGTTAATAAAAAAAAAAGGGGCCCAAAAAAAATGTTGCCTGAGAAGCAGTTTTCTGTTTCCAGCCTGCTCTGAGTTCGAGTGGTGGGCGCTTGTATTAGCCCTTTGCTGTTTTCCTTTTCAGAGAATAACTGATGACAGTGCAGTGGACGGCCTGTCTGTAGAAGTGCTTATAAAACACACAGAGACATTCTGCTGTTCTCCTGCGAGCCAGGAGTAAAACATTCACAGAGATGTTGTCTCCCAGTGGCTCGATTTTGGATTTTCTCCAATAGATGTAACTCCAGTATTGCGGTAGCTGGAAGAGGCCTAGTCGAGCACTGGCCTTGCAAGCTTGATGAAGTACTTCATGAACCTGGTGTCCAGCGCACAGAGAATTAAAGATGCTATGATGTTCTAGAAATGAAGTAGTGCTCTAGGGTGTGCAAAACTTGTGAAGATTTATTTTCTAAATAAAAAACTAAAAACACTGTACTGTGGAATGCAAATGTTTGGGCAACCCTGGTCAAAGTTTCTGTTATTGCAAATATAATATGACCTGCTGAAGGTATAAAGTTAAAAAAATATATATTTCCATCTTTTTTGAAAAGTTTAAAAGAGTCTTATTTTCTCGTTTGTCGGATTTTTACTTATTTTTCTGAGCAGAAGCCTCTAATTCTGTGACATTTTTGTGTCTTTCTTTCATGTACTGCTCTTTCGGAGCTCCATTCAGAGATTTTTGGTGATATTTATCTCAGGAGGCTGTGAGATGCATGACAAAACCTTCAGCTTGCGCCTCCTGAGGTGGTCTATTGTGGATTTAAACGTGTGTTTAGGATCATAATCCTGCTTTAGCCCCTGCTGTAGAATTTACAGATAGTCTGAGGCTTGCTTTTAAAAGTTGCTGCTATTTAATTGAACCCATTCTTCTTTCTACCAGTGAAGTGTTCTCAGTCCCACCTTCCGCAACACAAGCCCAAAGCTTGGTTGATCTACCTCCATGCTTAACAGCTGGAGAGGTGCCCAATTCAAGACATTTGCCCGTCGTAAACTTCATCAGTCCACAGAGCTTGTTTTCAAAATGCATCAGACTTGTTTAGATGTTCCATTACAAACTTCTGACACAAAATTTTGTGGTGAGGACGCAGGAAAGGTTTTCTTCTGAAGGCTTTTCCATGTAGGTCACACAACCCCAATTCCAAAAATGTTGGGATGTTGTGAAGAATGCAAATAAGTGTAAATAAAAACAGAAGGCAAAGATTTGAAAATCTCATAGACTCATATTTTATTTAGAATATAACACAGAACACACATCAGATGTTGAAAGTGAAAGAAGGAACATGTTGAAAGAACATTTCTTAAAAAATGCTCTTAACTTAAGAACTGCAACGTACCTTAAAAAGGTGGGACAGGGCCAACAAAAGGCTGGTAGTAATAAAAAAGAGCTGGAGGAGCAATTTACAACTAAACCATATGACTGGATATAATAAGAGTCTCTCCGAAGCAAAGATGGGCAACTTTTTCATTCCCAACTTGTTTGAGACATGTTGCTGCCATCAAGTTCTAAACAAGCTAATGATTTCCATTGAATGTTAATATGTCTCCCTTTCAGCATCTGATATGTGTTCCGTGTTCTCTTGTGAACAAGGGTCTATGAGATTTGCAAATCATTAATTTTAATTTTAATTTACATTTATTTTCATTTTACACAGCGTCCCAACCTTGGAATTGGGGTTGTATTTATGTGGGTATTGCTGCACAGTAGAACAGTGTAGCACGAATCCAGAGTCTTCCTGAAAGTCAAACTGCAATCGTTAAAACTCAAAAAGCCCTTTCAGGTGTTGCTATAGAAGAGCACAAGACTTCATCTTATACTAACTCTACACTGTCACTCAATAGGTTAAATGATATTTTACCAAAGCTCTGTAAAGACTTCAGTCTTGAAGTAGTTGCTTTTGTGGGCAGCGCATAGAAATACAAACGTGTATTAAGGAAAAGAATTGACAGTTAAATGCTAAATCTAGATGGATCAGGGCGAAATCTGTTGGGAGTTGAGGAGGTGTCTGAGTCTCCAGTGCCCAAAATGCCTAGCCAGATGGAGGCACTCATAGAAATAGCTCCAGAGCAGAAGCCTCAGAGGGGAGACGCTTACAATGGCACTTCCCTTGATTAGTTGAATGGCACTAGTGAATGAGTGGATGCTGCAATATCCCAGCAGTGTACAACCCCCACCCACCCCAACCCCCCAAGTACAAAGGCACTCACTCAGACACACAGATGACCAGACAGCTGCGTTCTGGCAGTCAGAGTAATGCGTATATATAACTATACATATGTATGCGTTAGTGTGTTAATGTAATGGCAACAGTTGTTGGAGCTAAACAAAGAACAGCCACGTGGATGGATGGTGCAGCTTCTGCTGAATGGCTGAATGGACACTCGACTGACTATTCATGATTTCTGCATAACTCATAACTGTGGCTTGATGTGAAAAAGCACATTATGGTGAAAGCACTTCACGACCAGAAGAGTGGTCATTACATTCTGAAGAGGAGTTTTGTGTTTTACATGATATCCATTCTGAATGCTGAATGTTCTCAACTAGTGAGCAGACGGGAAATCTCTACCACGGGTTCTTCTTCTTCTTTACAAAATTTACAAAATTTTCAACAAAGTGCTTTTATTTTGAAAGACATCTGGCGTCTCCTGCTCACAGACTGTATCTGATACCCAGTAATCAGGGATATTCAGTCAAAATGGAAGGGGAATTCCACCAAGATTTCTAATCAGTGGTTGAGCGAGGGGTTTGATATGAAATGGTTTATTTTAGAGACACCTGCTTGCATGGAACCGTGGTCACAATGTCTTCAACACAAATATATCAATTTTATTTACTAGTAAAATATAAATTTTACCAACATGTGAGCCATCATGTGAACCTACACGTGTCCTCTGAGTGTTTATATGGAATAATAATGGTCTTAAATCCAGAAAATAGACATTTCTTGGGGTATTATTTTTATTGGGGTATTATATTTATCTGCATGCATTATGAAAAGGTTCTTCAGAATGATAGAGAATGTGTTGTATGTGGTTCTATGTTGCACCAAATAGAGTTCTGCAGTTGGCATGATTTCTAGCTTGTAACAATACAAGAACCTCTTTTCAAAAAACAATGGAAACATTTTTTGATTAACCATAGTTCTATATAGAACCATTTACTGAGAAACCCTTGAAGAACCATACATTTAAATGTGTGGAAGAACGCTTGTAATATAGAACAATTTTCAAAAATGTTCTATATAGAACCACATACAGCACATTCTCTATCAGTCTGAAGAAACCATTTCACCATGGAAAGAACCATCTTAGAGTGTTCATGGTTCTATATAGAGCCACTGTCTCTACTTGAGAACCATCTTTTAAAGAGTCTCATGCAACTTTATTCCAGTGAGAGGACTGGATGCATAGGACGTATCTCTCCACCCTGTATGTAGTTTCAACATATTCTAGGTTTTAGGAGAACGGTGTTGTAAGTCAGTGTCTCAGACATTCGCCAATGTTTCTGTATAATAAGTTTTTATGACTGAGCAAAGTCATCTGGTTCCTATCAAGACCACTGAGAACATTTTGGAGTGTAGTTTCTCTAGAATGGAGCATTTCGCCCCAGCCACTCTGAATAAGTTGTCTCATTTGTTTAATGATACAGAAAATTTGAAAACCTGGTGGGCTTCCCCTTTTCTACTTTGGGCTATAAGCAGTCCAGATCACCTCACTTCACTCTGCTGGCTAAACTGTTTCGACACACATCCACAGTCCATCATTGCACACTGTTCTCTGCATGTAAACAAACAGAAACCGAATACACTGTGAACCCTCGCTATAACTGCTCTCCTGCTCTAAAGGGGCTCAGAACTGGGGGGGGTCTATTTCTTCCTGCCAGAGTTTTTGTTTGGATATTAGAATAAGGGACGTTTTCATGCTCGTCCTGTCTTACTGACCATATAGTTCTCAGCTGACAAAGCTGACCCTGACGCGAAAGCAAGCCATGAAACCTTCAGCACCTCAACAGAAAAGAGGGTGGTCCCTGGAGTCCGGCCGACCCCCCCTTCACCCCCAAATCCACTGAGCTTTCAGTTCTCATCACTTACTTCACCACCAGCACGGAGCGATATTCCCCCCTCATAACATTCAATCAGGTTTTAATGGAGACCTCTGCTCATTGCTCCTCCGGGTCAGAGCTGATTCGCTGTTTTTGGGATGCTAAAAGCATTTTTAGATCGAAGCTGTTAGAAAAATGTATTTTGACTCTGCGCAGACTTGACAGCTTTGTTTTGGAGAAATGCTTTCTTTTTGAGTTAGCTTCTTTCCCCTCGTCCGTCAAGTCAACTTAGGTTCCTCAGATTACATCATAGTCTGAGGTTTTGGAGCAGTGGACGAGTAGACGCGTTACAAGAAAACTGACTTTGACTGTTTTGGTTTTTTTTGTCTTCCTTTCTCATAAGATTTAATCACGTTTTAATAGAAACCTCGACCAAGAGTCAAACCTCATTTGCTGGGTTGGGACCCCCAAATAATTTTCAGGATCAAAACTGTGATGAGATGTGTTCTCTGACACTTTCAGAGCTCAGAATTTAAATCTATTTGCCATTCGTGTTTGTACCCAAGGAATTTGGAATATGACCTCTGCATGTAACCCATCCGTGCAGAGAAACACCCACATACACACACACGCACCAGTGAACCCACACACTTTTGGGGGTTAGGGGACTTGCTCAAAGGCACTTCAGTTTAGTCTTGTTGGTTTAGGGGATCAAACTGATGACCCTCTGATCACAAAGCTGGTTTCCTGACCTTCAGCCTACGACTGATCCCAGTATAGTCAGAACCCCCGCAGAACCCTTTCCGTAGTACCACACATTGCTAAACCCTGTTGTCAGTTATCCAAACAGATGATTCTTGAAAAGTCCTTTCATCCTGAAATGGTTCTTTGTATGGTAACATTATAGAGTTCTATACTGCACCAAAAAGTTCTGCTATTGTCAAGTTTCTAACAGAATACCAGTCAAATGTTTAAGTACACTACCAACCAAACGTTTTAGATACACTACCAACCAAACGTTTTAGATACACTACCAACCAAACATTTTAGTATCACTACCAACCAAACATTTTAGTATCACTACCAACCAAACGTTTTAGTATCACTACCAACCAAACATTTTAGTATCACTACCAACCAAACGTTTTAGTACACTACCAACCAAACGTTTTAGTATCACTACCAACCAAACATTTTAGTATCACTACCAACCAAACGTTTTAGTACACTACCAACCAAACGTTTTAGTATCACTACCAACCAAACATTTTAGTATCACTACCAACCAAACGTTTTAGATACACTACCAGTCAAACGTTTTAGTATCACTACCAACCGAACGTTTTAGATACACTACCAGTCAAACGTTTTAGTATCACTACCAGACAAACGTTTCAGATACACTACCAGTCAAATGTTTAAGTACACTACCAGTCAAACGTTTTAGATACACTACCAGTCAAACGTTTTAGTATCACTACCAGACAAACGTTTCAGATACACTACCAGTCAAATGTTTAAGTACACTACCAGTCAAACGTTTTAGTATCACTACCAACCAAACGTTTTAGTATCACTACCAACCAAACGTTTTAGTATCACTACCAACCAAACGTTTTAGTATCACTACCAACCAAACATTTTAGTATCACTACCAACCAAACGTTTTAGATACACTACCAGTCAAACGTTTTAGTATCACTACCAGACAAACGTTTTAGATACACTACCAGTCAAACGTTTTAGATCACTACCAGTCAAACGTTTTAGATACACTACCAACCAAACGTTTTAGTATCACTACCAGTCAAATGTTTTAGTATCACTACCAGTCAAACGTTTTAGTATCACTACCAGACAAACGTTTCAGATACACTACCAGTCAAATGTTTAAGTACACTACCAGTCAAACGTTTTAGATACACTACCAGTCAAACGTTTTAGTATCACTACCAGACAAACGTTTCAGATACACTACCAGTCAAATGTTTAAGTACACTACCAGTCAAACGTTTTAGTATCACTACCAACCAAACGTTTTAGTATCACTACCAACCAAACGTTTTAGTATCACTACCAACCAAACATTTTAGTATCACTACCAACCAAACGTTTTAGATACACTACCAGTCAAACGTTTTAGTATCACTACCAGACAAACGTTTTAGATACACTACCAGTCAAACGTTTTAGATCACTACCAGTCAAACGTTTTAGATACACTACCAACCAAACGTTTTAGTATCACTACCAGTCAAATGTTTTAGTATCACTACCAACCAAACGTTTTAGATACACTACCAGTCAAACGTTTTAGATACACTACCAACCAAACGTTTTAGTACACTACCAGTCAAACGTTTTAGTATCACTACCAACCAAACGTTTTAGATACACTACCAGTCAAACGTTTTAGTATCACTACCAGACAAACGTTTCAGATACACTACCAGTCAAATGTTTAAGTACACTACCAACCAAACGTTTTAGATCACTACCAACCAAACGTTTTAGTACACTACCAGTCAAACGTTTTAGATCACTACCAACAAAACGTTTTAGATACACTACCAGTCAAACGTTTTAGATACACTACCAACCAAACGTTTTAGTACACTACCAGTCAAACGTTTTAGTATCACTACCAACCAAACGTTTTAGATACACTACCAGTCAAACGTTTTAGTATCACTACCAGACAAACGTTTCAGATACACTACCAGTCAAATGTTTAAGTACACTACCAACCAAACGTTTTAGATCACTACCAACCAAACGTTTTAGTACACTACCAGTCAAACGTTTTAGATACACTACCAACAAAACGTTTTAGTATCACTACCAACAAAACGTTTTAGATACACTACCAGTCAAATGTTTAAGTACACTACCAACCAAACGTTTTAGTATCACTACCAGACAAACGTTTTAGATACACTACCAGTCAAATGTTTTAGTACACTACCAACCAAACGTTTTAGTATCACTACCAACCAAACGTTTTAGTACACTACCAACCAAACGTTTTAGTATCACTACCAACCAAACGTTTTAGTATCACTACCAACCAAACGTTTTAGTACACTACCAACCAAACGTTTTAGTACACTACCAACCAAACGTTTTAGTATCACTACCAACCAAATGTTTTAGTATCACTACCAACAAAACGTTTTAGTACACTACCAACCAAAAGTTTTAGTACACTACCAACCAAACGTTTTAGTATCACTACCAACCAAACGTTTTAGTACACTACCAACCAAACGTTTTAGTATCACTACCAACCAAACGTTTTAGTACACTACCAGCCAAACATTTTAGTATCACTACCAACCAAACGTTTTAGTATCACTACCAACCAAACGTTTTAGTATCACTACCAACCAAACGTTTTAGTATCACTACCAACCAAACGTTTTAAATACACTACCAGTCAAACGTTTTAGTATCACTACCAACCAAACGTTTTAGTATCACTACCAACCAAACGTTTTAGTACACTACCAGCCAAACATTTTAGTATCACTACCAACCAAACGTTTTAGTATCACTACCAACCAAACGTTTTAGATCACTACCAACCAAACGTTTTAGTACACTACCAACCAAACGTTTTAGTACACTACCAACCAAACGTTTTAGTACACTACCAACCAAACGTTTTAGTATCACTACCAACCAAACGTTTTAGTAAACTACCAGTCAAACGTTTTAATACACTACCAGTCAAACGTTTTAGATACACTACCAGTCAAACGTTTTAGATCACTACCAGTCAAACGTTTTAGATACACTACCAGTCAAACGTTTTAGAACACTACCAGCCAAACGTTTTAGATACACTACCAGTCAAACGTTTTAGTACACTACCAGTCAAACGTTTTAGATACACTACCAGTCAAACGTTTTAGTATCACTACCAGTCAAACGTTTTAGTACACTACCAGTCAAACGTTTTAGTATCACTACCAGTCAAACGTTTTAGATAAACTACCAGTCAAACGTTTTAGATACACTACCAACCAAACGTTTTAGTACACTACCAGTCAAACGTTTTAGTATCACTACCAGTCAAACGTTTTAGATACACTACGAGTCAAACGTTTTAGATACACTACCAGTTAAACATTTTAGATCACTACCAGTCAAACGTTATAGATACACTACCAGTCAAACGTTTTAGTACACTACCAGTCAAACGTTTTAGATCACTACCAGTCAAACATTTTAGTACACTACCAGTCAAACGTTTTAATACACTACCAGTCAAACGTTTTAGATCACTACCAGTCAAATGTTTTAATACACTACCAGACAAACATTTTAGATCACTACCAGTCAAATGTTATAGATACACTACCAGTCAAACGTTTTAGATACACTACCAGTCAAATGTTTTAATACACTACCAGTCAAACGTTTTAGATAAACTACCAGTCAAATGTTTTAATACACTACCAGTCAAATGTTTTAGATACACTACCAGTCAAACATTTTAGATAAACTACTGGTCAAACGTTTTAATACACTACCAGTCAAATGTTTTAGATACACTACCAGTCAAACGTTTTAGATACACTACCAGTCAAACGTTTTAGATCACTACCAGACAAATGTTTTAGTATCACTACCAGTCAAACGTTTTAGTACACTACCAGTCAAACATTTTAGATACACTACCAGTCAAACGTTTTAGTACACTACCAGTCAAACGTTTTAGTATCACTACCAGCCAAACGTTTTAGATCACTACCAGTCAAACGTTTTAGTACACTACCAGAAAAACATTTTAGATCACTACCAGTCAAATGTTTTAGATTCACTACCAGTTAAACGTTTTAGATTCACTACCAGTCAAACGTTTTAAAACACTACCAGTCAAACGTTTTAAATCACTACCAATCAAACGTTTTAAAACACTACCAGTCAAACCTTTTAGAACACTACCAGTCAAACGTTTTAGTACACTACCAGTCAAACGTTTTAGTATCACTACCAGTCAAACGTTTTAGTATCACTACCAGTCAAACGTTTTAGAACACTACCAGTCAAACGTTTTAGAACACTACCAGTCAAACGTTTTAAATCACTACCAGTCAAACGTTTTAAAACACTACCAGTCAAACGTTTTAGAACACTACCAGTCAAACGTTTTAGTATCACTACCAGTCAAATGTTTTAGTATCACTACCAGCCAAACGTTTTAGATCACTACCAGTCAAACGTTTTAGTACACTACCAGACAAACGTTTTAGATACACTACCAGTCAAACGTTTTAGATCACTACCAGAAAAATGTTTTAGTATCACTACCAGTCAAACGTTTTAGTACACTACCAGTCAAACATTTTAGATACACTACCAGTCAAACGTTTTAGTATCACTACCAGTCAAACGTTTTAGATCACTACCAGTCAAACGTTTTAGTACACTACCAGTCAAACGTTTTAGATCACTACCAGCCAAACGTTTTAGTACACTACCAGACAAACGTTTTAGATACACTACCAGTCAAACGTTTTAGATACACTACCAGACAAACGTTTTAGATACACTACCAGTCAAATGTTTTAGATACACTACCAGTTAAATGTTTTAGATACACTGCCAGTCAAACGTTTTAGATACACTACCAGCCAAACGTTTTAGATACACTACCAGTCAAACGTTTTAGTATCACTACCAGCCAAACGTTTTAGATCACTACCAGCCAAACGTTTTAGTACACTACCAGTCAAACGTTTTAGATCACTACCAGCCAAACGTTTTAGTACACTACCAGACAAACGTTTTAGATACACTACCAGTCAAACGTTTTAGATCACTACCAGTCAAATGTTTTAGATACACTACCAGTCAAACGTTTTAGATACACTACCAGTCAAATGTTTTAGATCCCTACCAGTCAAATGTTTTAGATCACTACCAGTCAAACGTTTTAGATACACTACCAGTCAAACGTTTTAGTACACTACCAGTCAAACGTTTTAGATACACTACCAGTCAAATGTTTTAGATCACTACCAGTCAAACGTTTTAGATACACTACCAGTCAAATGTTTTAGATCACTACCAGTCAAACGTTTTAGATACACTACCAGTCAAACGTTTTAGTACACTACCAGTCAAACGTTTTAGATACACTACCAGTCAAACGTTTTAGATCACTACCAGTCAAACGTTCTAGTACAGTACCTGTCAAACGTTTTAGTGCACTACCAGTCAAACGTTCTAGTACACTACCAGTCAAACGTTTTAGATCACTACCAGTCAAACGTTCTAGTACACTACCAACCAAACGTTTTAGATCATTACCAGCCCAACGTTTTATTACACTACCAGCCAAACGTTTTAGTACACTACCAGTCAAACGTTTTAGATCACTACCAGTCAAACGTTTTAGATACACTACCAGTCAAACGTTTTAGATCACTACCAGTCAAACGTTCTAGTACAGTACCAGTCAAACGTTTTAGATCACTACCAGTCAAACGTTTTAGATACACTACCAGTCAAACGTTTTAGATACACTACCAGACAAACGTTTTAGATACACTACCAGTCAAACGTTCTAGTACACTACCAGTCAAACGTTTTAGATCACTACCAGTCAAACGTTCTAGTACACTACCAACCAAACGTTTTAGATCACTACCAACCAAACGTTTTAGATCATTACCAGCCCAACGTTTTAGTACACTACGTTTTAGAACTGTTTTAAACCTTTTGATCAGTGGTGTTCTTAAACCTTTGACCGGTAGTGTATAATAAACAATATTTCAGTAGGTTATTTAAGGAACCATACAGCCTTTTTTCCATCAAAGAGTAGATCAGTTAAACCATGCAAAGAACAATTCAGATGGCATCAGAGTGTTTCAAGCTCTGGAGAACCATCGTCTTTACTGGAGAATCTTTGAAGAACCTTTAGTGCATGACTGCAAATGAGTTAAATCAATCAGACTCTCTTTTTAATGCTTCTCTCTTTTGAGTCAAGTATAGTTAATATAGTTCTGTTAGAACATCCTAACCTGAGTCTGTGTTGTTGTTCACTTTCTGACTGTGTTTGAAGTCAATATTTTAC
The DNA here is from genome assembly GCA_021613375.1 of Megaleporinus macrocephalus. Classification (NCBI taxonomy): domain Eukaryota; kingdom Metazoa; phylum Chordata; class Actinopteri; order Characiformes; family Anostomidae; genus Megaleporinus; species Megaleporinus macrocephalus. The sequence continues at coordinate 58,048,895 of CM038702.1, forward strand.
GGCTTTCAGGTTTTTTAAAACAAATTGAACCAAGAAATCTTTTATTTTTTACACTTCCCCCTCCGCACTGAGGCGAGCAGACCGGGCTCGTTTTCGCATTGGCTGAATCCGCACGGAGCCCAGCCAATCAGGAGGCGGCAGCCGTGTGTGTGAAGTTCTACCCGTTTTCAGACGAGGCCCTGCCCCCCGGCCTGGGATTGGTCAGCGGCGTACCTTGTCCTGGACAACGATTGGCTTGCATTTCGTAGTCACGCTTTGCGGGCGGGGCTTGTCTCTGGGCGAAGAGTTGGAGAAGAAATTGGCTAAGAGATTGGCCAATCGTTGGCCGCGAGGGCGGGGCCTGTCGCCAAGGGAAAGCGTTCTAGAACCGAGCGCCAAGAGGCGGCTAACTCCAGCATTGGGGAAGGGGGCGTGGCCTGAACCGAAAACGGGTAGGAAAACAAATCCGAACCGCTCCACGTTTTAGTGGAGCACAACGGCAGAAGCAGATACGCACAACTCAGCCGGACAGCGAGAGTTGAGCAAGTGGACGAGCTACTCATTCATCTTTTCAGTCACGCGCTCATTTTTTAAAAACAACCTTTTATTTACACCATTATTTGATAATCAGACGCGACACGCGCGGCTCTCTTTAAGAGTTTGTGATTTGTTTTGCGTCTCCTCTAAATGGTCGCTCGCCTCGTTTTCCTCTCAGTGCACGGCAGCGGATGAGGCTCGCGCAAGTTTGAATTTCTAAGGATTGGGTGGGCTGCCTGTGTGGAGAGAGAAAAAGAGAAAAAAACGGTGGAAGGAAGGGGGGGTCCCGGACCCTTCCAGCGTCCAGCAGTCTGTGGGCCAGCGTGGATGCATGTAGTGGACAGTGTTGAGGGGGTCGATCGCTGTCCAACTGTCCAAGTCTCCAACTCGCGCACGCGCCATCAGCATCCAAGCCCCGGGTGCCTGGAGCTCCGGGGGGGTGATGGTCTCCATCATGATCTCTCTAGGAATATTCCTAAACCTGGTCTTCATCAGGGGTAAGGACTCGTCTCGTGAGCTTTTATTTTGTTCTCTCTCTCTCTCTCTCTCTCTCTCTCTCTCTCTCTCTCTCTCTCTCTCTCTCTCTCTCTCTTTCTTTTATCCTCCGGTGAATCCGCGCGCGACGCGGCCATGTGCCGGAGAGAGAAGGCAGCCTGTCTGCCTCAGGTGCCTCAGCAGACAAAACCAGACCACCACAGACACGACCTGAGGACTTAAGTCTGGAGAGTGTCTCCCTTCAGCATCACACACATACACACACACGATCAGGCTGGTTTTCAGCGCGCGTGCACATGATCTAAGTGTTAGAGTTCTGACGGACCGATGATGATGATGATGATGATGATGTAGTTTTATAACCTTTTTTTTCTGAAGGATCCATCAGACACTGGCATGTATTAAGACTGATGTTTGTTTGTTGCTGTTTCTCTCTAAAGTGGGCTTAATTATTGTATTCGTATGGGTGGTCCATGTGGGCAAGCTGCAGAAACATGATTCTCACCTATTACAGTGTGTTAGGAGACCCCTGTGTAGTTCTGGTTGGTCTGTAAGATTAGACACCCCTATCTCTCTTTCCTACTCTCTTTCC